>BSAI01000101.1:19904598-19973256 GCA_036245035.1 Adrianichthys oophorus | reverse complement strand
CCCCCAACCCCCTACTATTGCGCCCCTCTAAATGTCTTTCTTTTTTTTTTTTTTCCCAAATGCAAGTCACCGTGAAAAATGTGCTGGTCCAATATTTGCACAGAAGTGGTGCTGGGACAGGCAGATAAACTATCAGTATTTGAGTTTGGCTTGCCATGCTCCAAATAGCCATCCTCCGCCTGTTTAGCTTATTGATTGGCTTGGCAAGAAACTAGGTCCCCTCAGTGGGGACCAAGGTCATACAACACATGGACTTTGTGCCACCCATCCACCCTCCATCACTAAATCCCTTCAACATCCACCAAAAGCTTGTCAACCATGTTATTTCTCACACACATGAAGGAAGAATGTGACTGTAACTGAGACAAAGTTCGGCAGCAAGCAGCTTAAACAGTCTTTTCTTAATGATTGTTGATTTCTTTTTCTTGTTCTTTTAAAGTCTAAGATTTCCAGTCAAATGGAAGGGTTTTATTGAAACAAAAGTATAATTAGTCATAAAAAGATTTGCATAAAGTGCTTTGATAAATGACAGTTTCTGTTCATGCGTTTGTAATGACTCAGGGTATAGACCGGAGGCAGCGTCCTCTACTCCTCTGTGGGAATCAATGAGATTGAATTCTGAAGGTTTTCTCAGGGGCATTAGTCCCACATGTCAATACTGTTCTGTGTCACAAGTGCATTTTCTACACACCAATCCACACAAACACACTTCCAGTCCCCTCTCTCAAGCCCTCCATTGCCCACTTCTTTACATTGATATGTCTCTTCCAGATCTGACTTTGGGATGTATATATATTTTTCTGTCGCAGCTTTGTTATTGTCTCCACATGGGCTGCTAGCAAACTTTTTGCCCTCCATTACCTGTAGACAAGTTTTAGGCATTAACAAAGTTTAGATTTATTTGTTTAAGTTGAACATTTTATCTAAACTTTAAAAAATAATCTACTTTCTTCTGATAGTATTACATTTTTGATTGACAAAGCAAAAAAAAAATAATTCAAGTTTGAGCATTTCAGTTGTTCTGCATGGTTTCTAACCATGATTCACACTGTTAAAATTGAGTTAAATAAATAAATAAGACATTATAAGGTTATTTATGTATTTATTGAAGTCCTGTTAGTGATGTGACTGAGGACAGTTTGAAAAAATTTGTTTCATTCAAGTAGATGAAAAATCTATGATGATATTGGATATGTGGAACATTTCTTGGGCAAATGTCATGCAGTAAGAAATATTTAGTGATTTGTTGATAAATTGACTCTGGTCCATTCTCCAAAGTACAACTGAACCATCATCAACGATTGTGATTTTTTGCCTTTTTTGCCTCAGACCCAGTCTATATGACTGTTCTAGTCAAAATGCACTTTCAGTAAAAGTTTTCACACAAGTTTACCATTCAATTAATAAAAGTCTTTGCAGTTGTATTACTGTTAGAGGTGTAATGAATCATTTTAGCAGCAATTCATATTATAATTTGTGGTTGCTGATTTGATTCATTGTCAAACTTTGTTCATTTGGATTGATCCGATTCACTGACCTAAAGTCAATCCAGGACATCTTTAGCTAAAAATGTAAGCAGTGTGACTCAGAGTGCAGGGGAACTTTTCCAGATTCCTTGTATTTCTTGTAAGATAATCAAGTGTAAATTAAATATGTGTACAAGTAAACAAGAATTAATGACAAATCCATTCACATTTTAGTTTCTTAAAGTTCAGCCCACTGTTGTTTTCCACATCAAAATGATACAAAGGGAACATTGTTAGAACCAGTTAAACTTACACTGTGCAACTTGTAGCTTGAACCTGAGGAACAAGACAAACTGTGTGATATACGCCTCTTTCTGTGATATTTTACCCTATGTTTTGACAGATATAGAGGATATTTCCAGAATCCATGTCTAAAAATCTACAGCCCTCCATGGGGAATCAGCTCATTCCCCCCCAGTTTCTAATCTGATTGAGCCCCACCCCCACCCCCCACCCCAATACCTGCTGGCTGCAGGCTAAAAGTCACTTATGCAACTCTGGCAAAATACACAGCTAATATATACACATAATCACTTATTGTTGCACCTAAATGTGCCCCTCGGGAGCTCGAGTGTCATTGTCTGGGAGGAGCAGAAGCCCCTGGGCCACAGCTGTGTGTGTCTGAGTTCGATCTGATATCCTGCCACACGAAGGGAGCCTTCCAGCCTGAGGGTTGCCTGGAGGCTACAGCCAGGCCTTAGAGGATGTGAGAAACAAAAAGAGGGGAAGCTGCCACCCTTAAATTTGTTTGAACACACATTTTCTGTTGATTTAATGCTAATGTGGTAAAACTGTGTTTTTAGGTTCTTGTAAGGACACTTTCAGTCAGTATTTCTGATCTCTCGTCTTTGTCATTCAGATACTGTACACCTTCAGAAGTGTGGAGTCGCTTCATGCTAATATTTCATCACTGTCATCTCCATATCCCCTGTATTCCTTCCACCCCTTCGCCTCCTCTCCATCCATCAGCATTTTTAGATACAAGGCTCTGACAAGGGCACATCCGTCCTCTGCTCATACATCACCTTTTTGAAGGAAGGTGAGGAAATGGCACATTGATGTCCCAACTCCCTCATTAGTAAGAACAAAGCCAATTTTCTTTTTTCCCCTTTTCTTTTATTTTCCCTTTGAGCCTGAGGAGTCATTCTTTTTTTGTTCAGAAACAAACTGATGTTCAGTTTTTATTTTGCCTGTCCTCCAAAATAAGCTACACTTAGGCCCAACATTCTGAGCTTTCCAGTAAAACTGTACCAATGACATTTGATTCAAACAGCGTCAGTAAAAGGATGTGAACTAGATTCAAACACATAATCCAGAGGACAAATAACTAATAAGATGCTGTGAAACTGGTCAAAAGATGATGATATTGGAGTAGGTTGAAGAGACCATACTATTCTTTTTTTTTTCAATTTTATAAGTGTTTACACTAGTATTGATTCTTGCTTTGATTTAAATCCCAGGTTTCATGTAATCGAACCATAAAGGGGGTTTTGGGTAAAATAATCTACTTGGGTGTGATGTCCCCCCACCCCTACCTAGATCTAGCCTCTTTTTTCATTTTATTCATTTTATTGGCAGACCGTTCTTGCAGGGTGAAGCAATGTTAGCATTCAGTAACTTGTAAGGTTACTGTTTGGTTTGGGTTGGTTTTAGCAACACAAGCCTGTCAAAGTGCAATTTGGAAGAGTAGATTCATTGGGGGTTTGGAAAGTTCCCATTAAGCAAAAAAAAAGAATCAAAACCAGCTCAGTGGCCTTGTGGAAGATTGCCCGCCCTGAGACTGGAAAGTTGTGAATTCAAATCTGCGACCGAGTCATACCAACAACTCTAAAAATGGGACCCAATGCCTCCCTGCTTGATACTCAGCATTAAGGGCTTGGATTGGGGGTTAAACCAGCAAATGATTCCCGGGCTGAGCTGTGCACCAAGGTGCATGTCAACGATTGAGACTTGAACTTTTAACTAGAGTTCGAGTTCTGGTCTTTTTATGATCCAGGGACAGTGGGGCTTAATTCCAAATTGGCCCATCCACAGAGTTGCTGGCTTGCCATCCTGAGAGATTGTGTATGTTAAAGGTGGCACAGAGAAGGTTTAACTTTAGTCCCTCTGTTTCAGTCCTCTGCTGCTTGTAGCTGCATTGTATTTGATCCCTGCTTAGCCTATCACAGCATGAGTACTTATGACATCAGGGGTACAGAGCCTTGTCCCCCAAGAAACATGCAGAATCAAAACAAAGTCTATTGGGGATGGGGAAAAGGCTTACTTCAAATTTGCACTTTTGAAAATGAATACATGTTTAAAGTTCCTTTTAACACGTTATTTTAAAAACTCCAATTACAAAAGGTGTCCTGTAATGTCACCTACTAACTGCATGACTTTTTTAAGCATCCCTTGTAGATAAGTGCTGTGTAAGGGTAAGAGTTTGCAAATCATTATGCAAGAAAGCATGAAATTATGCCTCTGAAGGCGGCACATTAGTATTTACACAAGTCAGTCAGTCAGACTTGGTGTAGCATATCTATCATTAACATAATGAAGATGATCCGTGAACCCTCTGCCAGGTGCACCTGTGTGAACTCATGGGTAACAGACTTTACACACCCACTATAAATTACTCTGAAACTGGTATTGTTAAAAACAACTGCAAAGATGTCAAAGGCAAATGAAGTAAGCTCAGAAAATGTTTGTTTACACAAAGAAGGCCATTGAGAAAATTTGCATGAGAAAGAAGTGGTCTGGAGCTGTTTTTCATGAAACTCTGAAGAGTAACCAGGTTGCCTGCATTCTGACCTTTGAATCTTTTACCCAAATTGATCCACTCAATGTGATTGATGATTCAGACGTGCAGTCAAATAAGTTGATAACTTGTTTTTTTTTAAAAAAAAGAAAACATCCATAGATGTGAGAAGTAGAATGGTTAATAATGGGTTTAAGTGCAGGGGAAAAAGGTTCATCCAAAAACGGATGACTCAACGAGAATAAAAGACAGAAATGTACCAAAGATATTAAACATAAAGTCTTCAGACAGCAGGCAGGTTATGTAAAATCAAGTATTTATCCGTCTATTTGGTTTGTATCATGAGTCATTTCATCGAATCAGTTTGAGGAGTGATGACTGTCCTTCCACCTATCTTCTCCAATTTCCCATCGTTTAAGAAGGCCTTTAGTTGAGACACAGCAACTGAAATTAATGGGGGGAAGTCTCCCTACTCTGCTCCAATCTGATGCATCCACTTGCAGAGAAACAGATACATTACCTTCTTTATTTTCCTCATCTGTGCTGGCATCTGGCTCAAAGCTTGACTGCTGGATAGCTCTGATATTGCTTGCCATTTTGTTATACAGCTAATGTTAGCTTGGGAATGTTAGTGGCTGTAAGCTAGTGGGAGAGAACGTCAACAAAGAGATGATGGGATATCAGTAGAGGGTTATTTTTGTCACATTGTCTTTATATTTTATTATTTCAAATATGTTTTATCAAAATATTGAATTATATTATAATCTGTATTTGCAAAATAACAGGTTTTGTTAATCTCAGAGGACAGCTACCCTTTAACAGCCTCTCTTCATCATATTCTGGATCCTCACCTCCCACCTGTGTCTTCATTTTCACACCTGGACTCTATTCTTGGCTAATGTTTACTGCTTTTGTTTTCCAAAGCCTGGTTCCTCGCTCTCATCCTCTGATCCCACCCTCCTGCTGCACCATCTATCACTCACTCCCTCCTTCTCGCCTCTTCCTCCGCTGCCTTCTCCTGTCTGTCCTTGCTCAGTTTCTCCTCTGGCTCACCTCTTATTAAGGCCCTGTGCCTATTGCCACCATGACCATCGTCCACCCACACGTCTCACACCTGTCCTCCTCTGTTTTTGTTATCCCCATCCCTCTGTCACTCCGGCCTCTTGTGTATTTATGCATTTACTGATATTCCGGGTAAAATTTATTGCATTTTCACAATGAATAAAAAATCCAAAATTATATTTGGATTCCATCCATGTGTTGTACTAGAGATAATCTAGGAGTTATTTCAAAAGCATTTTCTATTCAGGAACATAACAGTAGCAAATTTAACTCCAACTGCATCATGTTTTATTTTTGACTTTCAGCTCATTCTGTTGACTTTGAGACAATTACAAGATTTTTTTTTGCTTCTTTTTTTCCCTTCATGACAGATTTGAAACTATGATTCATTTTATGTCATATTTATATTTAGATTTTAAAAATACGCAACTGAGCAGGGTTTAGATCAGGATCAAGATCAGACACTGTATGAAAGGGAATTTTTTGAAAGTATTCAAAGCTTTGAAGTTGTTGCATATCTGTGATTAGATGCCAATATCAATGTTTACAAGCGACTATGTATTTAGGTTAAGAAGAAATGTGATTAACCTCTGTCACAGCCTTATATATTTTATCTAATGTGGGTTTTAAATCATCCGTTTTATGCTAATGAACTTTTAAATATCTTTAGATTACCTTCAAACAAAGAAACTTGGGGAGCAGTTCGGGGTAAATTACTTCTAAAAAGTAACTGATTACTTTACTTAATTACTGAATCAAAATTGGTATTAAGTTATTTTCCTCCTTACCGATTTGAAATAGTAACACTACTCTTTATTTTACTTTTTTCCACTCATATACAAATTCTCAAGGGAAGAACATCTTGTACAAACAAGATCCTCTTGTATTTCATTTAACAGGGATCCTTTGAAAAAGATATTTTTAATCTCAATAGGACTTCCTTGGTTAAAAAGCTAAAAATAAAATCAAACAAAAATTTTAAAGCAAAAACCTTGTGCGAGGTATGAACATGGTTCAAGACACAATCTGGCTTCATTTGAATTCAGACAACAGTGTGAAAAATGACACAAAAAAGTTACAACATATTTGCTCAATGCCACTGCTCAAAGTCAGATGTGGAAAATACTGTGACATCTATATTCATCTCTACCATTCATCTATTCCATAAAAAAGAGCTTGAAACTAACTACATGCACAAATCTTTAAAAAAAATTACGCACAATTCACTTGTTACATACACACAAAACACCATTTATGCACAAATCTGATGTGAGACTCCTTTCACGTCTTCAAGATTCGTACGTAAGTGATGCTAGAATGCTGGGTTATCAGAGTTTTCTTATCATTTATGTGTATTTCACATGATCTTTCCATCCATGTGTGGGTTCTCGCTGATTTAATCCAACAGTCCAACAATGGTTTATTTAAAGACAAAACTATTGATGCATGTCTGCATCAGTAGTCATCAAGGGGTTAAACATTCAAAATTGGTCAATTTGTTTACAATATATCATTTGTAATTTTTCTTTTTCCACCAATGCTGTAAGGATCATGAGCAGCAGATGAAATGGCAAACAAGCAAAAGAAAAAAATACAGTTTTTAAGCAGTAGCTTATTATGCTTCAAACCAGCAAAATACACAAAAGATGAAAGCTTATTCTTTAAATTTTGTGGTATAAATATAACACATTAACCCTTTAACGGCAGAGATGTTGCAGGCGACACTAAAATAGAACAGCTCTTTAAACCATCATTACTCCGCGACCAAATATGCAATTCATGTAATTCCAATTAATTTTGACCTGCAGAAAAGAGGCTTTGCACTGACATCCTTCACAATGGTAAAGTTCTGAATAATAGTGTTACACCGCTTTCTTTCGCGTCAGAACCAGCTACGTTAATTGCGTACACGTTTGAAGAGTTCCAGTATGTCAAAGAATGTAAACAATAGAGCTAAAGATCCAGAGGTTAAAGGGTTAAATAGGCATCTATTTTTTCCTGGGAGGGTATTGGTGATGAAATCCCAAATTGCTAATGAGAATTGTAACTTCACAGTATTTAAACTTATATTCCCTTGTTGACTTTTTCTTGGCATGCTAGCAGTTGCAGATGACATATTTCTTGAATTGTCAATTAGGCTTAACTTTTACGTGCATTTAAACTAGTGTGCTAAAGGTGCTCCAGACTGTACAAACCAAATTGAAACTGATACAGCCAAAGTAACTCTGCATGGCAGATCTTTGAAAAGAAAACGTGGAGCATATTACTCTTACAAAAGTAAGAAAAACAGCATGTTGTTCTTATGAGTGACTTGAATACATAGCCTGCAGGACATCCCACACCCGTGTCTTTGCCGCCCCCCTTGTGGGTTCAGATCACCCAGCAACCTTACCTTGACGCAGAGTTCCTCCATTGATCACTGCCGATACTTCTTCACTCAAAAACACAATGCATCAAAAAGACCAAACTGTCTGTGAAGGGCTAAAATAATTGTTTATAATAGACCCTCCACTTGCAATCACAAGAGTGCTACGGCGTGTTTTAGGGTGTAGACAAGAGCTCCCGCTTTGTGCTCAGGTAATTTTCTTTCCAGGCATAAGTGGTCAAGGTCTTTGGGTTTTAAACGCATGCGAGCACAGCGGCGTGGGGGAACCGCATTGTTTCAGGGAATGCACCAATGTCCTTTTGAAGAGGAGCAACACTCGTCTCACCACTTGAGGAACAATGGAATACACTTCAGAGATGCTGCATATGAAGTATGTTTATGAGTATGCTCAGACAATAGAGGAGAGTGTTGCACAACACAAGAAATGGGTTTGGCTTGAGAGATGAGATGGAGCCAGCAGACAACCCTGACATTCAGCAATAATTAAAATCCTCTGACACAGACAGAAAGACGCTGATTTGTGTGTTTTGCAGAAACAGACGTGGTAACTGAGTGGAGGAGAAAGTGAGTCACTTGAGGGTCGAAAATTGCTGAGGCGAGGAGACAGAACACACTGTGTTGGTGTTTTGTCTGACAATGAAGTCTGCAAACAGGCGCAGTATACCAGCAGCTTTGGCAATGTTCAAAGGTGCCAACGTGAGTCTGGCATCAATTCATGGAGCCTCGTTTCCACTGAACGGTCCGGTACGGTACGGTATTTTGAGCGTTTCTATTGTAAAATGGACCCATTAAACAGTACCGAACTGGACCTCTTGTGGGCCCCCATTGGTTGTAGGTCCATTGAAAAGTGGAATGAAATGGTTGGGGCGTATCCGCTGTAGCCACCCTTTGACTGGCATAAAGTGTTGACAACATTAGAAAGCACCGATAAAGTCATACTCCTTTAAGCTAACGTTTCTTTATTCATCTTAGCCACCCGCAATCATCTTCCAAACAACATTATATTCCTGTTATACACAATGTAAAAGAAGTAAAGAAATAAAAAGACAAGCTGCTGGATCACCTCCATTGTTGTTGCTTTTCTAGTCGCCGTACAATGACGCAATGACACTCTAGCAGTCTACATCATGCATAAACTGTGAAGCACTCACCAGTATTAACTGGACTGTACTTACCGAACCGGAGTGCTCAGTGGAAACTAGGCTAAAGGACCCAAATCCAAACTTGGGAGAAGATGAAGGAAAAGGGGAAAATGATAACTGAGGATAGATAGTTTTCAACTTCTAAGGCTTAAAGTTGCACTCCAATTGTCTCTTGATCTATTTTCAAAGCATTTCCAGTCGTCTTTTAATTATGATTTCGTCGTTTTTAGACAAAATCTAGAACCTGTGTTGTTTTCTGTAGGACATAGTTTCTGCAGAGCGGCAAGAGTTCATTGGAAATTTGCCTCTGGGTTGTGGGCGGGACTAATGGTGCAGAGTGAGCCCGCTTTATTTCTCGTCACCCCTACAGCCCCAATAGAACATGACCCGTGTGGCAAAAATGGCCAGGAATATTGGAGCTATCCAGCTGTTCAGTTGTCTGCCAGATGTCAGCTCAGAGGAGGGAAACAAAGACATACATGGATATAGTCATCTAAAAGTGGATGCAGCAGTGTGGAGTAGAGTAGGGAGCTTATGGCCTGCCGATTGTCGCTAATCATGATTGCTTTTTTTTATGTTTACTTATTTCAACTAAGGAGAGACTAAACAATTTGTCAAAGCCAAACATATGAGTTTGATGAGGTCAGGGTTTCCTTTACAGACAAAAAACCCCCAGTTAGTAGGATTGGACTACTTGTTTTCAGAAATCTTTAATAATGCTCTTTTTTACTTGTCTTTTTTTAAAGGATTTATTTGCACATCGCTATTATTTTCGAGTTTTATTTCCATTCTTGGCTTTTGAAAATGCACTATTATGTCTCTTTTCAAATGGAGTATTAATTTGACAGATAAACTTGGTTATACTTAGTGCTCTTGAAACTCACTTGGCTCTTTTTCCGAATAAAAATGGAAAAAAAAATGTTTGAAATGAACAAAAAATCTAAATAAATAAATAAAGAATATTAAAACCGTTTATCACAGCGGAGTATGAAAATATGCACTGAATAATAAAAAAAATGAGACAACTGGACTGTAAGCATATACCTCCATCCCTCCCTCTTTCCGTTCATCTGAGCTGCTTTAAAGCCCATCTTAATCTCCCTCTTCCACAATCACAGAACAAAGAGCACCAGAGCCGGCGCATCCTTGTTTTTCCAACTAATGTCGATTACATATTTGATAAACATGCATTCGCATTAGCATTAGTTGAGGTCAGGATTAGCAGAGTTCATCCTCAAACTGTTCGGTCTCACTGCTTCGCCTGTTTGTTGATCTTTTTTCTGACGGTGCCACTCCTGTTGTTTGTGGCCATCTCAAATCCTGGGGCCCGACTCCGCACGGTCGGCAGCACAAATATTTAAAAGAGTGATTAAAAGTCGTTTGGGAAAACAGACTGACTGTTTCA
Organism: Adrianichthys oophorus; assembly: GCA_036245035.1. NCBI lineage: Eukaryota > Metazoa > Chordata > Actinopteri > Beloniformes > Adrianichthyidae > Adrianichthys > Adrianichthys oophorus. The sequence continues at coordinate 19,962,998 of BSAI01000101.1, read as the reverse complement.
TTATTTAACAAAATCAATCTGCAAACACAAACACTGGTCTAAGGAGTCAAAAGAGGTCAGTGAGCATTGGATGGGTTGCTTTAACTTAAATAGTTGAAGCAAACGCTTTGGGTCGCAGCTTTCTCAATCTTTTGGTTTGTGGTCCCACGATGTGTAACATTTTGCTGCAGAAAAATTAGTAAAAGTACAGAGAAAGCTGCACAAATGCCCCCCTTTGGTTTCCTCGTCTCATTACAAGTGCAACAAAAAGGAAGAATTAGCAGGGGCTCACAAAAACTTTCAAGAGTCTCTGTTGTGCGCGCACAAAGACACTGATCTGCTTAGGAGGCTTAGAACTCTGTCATTCCTCTTTTCCTTATGTCAAGCTTCTGCTAAAGCCCTCCTCAAACCCCCCGAACACACCACCCAGAAGCAGGGATGCCCACAGCACTGCCTGTCCTGAATGAGGATCTTAAAGACCTCTCCCAAACACCTATTAAACAGCTTAGAGGCATATAATTGTCAAACAGATGCTTCTCCACAAAAGGGTTTCAAAAAGCCACATTGTTCTTTTCCACCACCAAAGGTTGGGTAATCTCAAGGCTTAAGCAGCCGAGGAATGATCTGTTTTTTCTCCAGCTAATAAGATCCTTCACTTCCTGAATACTCCTGCTTTCATTGTTGGAAATTAATGCTAATAAAGCTTTTGTCTCCTTTTGTAACTTCTGCCGCAGATGTGCATGTATTTGCTTCAGATTTGCTCCAGTTTCTCTTCCTTATGTCAGTTTAGTGATGGAATGATGGACTGCGTGTGCGGCTAATGTTATCAGACAAGAACCAACGGAGGAGTCCCTAATCATGTTTTGTTTGCGTCCCTTTTGCTCACTGATGCCTCACAAACGCGAGGAAGAAATTAGGCAGCGACTTCCACTGACTGTCTGCTTGTTTTAATTGGAGAGATGACGGAACAGCTGCTCCTAAATCTTGACATCTACAAGATCATTTAAAGGCAAAATAAAAGCCACTGGCTCCTTAATTAAACATTTTTGGTCTCCTTCCTCCCTGACCAGACAATTGCCATATTACAGACCTATTAGGGACGCAGATGCAAGCAGAGATAGCCAGAAGATTCTGTCTAATAAAGCAAGACTGACTTTTGCTTAATTAAACTATGCAGATGTGGTTTATCTTTCGTGTTTAAAACACTCATTAGCTTGTTTGTTATCAGAATTATTCAAGATACGTGGATAGATGCACCAGGGTCGCACTGAAGCTTTTTTAAATGGCTGCAACTGAGGTGTACCATGATGTCGTCTGGCCATCCAACAGGACCGTACACACTAAAAACTTCAGAGTTAAAAACAACCCAACTCTGAAATAACAAAAGGGAAATAACTTTTTTCTAGGTTATTTTAACTCAGGAAAAATAAACACACAGATCGGGTTCAAATAAAACTACAATAACCCAAAAATGACCATAACTTCAAAAAGTAACCCCAAACTATTTCCCAACATGAATAACCTGAAACTGGTTTGACGAAATAACCCAAGTGTTTCAAGAGTACACACGTGTAATTGGGTCGATTATTGCATTTTTTGAGTTTTTATTAGAATTGTAAAAAACTAATAATTTATTTCCGCTTTTTTTCAGAAGATCACTTTTTTTTGTCTGGTAAAAATTAGGACGGTTCACCCCTTTATTTCCAACGCAAGTAAATTAATTAAAAGCGTTTGAGAGACTCATCTTGCAGAGTTAGCTCTTCCTAAAACCAAGTGATTGGTGAAAATATAAATCCTGGTTCTCTCGCTGGATCTCGGGGTCCCGCGGTCGAGGATTTTCAGAAAACCTGATTGGTTGCTCCTCCCTCCAAGAGTCATCCGATTGCTGTTCCATACGGACCCCTCTGACCCCTGCAGCCTCCTCATCCCGCTAACTCCACGGCTCCATTTAGCAAACAGAGGCTGCCAAAGGACTGCTAAGTTGTACTTCAGCGGTCCTCCAGTCCAATCACCCATTTACCTGAAGTGATTTTATCACTCTCCAGAGGTAATCATGGAGAGTCCGGCACAAAGTGTTGAGTTATTGGACCTACGGAGTACAATTAAAGTTCTCAATCTTGCCTGTGCTGAGGCTCTGTGATAGGCATCTTTGGGTTAAGCTTGTGGGCATCAGATGGCCTTTATTTAGTTGTTGCATTGTAAATAAATACATTTGAGTTCAAATTAAACATTGGTATCTAAGTAATGGATGGTGGATATCCTCTCCAGATGGATTTCTCTCTGTCAAGTAGCTCTAAAAGGTTTTGGGATTTGTTGAGTGGGCATGGTCACTGGGTTTTGCATTTTGGGCCCTGCACTCGCAGTGGTTGGTCTGAGGGGAGAATTTAAGAGGGGAATTATCTGGAATGGAGAGGCTGAAATGCATGCGATTTGTGCGGGAGCGTGCGCAGGAAACCGCCATGCTGCGGTCTCTGTGGTCATTGTGCACACAACAGGCAAAAGCACTCACACATGCATACATGCACACAAGAGACTCAGAGTGTGTCCTTTTTTTTTTTTTTTCGAGAAGGCTGGCTGCATCAGCTTTGCTTAGATCTCCCCTAATCCTTCCCACTTGAACCTTAGTCCACCACAATCTGAATGCCAACAGATTAACACAATACGCAAAGATAATTCAACCAACCCAGGACTGACAGTGATCTCACAAATCTCCAAACAGCCAAGGGAAGATACCTCCCCAAAATCCAGATTAAGTCCACAGATCTGAAGCCTTAGACCCTCTTAGGAGAAATATTAGCATTACTGCTGGATGCTTTATTTAGATATTTGTGATTTTAAAAACAGATAATGCTGCCTGCTCAGTTGAGTGTCACAAAATCTGCCTTGGGTATGATGGAGAGATAAGACCATATCCCAGATTGAGGGAGCCAGAGTGGGAGGTGGAGAGGCAGAGGGCTCTGTAATCCATATAATATGTTGCACAGGAAGGGAATATTTAAGAAGATATTTGATTAACTCCCTTTGAAAATGTTGCATTGGAAAGAACAAATGAGGGGCCCAGCTTTTATTCTGGGATAAGTGGGTTTTTTTCAAAGAAGAAAAACGGTTACAAAAATATTTTGCAAAAATGTTTTTCAACAAAGTTAATCCGCAAAGCAAGGAATTTACAAATTCTGTGATTTTTTAAGCCACCAAAAAGATAAATAAATATGATAATATTTGTTAGTCATCTGAGTAACAAAACAGAGTAAATCAAAATAATAGAAAAAACGGAACAAAGCGGACGTCTTGGATTGTTTCACAGTTGAGGTGATCCTACTTTTGTTCTCCCACATGCCACAAGATTACTCTGTAAGGAGGATTCCTTCGTCTGATCCAAATGCATTTCAAGTCTTTAATTGGAGACATTTTATTATTTTAGGCCAAACTACATGCTGACAGGTGCAAACGTTTCCTTAATTTAAAACAAAAAAGAAAGCAGCAACATATTGACAATGGCAGATGAGATGGTAATTGGTTCCTCATAAAGTAAAGCAGTGAACCAAAGTATTGTTTTTACTTCAACACATATTAGTTTCTTTATGAAGCACCAGTTCAAACAAACATTCTCTGAAAGTAAAACACAAAAAGCCAAAGCCATTGTTGGCCAGTATCCAGATCTGACACTACGGCCATATTGTCTTGACTGTACGGTAGCCTGTAAGGATTTTTTCTGGAGTTGTGTATCTTTCATTCTCACATGATTTGATACGCACCTCGATACAGGATCCCCAAATCCATGCATAGAACATTCATCTAACTTTGTTGTGATTCAATACAGTCTAATTCTACATCAATGGATATAATCGAAATATGTATTCTTCATTTGGCATTTTACGCTATAAAAGAAAATGTGTTTCAACAGACAAACTCCTCTTTTTGCTGTATTTTTTTTCTTACTGGCACTTTTTATTTTAAGTAACAAAAACAAAATGTCTTTGACATAACAGCTTCAAACATTCAAACTTGATGTGTTTGGTTCTTTTGCCGTTTAGTTCCTTGTGGTTAAAAAAATGTATCATATTCATTTATTCAGGTGTAGTTTCAAGAGCTGTGAGAAAAAAAAAAACGTTATCTGTTTAGTGCTCACAACACACATTCCTTGGTATGGTTCACCTTCAGCCATTTGTAATTGACCTGACTTAATAGAAGGAAGTTTCTGATTGGACATATACTGTTTGCATTACATGTACATGGAAGGCCAAAGACAGTAGTAGACACAGCATGAAGATGGACAAAGTTTAACAGAAAGTGATTATTTATTTACAGATCAAATTTATACCTTTTTATCAACATAATCTTGTTTTTATTTGTGGTTTTCAACCAATACTGCTGTTACTTGCAGTACTAGATTGAGTTTTCAGTACTGTACATCCCTAATTTTGATGTAATCCCCTTACTGACAAAGTAAAAGGTGAAGGTGGAGGGGAACATTTCCGCTAGATAGAAAAAATGGGAAGAAAAAATTGAAAGAAACCTCAAGCAGAACAAGACTCATTGGGGGTAACTATCAGGCGTAGCCTTTTGGGGTCTAAGAGGACTACATACTGGAACATCTGTTGTACATTGAACATATAGACTAGTAGCTGCAGCAATTAGATAAGAAGAAGCTGAAGGACAAACACAAAATCCCTGAAACATCTGTTATGGAGGAAAGATATTTGGAGTACGTTGCAGAGTTTAGAGGCTATGGTGTCCATCAGATGACATGGAACAAAAAAAAAATACTTGTAAACTTATGTCATTTATAAGGTGAACCTAATTTTAGGACACATTGATGAGACAAAAGAGTCAAGTTTTATTAACTGTGTTTACGATAACATAGCCTAACACCACTACACTTTAACCTGTGTTAGCGTTCTGACAACTACACCTAACTTTGCTTATAACCCGAAAAACAAAAAAGACAATTAAAATCGCTTTGACATCAGTTAACATTACCAGAATCGATCCATATATGAGGGCTATGTATTATAAGGTGCACTGTCATTTTCTGAAAAAAAATGAAGGCTTATATGACGGAAAACACAGTAACATGTGGCCACAAAATTTAAAGGACAAGCAAAATACTTTGTGTTAAAAAGAATTTCATAGCTGAGAACAAATGATTAATATTGTAATAATTCATGGTCTTTTGGTTAAAAACATTGATGTCTTGCAAAGATTTGACCTTTGAAAACATTGGCCCAACTATTTTTGTACCTGAAGGCTTCTGGTCCAAAGTGTGGAAAGTGTAAAAAAAATATCCATTGAGAATCTTTTGTGTGCATAATTTCCTTTTGTGTTTCCTCCGTCAAACAAAAAGTTAAATAGTTTCATCAGCACAGCAATGGGTAGGGCAGGGACAGTGGAAAAAGTGGGACATTTTCTACAGCTTTTATTATGTATAACACGATATGTAAAACAGTTGACTAGTTTTTCATGCAGAAGGAAGTTTCTCATTTAGTTTAAGTGCAACTTCTTAAGCTACATACACTCTGGACGCACGTTAAAGAACCCACTTTTAGTGGATTCTTAAATGTGTAATGTGTGTTTAGGCTATGGTGTTCGCACTGGATAAGTGGAATGGACCTTCTTTTTCTTTGTGTTTTTCTACGGCTTATAGCCTTTCCCTTTCACGGCTCTATTCCGATAAATGAAAGACTTGGTGTCACATAACTCCGACCGGGCAAATTGCAATTATTAATTTCTCAATTTTCAAACGGTTGGCACTTATAAATATTGAAAACTTATTTCAAGTTATTTTATGAGCTCTGAAATGTGCTAAGAATCCAAATGTCCCAAGTTCAAGATTTGAGAAACCAAGTGAATTCTGGATAAAGATTTGGGCGAAGAAGATGAATGATGGTTCAAGACGTTCCTCTTCCATCCGTACGAGTGAGATTAATTGACACAGAAATATTACCAAACCACTACTTACCGCACTCATAAATTTTTAAGGGGGTGGGGCAGGTGGTTGTGAAGGAGGAGTAGTTGCCAAACTTCTTCCCCTTTGTGTTTTTCCCACTGCAGTGCTGGGATAGTTTGGAGAGCTTGCTCTGTTCCCGCGGCGACAGACTGCGGCCCCTCTCTGCCGCGTTCAAGGGCCCTTGAGGCGGCCATTATCTGGACGCCCGCCTCGGCGAGGCATATGGGTAATTACTGAGCTAATAGAGTGATGGAGGGAGAGGCAGAGGCAGGAGCCTAGGCCAATTAGATGATGCATTAGTGCTCTGTCTTTTGTAAGCACCTAATGTGTGGGGAAAGGATGGGGTAGATAGAGAAAACGTGTCATTTCTGAAGGGTCAGGATCCTTGAGCAAATGCAAACAGTCTCTGCCTCTATTTCTGCCTCACAAACACACACACTTGTGAGACTCAGCAGCTCCGCACACGAACACATTTACACGCTGGACATACCATGTCCACAGGAACACACTGATTACCGGGCTTTGTTTTGCTCTTTTCTCTAAGTGTCTGAAGAGTGTGAAGTCATAATTACAGCACACTCTGGCTTTACCTCATGCTTACATGCACACATAAACACGCTAACACGCACACACAGAGCAAATGCAGATGAGTCCAAATAAACGAGGAGACCCTGCCCAGCCTATTGAGGTCTGCTACGAGAATCCACTCCATCAATTACATTAAAGAGGCTGCCTAATGACGGCCACAGCTGTAATCATGCTCAGCTGAAGCATTTTACACCCCACTTCTTTGTTTTCACCTATTATCATTCATCCCACAAAGGAGAGAAATTCTGTCTGAAGCAGCGGCGCACTGTTTTGAGTTCAGAACGCTCTTTTTGTCATCATCCAGTTTTTTTTCCCGATGTGAATCCGAGTTCTGGCAGCTGGAGTCGCTGAAGTTGGCAGGAAAGAGGGAGGAGAAAAAAAAATGTTGGTGAATATTTTTTTTTGTACTCTCAGGTTGCAAGGCGGTCCGTTTCTTTAATCGCAATCATTTCTGAACTTGACCTTGTCAACTTTGCAAGCGGCAGGGATGGCACCAACGTCATTTTTAACTCAATTATCAGCTAACATCAAAACACTCATCAAATGTTATTGGTGCGTCGCAGACAATAACTCCAAGGATTTTCCTGCGCCTCATAGAAGAGGCGACTAACACAACAATTACAGACAAACAGCATGCGTGTGCCTCGCTGTGGCGCTTCATATCACTCAAAGCATTGTTATTCATTCAAAAGAAGAAACTATAATAGTCCTATCGTTCCTCCCAATCAGGAAGAGCATTTCTCGTTATCAAACAAAGGACTTTAATACTGATATCATTATCAGAAGGGGACGCTAAGGAGGGGGTCTGTGTTAAAATGACTTTGTTTCCCAGCATCTCTGTGGGATTTCACTGTCGCCATGACTGCCATGTGGCCTGCAATTTAAAAAAAAAAGAAAGGCCAGCTTCACATCTTTAACCTTGTTGCTGCTGAGTGACAATGTGTGAAGTTAGTGGGCAATTACTGCTCATAGTGAGGCCGTGGCCCTGCTATCATGTGGTTTTTGTTTTATGGTGGCTGTGAAAATACCTTAATTGCACCTAATTTGACTCCACCTTTGTTGAGGGGAGAGGACAAACCAGCTTAAATCATGGCAGATTTATCCATTCATCTTTTTAGTGTGAGGAGTTGCAGAACTTTGAAAGAGTGAACGTCTGTGAATTTATCTTTAGTTTTCTTAAGTTTTTTTTCTTTATGCTGACACGGTTACCAGTTTTAGGCATATGGGCTTTTCTTTTGTGTGAATTGCCACAGCTGTATTGATTACTCATCGTTTTTAAAGCGCTCTGGTTTCCAGTTTCCAGACCTGGATTGGGACATACTTTTCTGAACCGACAGCTTTTCATTAAAAAAAAGTGGGAAATGTGAATTTCATGGTGATGCCGAGACTATGGAACAACGGAGAATGCTCTAAGAAAAAAATATAAAAATCGTGCTCAGAAAAACAGAAGTGCTGATGAGTTTTTAGTTTTTTTCTCAAGAAAATGAAGTTTTATGGAGAATGTAGATACTAAAGAAGGAGAAGGTGGTGGTGGTGGTGGTGGTGGTGGTGGGGGGGGGGCATCACATCAAAAAGCTGTTTTCCAACCATCAATAAACACTGAAAAAGAAGTTTGTCTGCTGCATTGTCCTTTCCCTTAGCCCTCTGCGTCCCTTTTAGCCCACATATATCTTTATGTTTTTTCAAATGAATGTCAAATTATTTTTCTTTACTTTTTTCTGATACTGAAATCAGTGTTTACCCTGATGTGTCTTTCCCTCTGAATGTCATAGTCCACAATCATGTCTAAAATGTTCTCAGATTGAATCAGTTCTCAGAAAGAGCTTACTTTTTGATGGGGTAAACCACAATGCAGACATAATGTCACACTTGGAAATTGTGTGTGTGTTCTGGTTTGTACCAAACAATTTCTGGCAAATTCAGTGTTTTTTGGCTAAGACATATTAACCTGTTCCTTTTTTTCTGTTTTCTGTTCTTTTCTTTTGTTTTTGCTCAATCATCTCTGCAGAGCAAAGATGATTACAGGAAGAAATCAAAATATCAAATGAATAAATTAACATCATGCAAATATGAATAATTGTGGGGCTCGGCTCTGTTTTGGAGAAGGTGGAACGTTGTTGCTAATCCAAGATCTCATAATCAAACATGTGGAGAGAAGAATACAGTAAGGGAAACAGAAGATTCATGTATTTCTTAAAATCAAACACAATGATAGTATGTTTAGAAGATGAAAGTGCTTGAAAAACGAATTAGAATGAGACTGGGAACTCCATCCATCCATTTTTTTTAACTCACAATATTCATTTTGGGGTCAGGGGGTTGCTGGAGCCTATTCAGGCTACTTGGCGGGGTAAACCCAGACGCCAGTCTGCAGAATGGGAAGTCAAATTAAATTTAGGATGTAGCTATGACTGAATTTATTTTTAACAAAAATCTTGTTTTTGAAAAAGCACTGAAAAGATATTCTGATGCTGCTTTTAGCTTTTTTATTCAGAGTGAAATACAAAGCTTCCAAAATTCAACAAAACTGTCAGAAATGCAGCGTTTAAACTGAAAGGAAACATGTATGATCTCAGATAAAAAAAACAACTGGTGGCCCATTTTAACAAGCAACTTTTCCCAGAATGCATTGTCTTATGACACAAATATCCCAGCCTGGATAATTAGAGTAATCATGGACGTTTAGAAACAAAAGCTTGTTAAAAATGCAACAGAAAACATAACTGAATATTTTTCAAGAGTTCAAACTTTACAAAGTTTAGCAGGAATAAAAAAAATTGAAAAACACAAATCCACACGACACAAATACTTAAAGTGACTATTATAAGTGTCTTTTAATAAGTACCTACAGTTAATTTAAAGAAGTTACAGAAAAATGCAGTGACAGGATGTTTAACTCCGAGTTCTATTTTTCCGGCCTTTTTTTCTTGCGCTTGCGGCTTCCAGACATACCAGATCCAAGATATCTGAAAAGTGGGACAGTGACCCCCTCTTCCTCTGGGGACTGAAGTCGGTCACCTCAGCACAAGAAAGTATGTAAAACTATGAGTCACATCAAAGTTGAATGAAGAAGCGTTTCCTTCAGGATACAAACTTAAACTTCTTTCCAATTTCAGCTCTTGTTGCAGAATGATGCAAAATAAATGAACAGTATTTTGAAACAACCGGCGATCTGAGGATGTCTTTCTTTTTTTATCAGATTTGAAGGTTTTTACTGAATTCTAAGACTTTTATCCAATCCATAATACAAGTGTTGAAGATCTAAGTTGGACGTATATGGCGGTTTAAGATTCACAGCCATGACCAGCAACAAAATTTGGCCCAACACCATATCTATGCGGTGTAACAGCGTGGCAACATTTGTGTGTCAGAAAGATTTACATAAGCCTGTAAACTCACTGAGTAAACACTGCTCCGCAAACAAGACGGAGGCTTTCCCCTTTACATCCCCTGCATGTTAGTGACCCAACAGACTCTGGGACTGTCAGGCCGAAGACAAAACGCATGCTAATGCATGACCTGGCTCTCCAGTCTCACCTCCTGCAACAGAGCGCCATAGTTCTCAAGTATGGCCAAACTGGTCCTTAATGCATCAATGGGGGGCCCCCTTCTTCCAACATTCAGTCTCATGCCCATCCGTCCATCCTCCAGACTGAGAGCTCTCTCCTCTCCTCCTCCGCTCACACACTGGCCCCTAACCCGATAAGACTGGTCCCCAACTCCTCTGGACTGAAGGGCCCTTCAGACGTCTGCTGAGAAAGAGCAGAGGGGTGGGAAAGAAGAGAGTAAAGAACGCGAGAGAAAAGAGATGTGAACAAAAAAAAAAAAAAGCTGAAGGAGGCGGCAGAGGGGAGGCATTGTGGCTCAGACCCTTAGGGTTATGGCTATGCTTAATGTTGTGTATGAATTTGTGAAACGCTGCTATTCTGTCATGCAAATCTCCCCTGTGTTTCTTTGTTTAATGGCTAGTGTCCCTCCTCTGTCCTCCCTTCCTTTACGTTTTTTCCCCCTCATTTTTGGAGTGGACGATCAGAGGCAATAATGGGGGGTAAACAGCCCTGTTGTCTAAAAGGATTTGAATACATTGTTTTCATTTGCATACATTAATTATGCAGCTTTTTTTTCCAAATACTTGTGAGCTTTAGTTGTTTTTTTTTTCTTTAGGTTTTTACAGAAGGAATGCCTCAGGATTGAGGACGCATGAAAGAGGCGACAAAGCGTTAAAAGATCCCTGTCATCTGTGCTGTCGACCCCGGGAGCTCCTTCGTGTTTTTGTGCTCGGGTCAAAGACTCAGAACAGGCAGCTAACAGTTTTTCCTCTTGATTGCTTTATCCGTAAATCTTGGACAGGAGGAGCGATTGGAAGAGAAAACGGAGCCAGAATTTCCTGGAGGTAGCGTATCCCTCAAGTCTCAGCTGGTGAGGTTGGAGGAGAGGAGGGAGATCTCCTCCTGCATGTTTATCCACAGCAATCAGGTGTCTGTGGAGCAAGTTTTGGCAGAGGGAGGGGGGGGGCACTGCCACATTAGGCAGGAATGAAGGTGCCAAGCCTGGCAGAGCGGCACTTTAAACATCCTTTTTCATTTGGTCAAACTTCAGGAGAAAGAGGAGGAGGGATGTTTGGGCTGATTATGGAGCAAACTGGACCACTGCTTCCCTCCTCTCCTCCTCCCTCCTCTCTGCGCCCGTGAACTTTTGCAGCAAAAGCAATGGAGAGGAACAAAAGAAGCCGCTCTGGGTTGACAAAGAGGAGAATAGATGGTATGCAAACGACAAGCCACCATCTGCTCTGGAGGATGACCAAAATCTTGACACACTTCAGCAATCCCACAATCCCCTGCTCCAGGAGCGTTCCAGGCACCCCATTCATCCCCTCCCCTCCGCTCCGAGAGTTTGTGTGATTTCCCCCTTTTCTCTCCTCTTCAATTAAGTCATTAATTCCTTTCTTCGCCCCCCTCTTAATGACCGTGGAGGCACAAACAAGCCCAGTTGCTTCCTATTGAGACCCTGTGATTGGGCATAATTGCTGCAAGGGCCCAAGTATGGAGAAGAGGGAACGAGGGAGGAGGGATCCATTGTTTTTTGACTGTGAAGAGCGAGGAAAGCTCAGGAGAAGATGCACATTAGGAGGGACTCTTCTTCTCCTGACCTGCAGCACATTAGTGTCAGTGAACTCCAGACATTCACAAAGGAAGGACAATGAAAATGACCAAATGGAGACCCTGGGGGGGAAGACTAAAAAAGTCCAACTCTTGCATTTAGCAGCAGAAATGCATGGATTTTCAACTACTGTGGGAGTTTCTTTTTAAATGTTTACCTGAAGAAAAAATCACAACAACGCTTTGTCATGTATTTAGTCCAAATAAGAAGCAAGTATAGAAATGCGGCACCTGCATCACCTCAGCCATGAAAGCTCCTGCAGTTTGGAAAAAGATTCAGCATCGTTTTGACTGCGGCTGGCACTCTGCACACAACTATCTAATGGCTTCTAGCTTGCGATGTCCATCAAGGATGCCCTCCAGAGTAGAGGGAGTCCAAAATTCCTCCCTAAAATCAGTGGTCTTGTTTGGCTGATTGTGCATTATGTGACCATCTGCAAAAAACTGGACGAGTGTGTGTTTTTTATTGTGTGTGTGTGTGTGCATTGTGGCTCCGGGACGGGGCTGGAGCTGTGGAGAGATGTGCAGAGAATTAGACAGTCTTTGATAACACATTTTGGGGGATAAATGCATTTTTTAAATACTCACAGATTGCTCCATTTATAGATGCTGAGGAGTAGAAATAGAGAAACAGAAGGGAGCAGATAGAGTAAATCTCCAGATTAGAGATTAGCCATAGTAGCAGATTTAAAGGGTTGTCTGGTCCTCTTCCAGCCTGCCCAGGCATCTATCTGGCTTCTCCTGGCCAGGCCTGTCACAGCCCTTCTAAGCAGATCACTCAGCCCTCACTGGGGATGCCATACTGCAGCCTCTTATGGTCACCATTCCTTCCTCCTCTTCAGAGAAAAGTGTGCAAAAGGGCCTTGCTGAAAAACACAGGGATTCACTTTGAAGAGAGCATCTTTAGAGATCATGCACGGTCAGATGCCTTTTAGACCTTTATTGCGGTCCAACCCCCTGAAACTCAAATTCCAAAGCCCCTTTGCTAAAGTCCAGATAAGAGGAGCAGTTAAGCACTGCGACGGACGGCTCAGTTTGCTCGTTTCAGGAGGGGTGGAGGCGCTGAACTGGGGGGAGATGGAGGCTTTTATTCTGTTTTTTTCTTTTTTAATGGAGAGGTTTGGTGTGATGCTATGTGATGTTTCCCCTGACCTAATGATTATCTTTTATGGCCCTTTAAGTGGTTCTTACTGGGTACTAATCCCTGTTTTTACATGGGTGTAAGTAATCTGCTCTAATTCACCCCAAACACGCTGACTTACATATGTAGGCGCAAAAAAAAAAAAAAAAAACAGCGGTAAAAGAACTATTGCACACACTTGTGGTGTCAATCCAAACGAAGCTAAGCTGCAGGGGCTCAGCACATTTGAGGGGTGGGGGATTCAAAGGTAAGAGGGTAAATGGGATCTGTGGGAACTTCTAATCATTCATGTGCTTTTAATCGGTTTGAGGGTGTCTTTAAACAGACATTTTGGGTCTGTTTTGGTTTATGTCCCTAATATCTCATAAGTCTGAGTGTATTGTTAACAGCAGGACACATCTGTAGCTGATCCAGTTATTCCAAACAGATAAGTGACTTTAAATGACGTTGCATGTATTACCTCTCCAAATTCTTCAGAATCATTGTGCATTTGCTTTTGTTTTTTTTGTGTACATTTTTCCACTTTAAAATGCAAAATGAGATACTTTGATGCAAAAGTCCTGCCGTTGCAAGACTGGCAACCCATTTCTCGCCCTACATTATTCTTCACTAAGCCGCTTGCAACCCAGTTACGGTCTGATACGGAGATGAGATCTTGGAGAGACGTGGATCTGGACCTGGGAAGCGGTGGTCGCTGATTTGAGAATGGAGCTCTTGGATGGAAGATGTGCTCTGGGGGTATCACACCCACCCCCAAAAGACGTTGAGGCACAATGAAAAATCACAGCTCTTTTACTTTCCATCCATCTGCCCGCCATGGAGCGTGCTCACTGTGTGCCACTTGGCTTAATTCTGTCCCATCAGCCACCACAAAAGCCCTCCGATCCAATCACAGGGATCAGACCTGGGCCAAGACCATGAAAAGGGGAGCCAAGGAACAGACCAGAATCAACAGCCCATTCTCTCAAGATCATACACACACACACGAAAATATGGAGGCAAGAGGAGATTTAGACAAGAACATGGAGGAATCAGAAACACAAAGGATATTTTCACATTCCCATCCATACACACACATTTGCTTTTAGAAAATGAATCAAAGTCCAGAAAAAAAGGGCAGCAAAAACTCACGGCTCTAAAAATGGAAAGTCAAGACAGGAAATGCATTTCTCAAACTCCCCATGTTTGTTCTGTCTCTGTTCACCCCCCCGCATTCGCTCAATCACTCTTAATTGTGTGAGAGCATGTCATCAGTAGCAGTGCATTACAATAATGGAAATAGATGGCAGAAACCTACGGACAGCAACACATGCCATCTTTCCTATTTGCATGGCTGTGTGCTCTGGGACAATTATGTCATTATTACCGGGCTCCGCCTGTGTGTGTTTGACAATGTCAACATTCTTTAAAGTTTGCGTTTCTAACTCCTAAACCTAATTTTTTAAATCACATGCCCATTAGTAATTATAGCACGCCTAATGATAACTAACCACATAACGAGAATTAACCCCGCCCCTTCCTCCTCATTGGTTGTTGTGGTCCGCCCAGCGTATTTTTGATGTCACAAATTAGCTTTTTTTCAAGCGGCTTTTGTTTTTTAAACTGCTCCTGATTTACAACTGTTTGAATAAAGACATACTCAGAAATGTCATTTTGAGCCTAATTTTTTAAGCTCATCACACCCCCTGGAAAAGCTCGAAACACCCTGTCTTGCAAGAAAAATAATCTTTTTAAGAACATTTTTTTAATAGTAAAATAACCTTAGATTAAAAAAGAAAGCCTTACTGACTAGATTTGTCTTTTTTTGGGATAAGCATTCTTGGTAAGACTGTTTTTCTTACTCCGTTGGCACATTTTTTTGCTCATTCACAGATTTTTTAAAAAATGTTACAAATTTTTTACCTTTTTCTATGGGGGCTTGTTTGTTTTGTATTACAAAAGTATCAAGTTTTTCAACATTTGTCTCTCAAGTATACAAGCTTTCTGGTCTGAAAGTTCCCAAGATGTTCCGTCTTTCAAATAATGATGTTATAATAATAAGTAATCGTGAGTTTTGGAATACATGAGGGCAGGATGTCCATATTGGAACCAGAATTAAGACATGTCAACACTTCCTGTCCAGACTAATCTGCTGCCTATCAGGAAAGTCCCATTTTTGAACAATATACCATAAACCTAACCCAAATATAAGGGGGTCTGCTCCACCCATCACCTTGTGACCTACTCGGACTATATTGATGCAGACGTAGACCTTCCCTCGTTTCCGGTCTACTTCTGAAAAAATACCGGAAAGTCAAAAGAAAATAGAAATCTCTATTTCCTTGTTTCCCGTCAGACTGGAACATCAGCCTGTCAGACATATTAGCTCTTCATAAACCCCAGACTTAAGAAAACAGTTTAAAAAAGCGGAGGGGAATGACCTTTGACTGAAACAAGTGTGTTCTTCCTCCCATGTACATGGCTGACACTTCCTCTACTCAAGACGGGGAAGCGGAGGTCACCTGCTAACCATGTCACCTTTTCTGATGAACGAGCGAGAAACTGCCCCGATTTTCCCAAAATACTGGTTATAACGTTTGCAGCTGAGGGATATTCGAGTTTGAAAAATTAATATCGGCATGACAATTCTGAGTTGTTATGAGCACAAACAACAAAAGACTATTAAATCCATCAGCGGAGTCTTCAGGCCTTTTCAGTAGTGTCAGAGATGTTGGACAACATGCATTTATCTCACTAGCAGCTGGCATTGTGGAGAAAAGGTGTGAGGTCTTTTTTTCCCCCATGAAACCTCTTAGCGTCCCATAATCAGGAGTGGTAATGTGTCTCATTCTATGCTAATGTGTGTGTTTTACAGCAATCAGGCGACGGGTGATGATAGCGCACGCTTAGAGATGCTCTGCATTGCGTGTGTGCGGCAGGTGTGTGTGCTAGCGTGCAAGTGTGAATGCAAGGCACCATTAGTGACTTCCCAGGTCCTCTTCAGGAATACAATGGACGGCAAAATTGCTTTAATGGAAAAAGGCTAATACGAGACGCGCGCACACACATGCAGACCCAAACTAACACACACCGCCTTAGCACATCACTCAAGCCCGTGAGAGGTACAAAAAAGGGAGAATATTATCACTTACACTTGAAAAATATAGATGGAGGAGAGGAAATCGACAGTGAGGAGCGGGCTGCTGCTTTTCTTCCACTTACTTTATACTTCCACCCACTAGAATCAGAGTAGTTTTCCCAAACACTGGCATATATTCTCTAGCTTGGCTTTCTACCTTTCTTGGATATTCAAGGATAATTGGAAAAGAAAAAAAAAAGGAGCAAAAAAGATAAAGTCATTTTAAATACTTACATGCACTTTATTAAAAAGCTCAAATTGATAAATGCAGAACTGCACTGCATTGGAGCGGTTAGCACTCTGGCCTGACATTAAGACGACCCTGGTTCAGGGTCTGTGGCGACCAGTCCAAGGTGTACTCCGCCTTTGCCCAATAGTAGCTGGGTTGGCTCCAGCAACCCTGTGACCCAGAAAGGGAATAACCCGCTGAATTAGCACAAAACATAGCAATGTTGGCCATTGTTAAAACACATTCAGTCATTTGCCCTGATAGACAAAATCTGGACCAAAATGAAGCACATTGGACACATTGAGCATGTGATGCGCATTCCAGACTGGCATTCTTGAATGTGCAAACAGGGAGGGGCTTCTTCTTCTTCTTTTTCTGCAGTTCACCAGCACGTGTCCACCACCTACAGTTGGAAGAGACTTGGTGTGAAATGTCAAAGCGGTGCAAATCTTGCGGATCTTGCCTCAGGCTTTTTCTTTCACTGTTGTATTCCCATATTTGAAAGACTTGGTGTCATATAATTCCGACCGGGCACAAATCGTAACTTTTCATTTGTCCTCCATGATCACTTTTAAAACGCTTGGCATTTCCGCTAAAAGGGACTCCATCTATAGGTCACTACTAAGTCCAAGTTCCCATCTGGTCAAAGTTCAACCCGCTTTAACTTTCAACTCGCAGTCAGTGGCGGTGCGTTTGCAGAGCCTGAAAAACAGTCGTAAAAACTTTTGCGTGAACAAAAGTGAAGCAAAGTTTTGAACATGCTTTTCAACACATTTACACAGACTTTTTTTAAGAAGTGGCTGCTTGAACGCTCATTACCGAAGGCGGTGTGAATGTAGCTGTACCGTCCTGACTGATGGTTTAGTTTGTGGCTGGTTACTGTAAGTCTTGCATTTTTTGTAGCACCTAATAACATTTTTTTTTTAACCCTGATTTCATTGTTGTACTTTGATAAGTTTCAAAAATACAGTTTATGTAGC
This sequence comes from Adrianichthys oophorus, assembly GCA_036245035.1. Lineage (NCBI taxonomy): Eukaryota > Metazoa > Chordata > Actinopteri > Beloniformes > Adrianichthyidae > Adrianichthys > Adrianichthys oophorus. The sequence continues at coordinate 19,945,857 of BSAI01000101.1, read as the reverse complement.
AGGAAAAAAGGGATAAAACCAGATTTTCTACTTTTTTTAAGCGTCTTGAAACAAATAATTATGCAAAACCAACTGAAGACTTGCTTGCAGCGTTTGCATAACATTGACAAAAAGCTCACGTCTTTGTATTCTGTTTCTTTGAGAGACAGGTCGGCACATACACACTGGAGATCCAGGACTGCTCTGTAAGATGAGGCACGTTCCTCCTGTGCTACTAATGGTCTCATTTGTGCCCTGCTCAAGGCTGGCAAGACCTGCAGCATCTGTTTGACTGGAGGCCATGCCATAAGGTGCCGGGACTCCAAGGATCCTCCATGCTCCCTCAAGATCGCGGTTCTCTGCCCTTCTAACCTCACCCCACTGCCTCCTTCAGCCTCTTCGCACTTTGCTGTCAGATGTTGCTCTCTCCTCTTACCTGAGACGCCATGGTCTCATGTCCATTTAACTTTCTGGCCTCTTCGCTCGATGCTTTAAAAGCTCTGCTGTCTTTTGCATGCCTCTCCTCATCTGGTACTTACAACTAAAGTCTTCCTTTTAGCCTCGGGCAGAACAAAGTAACCACCCCACGTGGCTCCTTCTTTCACTAATCCCTCACTTCCCCTCCTCTTCATCTAATGCCCTCCCTCTTGAAGATGTGTGAGATGCCATATACCCCCGTTTTCTCTTGGTCTCCTTGGTCTCATTTTCCTCTTTTCTCCCCCTCCCCAGGGGAGGGAGGTGTCATCTGGCTGGGATTTTGACTCTGGTGGGTGTGTGGTGATAGGATGTGCATCAGTGCCAGGAAGACCTTCCCTTCTGGAGCGCCATTAAAGCTGCATTCCTCCGAACGTCTCTTCCTTTAGCGTTTCCCTCCAGGTCATTTTGACTAAACCTGTGCCTCAAACGCCAGAAAAGGAAAGCCATCTGATTGCACTCTTTCTGCAGTTCACTGCTCTTCCTCTGGCCTTAAGCTTCATCTTTAAGATGTTTTTTATTTGCATCTGTGCAAGTGTCGGTTTGGCACAGGAGCCCCAACTGAGACCCTGTTCCCCCGCTCCCTGATGAGAAAATGGATAGAAAGAGGGACTTGGGGTATAAAGGCCCAAGGAGGAGATACGATCAGAGCAAAGAGGACTCCGATCTTACGACGGAGGGGGTCCTGTGGCTAACAAGCGGTGTGGAGGCACAGAAGGTGTGTGCAGCCGAGCGTGAGGAAGCATTTGAGACAGCAAAGGCCCACCGAGATGAGCATGAAACTAATGCTCTGTTAGTGAGCTGCTAACGGCATGCCTGGGCCCTGGCACACTGCCTTTCCATACAGATCAGAGAGGCCCACAGCGCAATGAAAGGAGACACCGCAGGCCTTGGGGTTGGTATTACCAGTGACACATCTTTTGGGCACCAGTTGGGACTCCTTTACCATCTGAGCCTCTCGTATCATGACTCACATGCAGGCATGTGGGTTTTATAAACCGACTCTAAATCCAACGTGGCGGAGAAGGTGAGGTAGAACAACGCTCGGAGCAGAAAAAATAACCAACAATTCAAGTCAAAGTCCGCAGAGGGAACTTAATGCAGCAAGACATGCTGTATAATTTAACTTGAAGGCTGTTAAGACCGTTTGCAAGGCTAGCTTGCATTTAAGCTGGACTCTCCCCACAGTGGTCCCTGCACTGATTCAACTCCAGACCCACTTCCTCTTCATGTTGGGGTTTAAAACTTCAGGAGAATGTCATAGTAATGTGGTCAAATTGTCTCAGACCAGACTAAAGTATCAAAACTAGTTCATTTTGCAGTAAAAAAACAAATATTTCTTAGCAACATCTTAAAAACCCATTTCGATCATCTGTTTTAAAAGCGTTCCCGGTGGTTTTTTAATTATGAATATGCCCAAATAAAAAAAAGGTGAAATTTTCAAGGACATAGTTTCTGCAGAGTGGCAGCAGTTAACTTGTAATTTGCTTTTGAGTTGTGGGCGGGACTGTTGCCGCAGAGCAACCTCTCTCCCTCCCCCCCATTTCTGGGAGTTCTCTGTTTAATCGGAGCAGGGAACTTGTTTTCGACGTCACAAAGGAGTTCTTTTTCAAATTGCATTTTTTAATGCAAATTTCAGTTTTTGAAAAAATATGTCCTCAATCATTTTCATTTGAAGATTTGGGGAGTTATCCAGAAGTCAGGATGTATTCAAGTCTGTCATTTTTGTGAGCAGCCAAATAATCCACTTTCTTCAACTCTTCTGCAGAACAATTTGATAATCTTCGTGTTTCTTTGTTCTGGGGCCTGACAGTTGGTCTGCTGGAGGTGTGGGTCTGATCTTAGATGAATGTTGCTTTGGATTTGCCTTCCTTTCTTCGTTTTTAGCCTTTAAGCTGCTAGAAGAGAGTGCTTCTGCAACGGTTAAACTCTTTGCATGTGGTTTGTGGTTGTCTTTCAAAAACTCAACAGATCTTTGTTGCACAGTTGAAGTGCACTGCCTAATTTCCTGATGCCTTAAATTCACTAGAAAGGAAATATTGTGTATTGTGCCCTTTTATCTGAAAACAAACCCATCAGTCTGTGGCACCAAAGAAGAATAAAGATATTTTTGAGGTTTTTGAGATTTCTTGAGGTTAAAAGGTTTTTTTGCACTTGTATCCTGGCATTTTCACAGTGCACTCCAAAAAGAAATTGCTTTTTCTTCACACGTGGTTCAGAGTAAAGGATTACCATCATACCTCTGCCACCATGCTTCACTATTAGTCTTTTTTTAAGTAACAGGAACTTGACATGCTAATTTAAGGCTCCCCTAAATAAATGACTGTTAGTTGGAAATTTGTCCTTGTCAAGCTACGACATTTTGGCTCTGACTTCTATTTTTACATTTTGAACTTTTACATAATTTAAATTGTTTTATTTTTTATAGAATCAAAATAAAACAATTCTTGTTAAACTATAAGATACTGAAACAGACAATCTACTGTGTTGTATAATGACTAAAAATATTTGCTTTTTTAAAATGCAAAAATGTTAAAGTTTACACACAAATGTCAAAATATCTGCTAAAACCAGATGTTTTGCATTTCTATCAATGATTAAAGACACTTTTAAGTATTCATACTAATATATTTTGAAGCAAACATTTGAAAACTTAATGTACAGCTGTTTTACATCATCAGAGATGATGATTTCAGCATCTGAGAATCAAAGATGTTGAGACAGCGCCAAGGCACAAATACTCTTTCTAACTTTAATAAGAAGTGTTTCCACATGCAGACTTATTCTGAGCTTTACTAGTAGGTTTACAGAATATTAAAGACTCAGAAAAAAAACATTATATTACATTATATTTTTAAGTGCACATTAAAAAACTGATAATTATCTTAACTCTTCTTTATTTTAAGATATCACTGAAAAAAAGTAAAAATTGATTTACCTGTGACTGTTCTTACTAATGTGTTTTTCACGAAGATGTGTGTGTGTGTGTTTGGGGGATAATGAAGAGGCATTGTGTCTCCTCATAATGACATCATGGCTGTGACAGAAGCTGGAGAAGATGCCTGAGGTTTTGGGATGAAGCTCTTCAGTGGTGCACGTGTGTGTGTTTGTGTGTGTGTGTGTGTGTGTGTGTGTGTGTGTGTGACTGTCCCTGGGCTGACGGAGTCCTCCTGGGCTCTGTGAATGAAAGTCAAAGCACCAAAGACAAAAACAAAACTTGACCACCAGCAACACGAGGCAGAGGGAAGGCCATTTGACTGCTTCCTGCTCGCTGCAGCCTCTGTGGGAAAGACGTGCGCTGAGAGAAGGGCGCACACTTTTAGGTAAAGACGGGAGCAGACGGGAAAAGACCACCAAGAGAACATGAGGGGAGGGGTTGGCATGATGTTTCAGAAGAGGGCAAAGGGTCAATTAATGTTGCATCATGGGAGCAATTTGGTTCTTCTGATCAGTCTGAATCCCCCCTGATGGACAATTAATAACGTTTAATCTACTAATTAGAAATCAGAATCAATATTAATATTGCAGAATCTTTATTTATGCAAAATAATGGATTGTAAATACTTTTTGGTTTGAAATTCTTTTATGAAAATTTCAGGAGCAAAAGTTTTCCAGGAGATTGAATAAAAAACGAATCAATCTGAGCTAAATTGTTCTGAAAGATGTCACAATTACAATGTAAAAAGAAGAGATCGGTGTTTAATTAAATACATGTCTTAATAATGAAAACTGTTAACATATGAAGAATCAAAGACAATGCACTAATGTTTAAGGAAGGCTAAATGATGCTGCAGGATGATGAGTATGCATCAAAGCTTTTTAACAAATAATGTCAACAAACACAAGAATACAGCTGAAAACGTAATCAGAGTGAACTAATAAAAGTAGCTCTGCATGTGTGGTTAGGATTTCAGCCGATGCTTCTTTGAGAAAGAAATGTCATTATGTTGAAAAAATATTTTTATGGTTACAATGGGTTCATAAACTCAAAGAAATGACATTCAATACTGTTTTAAATCTAAACGTGTGCACATCCAACTTTAAAGTGGTCTTTTTCAGCATAAAGTTTTATAATATTGTTCTTTTGTTTTGTTCTAGAAAGAAGAACTAAAGTGTAAGTTTAAATGAACTGACTTTATGTGCAGGATAAGAAAAGCCTGGAGGGAACTCGCTGAAGCTGCACCTCACAGCCACACAGAGCAAGATTGACAGCTTTCTGAAGTGGGCTGAAGTGAACCTCTCACCCCCAGTGTGTGTAATGCGAGACACATCTTACGAGGCGCACTAATCAGCTCCGACTCCTGACCTCGTGGCGTTTAAGCTCACACATGGGAATGTGAGTGTGCGGTTAACAACCCCACTGTGCCTGTGTGCCATTTCAGGTAACCACCAAAAAGCCAGAAAAGGTTCAACTGCAGTACCAACCTGTGCATGAATTATACAAAAGACGGGAGTCTAAATGAACGAACAGACTGTAACCTTTTTGTTTCATAAAATAAGTTTGACTTTTGGCTGTTCATCAAAGAAAATCTGTCAAAAATTAACAAAATCACACAACAAATCAGATTGGAGTTGCTTCAGGATTATTTTTTTCCTATTACAACTGTAATTTGATATGCTCAGAAATATCTTTTGCAATTTTTTTGATTTAGACGATTATTTAGTTCAATTTTTTTTCTTAATGTGTAAAATTGTAGCGAGGAAGGTGGCGTGCTGTGACTCAGGTTTTATCAACTTTTATAAAAAAAAAATGTTTTAGGGCAAGGAACGAACTTTAAAATTGGACTTAATGGAGACAAATGAGAATGAACGGTAACCCAAACGTGGCAAATAACTGATGACAATTTAGAAATGTTCCAACTTATAATAGAAGCGTTTTCCTTTTTTGTTCTTCTTCGTGTGGAGCTTCATTAAAACTTGACGTTAAGCATCACAGAAGATTTTTAAAAAAATGACACTGCTGCACCCCAAATGGGTGCTGTGCAACATCGGCCTGCTGTGCAGCCGTGCATGTGTTTGCGTTTTGCCTGTCGCCTCGTGCAACAGCCACAGGTACCTTCAGTCAGAGTGACGGCAGCTTTCCAGGAGCATCATCAAAGACAAGTTTTTGCCTCAGAACATGAAAAAAGAACCACTGCTGTTTTGGGTTGTGAACCAAGGTATGTTTATTGTTTTCCAGACTGCACAAACACCACACACACGCATACACACTCGCACAAAAAAGTTCGTATTGACACATCAGGAAAAACTGCATGCTGATCTAGAAAAAAAAAGACATTTCCATGCATGAGGTGGAGGAAAACAAGATCATCTATGGAGGGATTATCCAAAAATCGATGAGACAAATGCTTTTTTGTTCCTCCATGAATACCAAGAGCATCGTAATCATACGTCAAGTCATACATGGCAATAATTTCAACAATAAAATTGTAAACATGTCAGTGCATAAAGAAAACCAACTTTTAGGTTTGTATGATTAATTGATGTTTAAAAGAACAAGAAACACACAATCAGGACTTTGAAAACTGCATTTGATGAACACATTTTTAAAAAAATCTATTTACACAAATAATTTAGTATTTTTTTACATTTTCCAATGCATTTCTTAGAATAATCAAGTGGAAAAAGCATGGTTAAATAGTGCAGATCATTTATTTTTTTAATATTTTTATTTCCTGATCAAACAAAGCATGTAGTATATTTATGTTTTGCTGTTATTTTCTGCTTATTGGTTTTGCATAGTGTCCATATTTTCCTGTTTTTGCTGTGTGCAGAATTGTTTAAAAAAAAATAAAAAAAAGGGGGGAGAACCCTTAACTTGAGTGATAATCTCCATCGTTCATTGTGACCCATCTTTCTAGAAGCTAAAGGCAAAGGGGAAAAGGCAAAAATTTAAACAGCAAAGAAAGAACTGAACCATTTCTAAATGTCATGTCCTCAAAAAATATATCTAAATGTATAAAATGCTTTAATAGCATTAACTTAGGCTTTAAGAAAAGATTTTTGGAACAAAAAAAAACAAGATTCAATTGTTGCTGCTCTCATTTATCTATTGGGTGGTTAAAGCCCCTCCCCTTTAATCTCTATATAAAAAAATGGGACACTCCCCTAACCTTTCAACGGCTAGAATTGAGTATCGCCTTTCAGTTAATGGGTGAGTGATCTGGGGGTGTGGCAGTGTGCGTGGGTTTCTCAGAGTGCAATGATGACGTTTGGCGTGCAGCTTCTTCTGGTGGAGCAGTGGTAACTCGTCAGTGCAATAATGGGTCGTCAGCCTGCTCACACTTGCTGTTAGAGTTATTGCAGTGCATGTGTGTGAACTCAAAATAAATAAAATGAAAAAATAAAAAAAGGACATAGCTGCTTTTTCTGACCCCTAAAAAATTGGAGATCTTGTAAACGCCGTTAATGTTCTTAGAATAAAGATATTCTGCAATAAAAGAGAATCTGGATTCACTGTTTATTTATGTCTTTAAGTGAAAAAGAAATCCCCACATCTCGTTTCCAACAACTTTGGTTTCAAGTCTTCCACAAATGCATTATTCGGGCCATACCACTGAGGCAAAGAAGGGGTGGGACTTGATATCATCCACCCCCCCAACGCCTGCCCCAAGCCTCTCCATCGGGTTGTACTGGAGAAGCTGCACAGGAGGGAACAACAGACATGAGAGGAAACACGTTCAATTAGGAAATATTTAATAGAAAGGAAGCATTCATTAAGAAATAAGACACTAGAACCCAAATGTGTCAGTCAGGAAAAAAAAGTTTCCTTCATTCATGTCAGAGTGCCACAAGAAGCAGTAAATATTCATAAATGCAATCAAATCTTAACTCATGACAGCTTTCTAAAAAAAAAAAAAAAGTGAAATGATAAAAAACGCTTCAAAAAGCTGAGATTAAATTGGGAAAAAAATAAGTTTTTGGATTGACTCTGGATCATAAACTCAATTGGAAAATCTAAGAAATATCAAACAAGTGTAAAAAAATGAAAAATAAAATGTCATTTACATTTGTAATGTAAAATGAAATAATAAAATAAACAAGAAAATGTGGGGGTTTATCGCCCTTCAACTGCCTTACAATTCTAGAAATACATAAAATCTCAAATTGACCTTAATGAGGACATTTTTAAACAATAGGATGCAGATGGATTACTAAGAAAAATCTAAAAAGTACTAAAGAAATGAAGATACGAAGAGTAAAATGAATAGATCCACTGCAAATAAAAGTAGAAAAATGAATTTTTAGATCAGACAGACAGATAGATAGACATGCCTTTATAATCACTGCCCACGTAAACAATGAAATTGGAGCAATCACCATTCCAGTACAAAAAGAAGTGTAGCAAAGTATATAAAACATGTCAATATGTATAAAAAGAATTGTGCAAAAATAAAAAAAATGTTCATAATAATGCGCAGGGCGATGTGTGCAGATATAAACATGTCTGATGTGCAAAAAAGCATGGAGGTAGGAAGTGTTGACAAATTTAAATGGATAAATACTTAAAAAAAACAAAAAAATGTTGAGCATATGCAGAAGTTTAGGGGCTGCGAGTATTGTTACTGTCTGATGCCGGTTTGTAAGAGCAAATTCTGAGGAGTTTTTCAATTTGATCTTTTTTTTCCTTTTATGATGTTGTAAAAGAGTACAAAACCCAAACTAAATCTAAAAAGAATATTTTGTGGTGTTTTTAGTCATGAAAGACCCCCAGCAGCAGATTTCAGTGGTGAGAGGTGAGAAGACAAGCAGACCCCCACCTGTTCCAGCAGAGACCTGGCCTCCTCTGAAACAGACTCGGGAATGTTGAGAGCCGTGTGGCGACCGATTCCTGCTGGATGGCAGCGCAGCAGCGACTGTTAAGAGGATGAGAGGGAGGGGAGGGGGGTTCGAAAGACGAGAGAGATAACCATCAAAATAAAAAAAACAGAATATTCTGAAACCCACTGAGCCCCAGGTTCTCATGAGAGCAGCAGAACTGGAAAAATAGGAGGAGACCGACCAAAGAGCGAGAGCACCTGAAACAACACAGATCACAGCCACCAGGCTGCTGATGTCACTGCTGTCATAGAGAAAATCACGGGAAGAAGAAAAGCGTTTTTGTTTTTGCTCGTTTGCTCTTCGTTTTTACAGGAGGGGCTTACAGGAAGACGCAGAGGCTAATCAGCTTCAAATACAGAGATTCTGCTGTTTTTTTGGAGTAGAAAGTTTGACCCGTCAAAGTGCTGGAGTGGAGCTGGAGCGGCACATTGTTAAACTCACTGGGAGAGAAAGTGAACCCCAGACCTGTAAAAGCTTTCCTAACCACAGAACAGGCTGAAATAATTGACAGTAATCCCTGCACACTGCGGCACATCTATAGAACAGAATGGAAAGTGCCAGAAAAGTAATGCCGTAAACAGTTTGTGTGTTCACACTGTGGGACTGTGTGTGTGTGTTTCTGCGAGTTGGAGCTGTTGCCTCCCCTGATTCCTGCTGCAGGAGTTCTGGCTGTGTTCCTCGCTGCAGTTAAGACTGCTTCAGGCAAGATCTTATCATGCAAGGATCAAGAGACACCGTGTGGCAGTGTGTGTTTTTTCTTGCCAGGGCCAAACAGAGATGTAATCATCAAAGAAGACATCTGTGTGACTGACTTTCCCTTTAAACTCCCAGGTTGTAAGGTGTGTGATGTTAAATAAAGAGAAACTTTATTTGAACTTTGACCTTTACAAAAAGGGGTAGTTAAGTTCACAGATGCTGAATCTGTTAGATATGATTTTCACTCGTCTTAGAAGACAGTACTTCTGAGCTTGGATCAGCCCAAGCTGTGGCGTCGAGAGACCTGCTCAGCTCTTCACCTTTCATGCTGTTCTGAGGTCAGCGTGCTCCAAGCTCGGAGCTGCTCCAGGAGCCAGCAAAGAGGCCCGGAGAGGGGTGACCCCCACGACCCGGCAGATGGAGTTCAGGCTGGGAGAGAAAGTCACACCGACACCCTGGCAGTCCCCGAGAACCAGAGTAAAAGACCGCAGCCAAGACGCACCTCACATACCCCCTCCAAAAAAAAACCCCCTGCCGCCTCAAACACATGCAGGCGGACACGCGCGCACAATCACACACAAGCTGGCATGACCATAAAGAGTGTGAGAGAAGTGAACGCCAAACACCTACAGACATCCCACAACACCTCAGCAGCAGAGATAAAAGACATTTGTGGACTTTTTTGACTCACCACGCCTGTCAGGAGCTCAAAGAGGATGGCTCCCAAACTCCACCAATCGCATGATTCAGTCTCCTCGCTGATGCCTCCCACCTCTGAGCAAGACACGAACAAGACACTCAACTCAGACAAATTCATAAAAAAAAAAACAGGATTTCACAACAATCAATAAAACTCCAAATATCTTGAATTTACTACAAAACTGCCAAGTAATCTGCATTTCGAATTACTAAGTATTAAAAATATGTATAAAAAATGATTTAATTGTAATAAATGTGGACGCAGTCTCACACTCACAATCGCAAAGTGTGCATCTCATAAAAGGGCGATTTGCATAATAAAAAGCAGTTAAATTGAGGAAACCGTCTGTGCTGCAACTTCACACCATCTGCATGACGTGACCTCTCTCTCTCCCACACACACACACACACACACACACATAATCAAGACATGTGAAACAGGAGCACTTGGTAACACTGAGTTTTCCTTTGTGGTCAGTTTACCTTCAGCTCAGACATCCTTATAATTTTCTATTAGCGGTTTTTAATTCATTGCTAATTACTGTTTAGACTGTGCAAAATGCAAGCAAACAGAATAATATTTCATTCCAAAAAATTCTATTAATAGAAATAAAAAAAGAAAAATCAATAAAAATGTTTGGTTTATTCTCATCAGATCATTCTTTCTTTTATGGTTTCATTGACTCCAGACATCAGGAAGTGACAAAACTGTCAAAGTTTGAGCGTTTCCTGGAGAGTTTGTTTTTCTAACTTTGAATAAAGTTGACTTCATCACCGTTTTCTGCTCTACAGCACGCCTGACAATGATCCAACACGAGTAAGAAAGAAAAACAAGAGCGGCGGTCATTTTTTTTGGTGGTATATGTTCCACCGGGTGCCAGATGGCCACATGTGCAGCTCTTTTCTCCAGAGGGAGGCATAGGATGGGGAGGGGGGTGGGATTGTTGGTCACCCAGAAGACCGAGACCCGGGGTCAGGGCCGTGTGTACCCAGAGACCAGGCTCCTCAGCTGTGGGAGTGCATCAGACAAAGACCCCTCATCTCCTTGAGGCTGCTGGGAACTCCAGGGCTCTGAGCAGCTCTCTTGCAGCCAAGGTTAGAGAGGTCCGTGATACGACTTGCATGTCTGATACACACATTTGTACACAAACACACAAGCGAGCAGCCGGTCTTCAGGGCTTCCCAGGACCACTGTTTTGACAGACAAGGGGAGAAGATCGTCATTGAATGGACTAGTGATACCTGTGTAGTTATGAGCTGGAGGGAAGAGACAAGACACACATGCGCACACACATCTCAGAGCAAGGTCGATGTCATCACAATGGATTAATGTCTAAGGAGCTGCAGGGAGATTACAGTGGAGCTGGCTACACTTACCGCTCTGTCAGAGTGAGAAAGGGAGGAAGCCAGAGAGACAAAAAGAGGTTGGGAAGGGAGAATTAACTACATCCAGAGGCCATGGGTCAAAGAGAGCACACCTTACAGTCTGTGCATGATGTGTGCACGATGCAGACAGGACAAGAGCCACACCAACCTGGGATCTGCCTTCAAACGAGCAAAAAGGAATATTTCTACAACTCGAAAAGAACAGAGATTGTCGCGGAGGAAAAACAACCCTCAAACAATGAAGGCACTTCACACGGTGGCCTCTTCTCCTTTCCTTTTCCCCTCAACAATGCAGTTCCTCCAGCTTTCTGCCTTAACTGTGGTCCATCTCCACCCCTCATGAGAGCCATAAGGAACTTTCTCTCTTCTGCTCTCAGGCAGACTTCCCCAAAAATGTAACCGATGAACGTCGCTAAAGGGGAAGTGTAGCGTGAGCAGGTAGGAAAGGAAAAGTCTGCGTTTGGAAAAACACTTCACGACGACAGAGCACTTTGTTCGCAGCTCTGAGGGAGAGCACCATCGAACAACGGCACAAAAAGAGTCAAAACAAACCCCCAAGATTTTCTCGCATTCAGTCAGAAACATATTCAAATAACATTGAGGCTGTTCTAAAAGTCTCAACGTTTTCTTTCTTTCCATGCTTATCATCTCAGATCTCCAGGGAAAGCAGAGCGGCTACCTGTCATCACTGTGATGTCTCAGAACAAATACCCAAAGTATAAAGCAGAAGTACAACCCGAGTATAATACCTTCTTTGAAAAGCCTTTTGGAAAACAATGAGATGACAGCTTGGTGTCAGGAGGGGAAGTGAACCTTATCCTTTATGAGATCGTGCGTGGCAGAACAAGTGAAGGCATGGCAGAATAGGTCTCCGTAACTGCCTTGTACCTCAGAGAGGAAGAGGACTGAATTTCCCTTTTCTTGGACGATGAAGACAATCAGTTTTGCAAACGCTTCCTGCTAAACAGAACAATGAACTGTTCTTATTTCTGCTTCAAGTAACTTAAAAACTTATTTCCATGCAAATATATGTCATGCGTTTATCTGTGATGACAAAAGATACATTAAATAACCACAAACGTAGGATTAACGGATTATTTTTCCAGTTGCCATATTTTCCAGGTACACTCCCATGTTTTTTGGGTGTGAATATATGTTTTAAAAACATGCTGTTCTTCTTCCACACACACACACACACACATACATATAATTAAAGCAGCCCCCCCCCCCATTTGCTTTCTGGCAAACAGTCATAAATCTGTCATCAGATATGAAGCCACTGCTGAAGCTGACCCTGTCTGGATAAACAGCTCTGCATAACAAGGGCAGGAGACACGCCGTCTCAGCTCCGCTCCGGAGAGCTCACTCGCATCTAAAGGCATAAAAACGGAAAACCAAGCAAAGTGAGTGATGGTCATGATTGTGCCTTTTGTCATTGTGACTGAACTCCAGAAATAAAACAAATGACCAAAAAAAAAAAAACAAAAAAAACCGAGTTGTCTGTGTTGGAATTGAGTGGTCAGTACATGCCGAGTTTCTTTTAATGGTGGCATAAGACGCCTCCTCCTGGTAGCTGATGTGAATTACGTATAAGAGTCATGGGATCAAGTCAGGTTATGGAGATCTTTCACAGTATGAGTTGCCGTCAACATTTAAAACTGCTACGTTTTTTTTAGATAATGGTGTAGCTTTAACCCCTTCATGCTTGACAATATTTCCAATTACAGTATTTTCTGAGTAGAATTTGAGTTTTTTTTTTTAATAGTTTGTCCAGGAGTACGGCTTTTACTCAGAGCGACTTAAATGTGATTTTTTAAAAACATAAATAGGCTCATATATTTGTTGTTTTCCCACTAACGTCTGCTAAACTGCACCATAGGAGTGTATCAGTATTTGCTACTGACAGCAACGCAAAAGAAGAAGCGTCATCCGAAAAAACCAGAGAAGAATCTGATCATTCTCCTTCTGAACTCTCTGATATTTTTCTTATTTATATCTAGACAATATTTTTCCTGTTTTTATTGTTTCCTTCCTCGGACTAGTGCAAGTCATAAAACTTTTAATGAACTTTACGCGTTGATACTATTCTGTGTGAACGCAGCATTACACCGAACTTGGCAGATTTGTTCAAACGCGTTGCACTTTTCTTTTGTCCACTAAGTGCGACTTAGGGTCTCTATTCAGACTGGACACAATTGTCACACAAATGAACAGAGTTTGTTTTACTGGATAATCTGGAACAAATTTTAACTCTCTGCCCTCGTAAGCTCATGAAAGGGGGAATGACTGGATATAAAAAATAAAAATGGACGACGACCTAAAATTTAGACTTTTTATTACTTTTAGTTTTAATATACACATCTAAAAAAAAAAATCACTGGATTCAGTTTTAATAATAGTGATGTTCTATTGGAGATTGTTTAGTCAGAATACAAGTGCTTTTTTTGTGAAGAATCAAAGTGGCTCCGGAGAAACAACTTTAGATTTTATGTTTAGTGTCAACCTGCTTACATCTGCATTTTACTTCAAAATCTATCGCTTGAAGCACATTGCTTACACATTATTTTACTCAACAATCCTGGATATGCAATGAAAAAACTGTGGAGCAGAAACGTTTTGGAGAAAATATGTGCCACCTATTGAACTAAAAATACACATGCACGTACAAGCGCGTGCACAAGCCGGCCACACACAGAAGTGCTAAGTAGAGGCTTGATGCTGGAGTCTAGCAGCAGTTTGTTTTAGACAGCTTTTAAACAGCATGCCAGAGCTGCCGCAAGTCAGCTGGGAGCAAGGCAGAGTCGCAGCACACTGCTAACATCCCGCTGCACAACACCGCCCTCTACAGCACAGTGGCAGAACTACAAGACCCAGTCAGTGGTGCCAAATTTCATAAAAAAACATTACAGTCAAATACATTTTTAACAAATGCTCAAGCTAAAAAGGGAGGGTTTTTCTTGAGTTTTGAGAAGCTATAATTATAAAAAAAAGAAAAACTATCAAGCTTTTAATTTTAAATGCTAATTTATCTGCAATGTTTCTGAAGTGTGGCTTCAAGAAGGGTGTGTACTTATTGTTCACAGCAATAACTGCATTTAATGCTACAAATGGCCCCAAAATGAAGTAGATTCACACTCAGCAATTAGTCAATATTTTAACAGTATCTAAAGTGTAAGAAATTTGACCCATGTTTCACCTGGAGCACAGAACATGCTGGCAAGTGCCTCCTTGTCACAGGACTCTTCCACATCGTACCAGCTGCAGAAGTAAGTGAGATGAATGTGACCTAAGACGGGAAGAAAGAACAAGCATTTGTTAAGCATGTACATTGAAGCCTTCAACACTAAAATACACTTGTTCGGCATGACTCAGCTTTTCAGGCTGTTCACCCAAGCTCAGAAATGCTTCCGTTCCACTCCGCCTCTCCACATCCCTCTGCAGACTTTTCAAGCAAACAGCCGAGGCGATTACTCCTGCTTAGCTGCTACCCGTTGACGCCATCATTAGAACTAATGGTGTCATTAGGTAGCTGTAGCCATTAGCCCTGACTAGCCAGACTGATGCACCACAATACACCGTTGATGGGCCCTTTAGAACAATAATTACCACCAGGGAGACGAAAACAGCCACTCAGCTAATTAGATGCTTGTTGATAACGAGGTGGAGAGGGATGATTGCAGGATGACAAAAGAAGTTGTTAAGATGGAATCACTGACCTCATGGTAAAACAACACTTTTCCTTCTAGAGGACCCTCCATCTAAATCAACAGATTAGATTGTGATTGATTGGTGAAGGACTTCTGTTTTTCACAAATCAAATCTCAAGTGTGCCCCCATCTTATTATTTTTTTTAACAGGGTAATAGTTTACTAGTTTAGTCAAATAAGGTGTTTTTTTTTCCCCAAAAAACACATTTATGCAAGCAGAAGCACAAAAAATGTTAACATTTTACAGAGAGGTTGTCTAACCTTGGTGGTCAAGAAGGATGTTGTTGGGGTTCAGGTCTCTGCAGATGATGCCCTCGTGGTGCAAGGAGCTCAGAGCCATCACCATCTCTGCGGCCCAGCACCGAACAAACTCTTCTGGAATATGAACTTGAGATGCTGCCAGTGAAAGCTCATCCAGCTCTGCGAACAGGCGTGACACTTCTTTATCGTTCGCACTACCGTCAGCCTTACTGAAAAGTCCAGATTTTTCCCCATCAAGACCTAGCAAATTTTCAAACAGTGCACAGGCCTGTGCCCCGTCCATGGCTGGGGCAGAGTCTGTGGCACTATGGTTTGGATCCACATCAGTGTTTAATGTGGTACATGGCTCCACTTTATGATTCTCTGTATCTAGAAAAAAGGAGTCAACAGGAAGGTCATTAACTTGACCTACAGGGTGATCAAGGACTTTTTCCGAAGCCTCCTGGTTATATACCAAGCTGCCTTCCGTTAGTGACTCCAAAGGAGATGAAGACAAAACATTTAAACCACCAACTGTAGAGTCTCCACAGGACAGAAAAGGTTTCTGCTGATCGTCTCTGTCTTCAGGCGGACTATGAAGCTGTAAAACATCCGGCTGGATACACTTTTGGGGGGCGGCTGTTACTTCAAGCCCCAAACACACTCCAGAGGTTTTTAGTTCCTCCTTTGTCGAGTCCTGATTCCCGCCCACTGCTGGAAGGTTTACGAGTAAGTCGGGTGGACGGCCCTCCTCCTCGACGGCGGCCTCCTTAAACGAGATGACGGGCACCGACTCGTTTGAGCCTTTATCGCTGCAGTCCAGCCCCCAAGACTCCGAAGCAGGACCTCTCACTTCCTGAGCCAGCTCTGGAAGATTCTCTGGGATGTCTGAGCCCAGGTCAAATGTAGAAAATGGGGGGGTCTGCTTATGAGGAGCTGCTGAATCAAGGCAGGTCACTTCGCTTGCGCTTTCTTTACTGTCAATGCGGAAAAACTCCATTGGCGTGTTCTTAGACTGGTCCAATGAGAGAGGCGCAACAGGGGAGCGTAAAGGACTGAAAACATCACTGTGCTCATTTTCTTCACTGCGGCACTGCTCACTGTCGGGGGCGTGGCCACTTTTCTCAGACAACTCACTGAAGAAGCCAAGTTCCTGTGAGCTGATGGGTGAAGAGAGGCTGTCGTTGCTTAGTAGGGAGTGGCTTTGCGAGGACCTGGTGGTTGCAGCTGTTGGCACCTCCAACGAGAGCATGTCTTGTTCACTCTTGTCATCATCCTCTTCCTCTTCCTCCAGTGCATCTGGTTCTACCTTGTCCTGCTCATACTCATTGCAAAGCGTCAAATAGCTGTTGGTGCACTCCTCCTCAGAGGTCGCTCCAGAGTCTGAGCGAGCCCACGCTGGTTCAACGACTCCAGGAGGCAGAGGGATTTCCAAAGGGGACACAAGGGGCCTCGGCCCTTCCTTCTGCAGGCTTTGAAGAGAACCTGAACCAGCGGCAGGGCCGGTATCACAGCTCCCTGAGTCCACTTCCAGTCGCGGTAATGTGCGTTGTGGAGAGTGTACGGCTGTTGTGTGGCTCTTCTGGATAAAAGGGATGTCAAAGCTCTCATCTGGGCTGGACTTATGAAGATATTTGGTGATGTGAGACCACAGCTTACCCCCTGAAAAAAAAATAAATATAACATTACCAACAAAACAGTTCTATTCACTACTTTGAGTTTCCTGAGAGGCCTTTCAAATAAATTGAATTATTCTTATTTTGAACAAATATTTAGACAGAGCTTATTGTCGTAAGGAAGGCTAATGCAGTTTCAAGCATCCTGTAAACATCGAAAACACACCTTTTGAAGGGTTTTAATGACCTTTATAACTTTAGAAGTCTAATTTGGCCAAATTAGCCTATGTGTAGACAGAGACTCGTGTAACTACACCTGAACACACAAACATAGCTGCAAGTAACAAGAAGCCAGCATCTGCTGGTGAGATGAGAATGAATATGGAGTTCACAGATGATGATGATAGCAGGAAAGCTTGATGGCTCAGAAAGTAAAATCATCCACATGCTGTCTTGTCCAATGTCACTCAGGTCACTGCCTCAATTAATCAGCTTGTTTCGGCCTCTTTCTTCAGTGAGCTGATTTAAAAAAAAAAACAGTGAGAGGCCACAGCAAAGAATCTTGGAATCAGCAGCAAAGCAGTTGACTGAATTAGCATTTTATTCAACTTCAATTTCATTTCTGCGGCGAATTGTTTAACACTCCATAGACACAAGCGGATGCATCAGCACAGTGTTTGTGTCAGAAAACAAAACACAACAAAAAGTTAAGCAAGGCCTTCAACACAAATGATTGCAGGCAGGATCTGAAGAGCCCCAATGTTGATATAAACAAGGTCTGAAACCTGGTGGTTTTAAGAAAAGTTACCGTTAAGAATCACGTCTAAACCAAATATCTGTCATGATAATAAAAAAGGAAAAGCCAAGGCTAAGAAGATACTGATAGCTACGTGTTTGAGTCCTTACCTTCAGCATACTGCAGCAGAAGGAAGATTGTGTCTTCAGAGACGATAAACTTTCTAAGTTTCACCATGTGGGGCACAGAGTGAGGCATGATGGTCTTTCTGGGTCGCCCACAGTCGCTGCTTTTTCTCAGGCCCTGTAATAGGAAAGACAGGAAGCAGAAAAATAGGCTGTAATAAAATAAACATTTATCAATAAAAAAAACAACACCGCAAGGCAAGAAGAAGTTGCCTGATGACAACCCCAAAGTCACCCATGTCATCAAGCTACAATCAGCACAACTTAAAAAGAGCAGAGCAGATCCGTCAGCTCCACACATTAAGTTCACATTGTGTGCATAAGTGTGCCGTCATTTGTGCCCACACGCTGCACTAGCATCTGGCACACGTCTCACACCTGAGAGCAGAGGAGCTGACGGAGACAGGCCCATTAGAATCAATTACAGCGGTCACACCCGGCACCTCCTGGCTCTCCTCACACACAAGGATGCACAGCAAATCAAACAAACAATCAGCTAAAATGACACTCACTTTCAGAACGAGCGTCTCTTTTGTTCTCTTGTCCATGACCAATAGCACCTGCGAGGAAAAAGAGACATAGAGGTTGCTGGGATTCACAGTTCAAATCTAGTTAAGCTCCAAAGTTATCAAACAAAATGTATAAAATTTGAATAGAAAAGGTTTGATCCTGGTGAGCCAAAAATACAAAGCAGTGAGATTTTTGTATTCATTTTTGTAGAAATAAACAAAAATTAATATAATTTTAATTTTTTAGGAGGAAAAAAACAACAAATTAAAAAAATTGGAACAAAAGATGAGACAAAGTTGTTTATCTCTCCTCTCAAATGAGACACACATTTGGTTCCAACGTTCCCTAATTTCCTAAGCTTCGCAGCATATGTGCTCTTTTAAAACGTGTCATGTGCAATGCATCACAACGCCGACCAAAGTACTCAGCAGTGTCTCTACACTGTCCAAAAGCCCCCCAAAACCTCAGCTTCCACCTTTTGCATCTCACCTCCTCCTTCTGCAACTCATTTTTCTTCTTAATATCTTCATTTCCTCCCTCCGTCAACCCTCCTTCTCTCCCTGACATCTCAATTGCTCTTCTGCTACCTTCACGTCTCAGGGGGGTGCTTGATTAGGCGTGTGTGACCCGACATTTGTTTGTGTGCCGGGCGCGTTCTCTCCGCGCGAGCCTTACTGGGACCAAACAGGTGCGGGCTAAATGGATATGAATGAAGCTGTGAGGAAACAGAGTGGCAATGGTAGCCAGGGTGCTAATATAATTAAGAAACAAACATCAGGGAAGGGGGAGGTGGAGGAGAGGAGCAGTGGGGGTGCAGCAGGGTGAGAAGCTCTCTCCATCTGTCCCCTCTGTCCTCATTTATAGTGAAAGGAGGAGGGAAAACAGTCTTTGCTGGAGGTTTTTTGGTTGTTTTTGCCGTTTGAGTATTTTCTAAATCTGTGCTTGAACCCTTCCTTTATGGATTGATACACAACAGTATTGTCAACATTCTCCTCAGGGTTTTTATGTGTTTGCTGGACGAGCATCATCGATTCAGCGCAGAGTGTCATTCCCTCAGCTGCTTGCCAAGTCATTTCATGGCTGAGTGGTGAAGTTGCTTCTCCGGCAGCTGGCTGAGAGGAGCGGCAACCCAAACTGACCTTGTGCTAGTCATAACTGACACTAAACATACACACTCTCAACCCTTGCAATACATCTAGTAAATCTATCAGGTTTTATAAGCACATATAAGAGAGAGGGTCAAATAAGGAAAGGGCGAAAGGAGACATGTGAAGATAGATACCGTTCAGTCAAGGTTGTGATTAAATAAGAGGGGGTCAGCTCAACCTGGGAGTTGAGTTTTGGACATTCTGACATAAAATTAGTGTTTAAATAAACAAGTAAATAAAAACCAACTTTGAATTTAATGTGACGACTTAAAAATTGTCAAAATAAATGACAAATGTGCTGGAAGACACCTTTATTACCTTATCTATAACTCCTAGCACCCTGTAAGCTGTCAGCTCATCAGATGGACTCTGCTGCCCTTCTCTGCTGGTGGAAGAGCAGCACTGAACCCCAAAGGCCTTGTGAGAAATGAAAAAAAGGGTAATAACTTATTATCAGAACATTTTTAGATAGAGTGTTATTTTGCAATTTTTTACACAAGTAAAAGGCATCACAAGGCTCGCAGTTACTGCTCACCACTGTTTGTGTTGACCCTTGACCCATGTTGCTTCTCAGAAACTGATTGGATATTTGTTCAGCGCGCATCAAATATTCAGCCGTCTTCTTCTTCACGGCCTCTCGGCGTGCGGAGCTCGACTCCACTGAAAAGAGGTTAATATCAGAAGATTGAAGATATTAGGATTTCATTCTCATCTTAGAAACTGGCTTTTTAACTACAAGAAAGGGAATAACGGGAAAATGAAGCATTTCCTTCCATTCATTTACCTAATTTCTGGCATTATTATGTGCATTAAAACAATTTTTCATTTTCAATATTGGGAATTCTGGACAAACAGAAAGTTTTCTAAAGACAAAAATCCTAATTTTGTTGTTGTTTCACATTTAGTGGCTTTTCAACATGTACTTGCACTATTTTGAATCTAGTGCATGTGCTATTATGAATATTTGTGATGTTTTGTGGTTGTCAAGAATAATTTGCTTCTGAAATTAAAGCATCTGCACTTCTGGGAATCCAGAATCAGGCTTTTTTAAAATAATAATGTGGTAGGAAAAAAAAAAAAAAAAACTCCAGGTGTGTTCTTTTTTAAATGCAGAATATTGACCTGTACGTAAGACAACCCTCTGACCTTGCACTCCTCGCAGTAGCAAGTCAACTCCACTGCGGTAGTATGAAAAAGCTGCCTGGTAGTCCTGATGCTTTTCCTTTTCCACAGCGGCACAAATCAGCTGACTTGCTTTTTCAAGGTAGTCTGATATCAGGTCTTTGGCGTTTTCTGCATCCGCTTTTGTCAAACCTGTAGGAAAGAGCGGTGCTTGGCCTCGCCGGCTGACCTCAGAGAGCGGGACAGGTGAAGCAGAAATGGATGGAGTGTGGCTCTTGTGTAAGGAGGGTAAGCGAGGACTACTGCTAATATTACTGGCTCCCCCGTGTGGTTGATTTGGGGAAGTGCGACCTGAGGCCATGCCATCGTCCAAACCGACTAAAGAGTCTGTATCAACAGCCAGGGAGGTCAGGTCGCTGTCACTGGATGGACCTGAAAAGACAAGAATTGCAAAGCAAATAGGTAAAAGCACAATATGTATGCAGGCATATTAATATTAATTTGTTTTACCTCCATACTCAGACGTGAGGGTTAAATCTTCTGCAGTGCTGTGGTCTCTTTGAACTAAAACATAAAGATTTTCTTCATAAACAGATCTGACATTTCTGCTCATTTTTATAACTTATTGTCATTGCCTCTACCTTCAGAACTACAGTCAGATAAACTGTCAGCCAGGAAGTCAGAAAAAGGCTCAACAGGTCCAATAAGCTCAGAACCGTCGTGAACTTCTCCTCCCTGGTGCCAAAAAAAAGAATAAGTAAAGAATCATACAGCTACGAGTGATTAAATAAGTCTGCGTAGATTTAACCAGCACCTTGAAAAAATCTTGAATATGCTGGCTGTTGTATAGAGCAGGAATATTTGCAGAGAACTGCAGGAGATCTTCAGAACACTGTCTTCTCTCTTCTACCACTGAATCGTCAAATCGGCCTACGTTCATGCACAGACAAAAACGCCCGCTATGTAATAATTCCATTTGAGGACTTGATTTATTATTTAGTCAATGACTGGGCAATAAAAAATAGCTTCATTTTCCTTACCGAATAATTTGGCTTTAGCAAATGGAGGAAAGAGCTCAGATTGGCAACAAACTTTTTTGTGAAGCTGCCATAGATTCTGGTGAAGCTTCCGGAAATCGTTATATCTCTTCCATACGGTTATCTGCACAAGAAAGATAAGATACATGAAGTAAGAGAAGATGCTGACTTAAGAGAGATTAATCAATAACTTCCTGTATTGAGACACATAAAGTCATCATCTTTGTTTGTCCAGCACAAAGTAAAACCTCTCCTTGAGTTGCATAGTCATAGCTTTAGCATTTCTGACACATTTTAATCACAATGTTGCTGCAGAATGTTAAAAATAAACGCTAAAATAGGATTTAAAACAGAATTTCAAGAGAAACTGGGTAAAAATCGGCTCCCAAACTGCAGCACAATTTAGTAAAGGATGTGTATGCAGATCCAGTCAAAACCCCTCAGCTCTCGTCTCTAAACAACCACACAGTAATTGACATCATGCCGGTTGAATTAGCTCCAACTACAGGCTACACTGCATTCTTCTCTTTTCCAAATGCAAGAAACAAAAAACAATTCTACAACACAAACGTATGACAGTTTTCCTTGAATGTTTCAGATGAAATCTAAAAATAAAGGCTAATTTATAGTGAATAAGCATTATTTTTTTCATTATTCTGTTAAAAACAAACAAAAAAATGAACATAAACAGATAAAGATTCGCTTTAAAAAAATCAAAGTAGAGAACAAAATGACAGCACAAAATGTTTTTGAGATGTTATCTTCCTTTTTTGTAAATAAATGTAAAAAAAATAAACAACTTTGCTGTTAACATTTTATGTAGATGTTAACAGAGTCTAAATTCTCACAAAAGTTTTTAAATTAACTTTGGCCAACTGTTTTACAAAAAAAAAGGCACTACAAGTTAAAAACTTCCCTTTTAAAGTTTCAACCAAAACCAAACTACTGTTGCACATCTTACCTCTTGGATATCTTCTGGGTTTTTCCTGGAGATTATCTGTAACAAATATAGAGCATAAAGTTAAGGAAAATCCACACAACGGTCTGTTTCTACTGCAAGTCTTGTTTTAGTGTGGCAGTCACAAGCAGGAGCAGGTCGACACAGCTCTGAGTGTCACAATGAGTGTCTTACTTGAAGAGCAAATGATGGAAATCTATGGCAATAGAGAGGGGACATCACCAACTGTCAGGGTGTGGAGGTTGACAGCCAGGGGGAGACAAAACAACTCAACCTAACCTTGAACTACCTCTAATATAATTTCTAATGGGATACTGTACTGACAAGTGACTGAAAGTCATTAGTTCAAATAAATAATGAAATATGTTTTACCGTCAGAAAAGAACAGGTTTTCTAGAATTCCTAATGTACAATTAAATATTTTGAAAATCAATTTCAACCAAATGAGCAAAAAAGGCTTCTTGGGCTTTTTGGTGTATGCCACAAGGGCATTTATGTTATAACATTGGGTACATACATGAAAGCATCACTTATTAAAACGGTAAGTGATGTAAACATATATATATATATATATATATATATATATTACTACCTTCCTTAAAGGCTCAAAGTGCTTTACAGTTGCAGTCCCTTTCATCCACGCATGCACAGATTAGCACACTGATGCTCCTGGAGGGCCCCCAACCTCCAGGAGCAGCATGGGGTTCAGTGTCTTGCCAAAGGAAACTTCAAAACACTGTAAAGCCTTACCTATCTCTACTTTACCAACAGTGGGAACAAGGGGGTACATGGGGCCTATTGCTGCTGTCATTGAGTGAAAGCAGGGTGTACCCCATGTAACTACTTAACGACAGTGTGTTTAACTATTATCCATAGAAGATTGTTTTACACTCTTCTTTAAATATGTCTAACTATTCTTATGTGGAAGTGTGATAATCCTATTATTTACTGACATATACAACTAAAGTATTGGTTGGTATTGTACAATAAAGCTAAAATTTGCTTGCTCATTAGTTTCAGCAGCAGTGCGCAGCTTTTAACATGAATCATTTATCAAGTTTCTAAGATTTATTTAGCTAAATTGTGTGTGTGCATGTTATATAAGATCAGTGTTGGACAATAGTTTTGTTTCTAAAAAACATTTTAGAAAACATTAGTACCATCTCCACCAAAAATAATTGCTAATAAATCAATTTTAATAAAGAGAAATCATTCAATGGTCTTCTTTTATTTTGCTGCAAACTCTTAGACTTTGTGATTTTGATAGCTATGGAAGTTTTAAGATTAAAAAACTATAAACGACACAAAGTCACTATTTTACACACAATTAAACCCTTAATGGCAGTGAAGTAGGTGTTAGGTGGGATATTTGACAGATATGAGAAGATTCCTTGAAACTTAAGTAGAAATGTTTTTCAAAAAGAAATGGACTAAGACTGAACTGAAAGATTAAAACTTGCACTGGTTTTGTTGTATTTTTTTGGTCAACATCAAAATTAAAATCATCACCATATCACGCACTCGTTAATTTATTGACGGTCGCAAGAGACCCCGCTGGACATCCGGGCTGCATGTCTGTCGAATATCCAACCAAAAACTAACTTCACCGCAGTTAATGGCAGAACTAGCTAGCTTTCCTTTGCATTAAACATTGTAAATCATATTAAAATTCAACATTGACAACAAATACAATCCTAAAATTTTAAAGCCTGACTTTCATACCCGAGCTGCAGTGTACATTCCCAACACTTTCGTTGTTAAGAGTGTAAACATCCCATTTGCCATGCTATACTGCTCCTGCGAGCTAACAACAATTAGCATCATCATGCTAGCTGTCACATCCAAACCTTCTATTTACTCACTCGCGCGGTGACTTTGTAAATCGTATAGCCTTTTCTGTGCTTCTTCGGATCCGTGACTGTATAAAACCGAGCGAGTTCTCCACTTTCCCGCTGTGATATCATTCTGAGGGTGACTACATTGGCGAAGCTAACAGCCGGCTAGCCGCATTCATCCATTCTTTGACGACAGGCACGGACAGTACCACCGACAAGTTAAAACGGCAGCGCCCCCCTCAGGACAATGCTTAAACTACATGCGTGAAAAAAGACATTAAAGGTGTATTCAGACTGGAACTTGAAAAAATATGTTGTCCGGACCGAGTCTGCTTAATTTGTTCCTGTCCTGAACTTTCCGTTTAGTCTGTATTTAGACTGCTGTCAAGCGGCCTTTTCTGAAACATTTTTTATTTTCGCTTTACCTGCTGCCACTTGGGTTTATTTTTTAGAAAACCAAATGTATTGTTATCTGTTAGGACAATATTTTAAGAATTGTGCCCCAATAAAATGAATAACAATACCATGTAATGATAGTAATAATGACTGTGTATAATGAAATGTAAAACTACTGGAGTGGTAGAGGGATTCCTCATACCTGTCCAATCCCTGTAGTGCCATCCAAATGGAAATTATATAGATGAATCTTGTAAAGTTTTTGTCGGTTTTATCTGAAATTTGTAAGTTAAGCATAATACAGTAAAATCAGTTATACTATCCTTAGTAAAATTGTATAATATTAAATTTCCATGTTTTTGTAATACATAGAAAAGTATATGATAGTAATTTCACATCTATTTTCCTTAGTGGATATGTATAATATCAAACTCATATGAGATGAACAACTTTAAGTGAAACTGCAGTCTTACAACAACTGTAGACATGTCTCATTTGAAAAAAAATAGTGTTTTGACACAAAACAATGAACTGTTAACCTTTAGCAGCTTTTCCACAAACCAGGCAGCTCCGTATCATCTCTTAACTAATGGATGTTGCTAACCGTAATACAGGAGTATCGCTTGTTATTTAGGATTTTAGGACCAACTATTCTTGATGAAAATGGCAGCATACTGTATCCACAGAGCAGATATTCCAAATACACACGGGAAGTTATCAAAATGAAGCAAAGAGATAGAAGACTCACACAGTATTTCAAGTGTTGCAAGAGAAAGACTTCTTCACTTTTGTACAAGACTGTAATAACATGAAGTACAAAATGTCTTACATAACATGTGCAATTTCTTTTTGCCCTGTTAGGTGATTTTTCTTTTTAGTTACATTAGTAATACAGACAGACATTTCTCCTTTTGGAAACTCAAACCCTAACCCTCACATATAATAAAAGTAAAAACAGCACATAAAGAAAACGCAATTCCTCTCCAAAGAATATATATTTTACTTGCAGAAAACTTGTACATGTAATGTTTGATTTTCATATATGAAAAGCATATGTCTGGAAAAGGGACATGTAAAAAAAAGGTTCACCCTAGACAGGTCGCCAGTCTGTCGCAGGACCACACACACAGTCATGTGCACACCCAGGGACACTGAGCAGGGATAGGCAACTCCAGGTCTGGAGGGCCGCACTCGTGAAGATTTTCCAACATACTCTGTTCTGGTATGTTCTTAATGGCTGGACACACCTGAAGCAGGTTATCAGCCATGAGTAGGGCTTGGATGTCTGGAAATCATGCAGACACTGTGGCCCTCGAGGCCTGGAGTTGCCTGCTGTAGAGTAACCAATTAACCTGTGGAGCATGTTTTTGGACTGTGGGAGGAAGCCAGAGGGCCCGTAAATAGCCCACAAATGCTTGCAGTGAACATGCAAACTCCTCACAGAAAGGATCTAGCCGGGATTTGAACCAGCCACTAACCACTGTGCCCTCCATATATTGTCATTTTTTAAATTTTGAGTTTACACCTGTGGCTCTTCACTTCCTTTTGTGTTTTGTTTTTTTTTTTGTTTGATAAATTGTTCATTTTCCAAGATAAAAACCTGATAAAAACGCAGATAAAATACATTTTCTTCTTTTTTTGTTCCAAATATTCATGAAAGATCCAATGCTTTGTTTCCTTTACAGACATTAAAAAGACGAGACAACTTTTAGTTTGAGTTCAAACTTAGATGCTGAATAAACATTTCTTTCTGTTTTTTATATTAAAAAAATATGTCATCCAGCTGAGATTTTGTTTACAAAAAAAATTACCAATTGCTGCTTACAAATCACTCCTTTGTTGCTTATATTTCTTATTTTTTCTTTTTGTTTTGTAGCATTTTTATTGTGAAAATGTATAACAATGGGACCATTCTTTATGCAAAAAAAGTCTAGAAAAAAAACTGATTTTATTGTATGGATTTCTCTTTCAAGCTTAAATGGGACAGTTGGATAACAGTAAAAAATTTGAATAATCTCATTAAACCAAAAAAGTAGTCTTACATAACAATGAAAACAATCAGACAAACATGCATAAAACTAAATAAAATTACCCATAAAACAGTAATTCAACAAAGGTGTTGTATTAAATAGATTACTACACATGTTTTTGCCTAATCAGTTTTGTAACTCAACATTGTGATGAGTGTCTTAACATCCAGGCGTTAAACTTCTAACATGCTCAAAAATGTAATGAGCATGTCATTATTGCTAGAAAAGCAGAGAAAAATTATTTAAAATGTTTTTTTGTTCTAAACATAGATCTTAGTCCTACTTTAATGTGGTTACTCCAGTGTGTTAGAAATTTTCATGAACAGTGTAGTTGCATCAGTTGCTTTTGTAATCACTTTAGACAATCATCCAGAGTAGACAAAGGAGGATTCCTCCTATGTTTGTGATCCAGGAAGTGCAGAGCCTTTTGGCTGCATTTTCATGCTGACATTCAACAGTGGGAGACTCCATCATATCTCTGATGAAGGAATTGATGTAAACCAAAGGTGTCTTCTGTAAAAACAAGAAAAGTCCGAACGTAAAAACTATAAACTAACATTGAGAACCACAGACAAATAAATGAGTAAACTACATGGTTAAAGAATGAATGGTAATGAAAATAATATATCTAAAAGTAAAACAGAAATAATTAATCAATAATCTATAAAGTCTTACTTTGGCATCACTGATGTACTGAACTTGTGGTAGGGTCTTTAACATTTTCTCATACTCTGCATGTTCTTCTTGGTCAGATGATCTATTATAAAAGCACATAGAAACATTATAAGGAAGTGAATCAATCTTTGTGCATGCATACGTTATGCATGGATTAACGCTGGTCATCTCTTGTTTACATGCTTTGACTCTTACTGATCATACGTGGTGGATATTTGTGTCGTGTTTGGCTGACTCAGGCATGAAGTGACACTGATTGCGGGGTAGTAGTAGAGAAAGGCCAGGCACATTTCATCATAGGTGGATAAACCCATCTAAAATATGAAACACAACAACCACATTTTCTTTTATTTGCAAATCATGACAATAAAAAACAGACAAAAACATTTTTTTTAGAGTTAGGAAAAAAAAAACTCTTTCCTAAGCAGAAAAATGAAATAAAAAATATCTGTCATTCTGTCACTTCTGTTCCTAAAAGAAAACTAACTCACTAACTTCATTAAAATATAAGGATCTCAGGACAAATCAGCTCTTCCTTCTTTTGTTTATCTAATAACTTAAATGATTTCTTTATTTTTGCTTTTTAAAACTAACCTTTTAATAATGTATTTAATCTACTTGAAGGCTTGAGCTCATTTTTACAATTGTCTTCACTGTGTCTTAGAGAACCAGTGGTCTAAGAAACCTCTCTTTTCTGTCATCATGACATATTTTAGTGTTTATTGTGTTTTACTATGAATGATGACTCACCTTTGTAGCGTTTGTACGACCTTCAGTGTTGTAGGTACACTCCACAATGATTTCATCTCCCTGAGGAAACAATCTTTGGAGCTTAAACAAGTGGCATCTTGACCTTTTTTGTGGTTATATGTCTCTTTATTTAGGCTGGAACTAATAAAAATTGCATGCTTTTTCTTGCCGTGAAAACATACCTGCATGACCGTTTTGATGCCTCCTAAATTTACAGTCTGTTGCATATCAGAGTTGTAGTTTTCATCCAAACCAAAAAAGTCTATCTGCTTCCCTTTTCTGGGGCAATCAAGAAATGTAACAAATGTATTATTCACAGGCACACATGAAAGATTATGCTTGAATTCACTTTATATTACTCTCTCAGTTAGCAGTGGGTCTGATGAAACTGAAGTGTTTCTTACCTGAAGTGGCCAACTCGGATTTTTCTTCCAGCCAAATGAGTGTGCAAGAGCACAGCAAACACTTCAAGTTCGGGCATGGGATTAACAAGCTGCAGATTCAAACCAACAAACAGCTGTAAAATTAGTTTGCATTCTTTTAAATTTATATCATATGCATACCTGAGAAAAATAGGAGGTGTTACAAAGGCCATAGGTGTGGAATTCATTGGCGTTTGGAGGGATTTTGTACTTCACTGGCAAGATTTGTAGCACGCCAATGTTTAAAATACCCACATCATGCTGCCGCAGCTGGTCTGTGTAGTACAGTCTTAGTCCTGAGTTGTCTACAACGCCTGTTCAGTTGCAGAAGATGGATAATGAATCATTTGCAAACATAAATCGTGATTTTGAAGAAGCACAACAAAAGGATATATTACCTGCTTTCTGTTGTGGGTTATTGTAATGGATCTCAAGCCTATAAAAAATGTCATTGTCTGCACCTCCAATAGGAATACCAGCATTTTCAGGAAGCCCGTATACCTAATATTCAAACAACCAAAGAAGTCTTAAGATGTAGAAAAAGTAGTTCAATTAAATTAACAAAAAAGAGAAAGAGCATAAGTATGGGCTAAGGAATCTTTCAAAAAGAAACGTAATCATAAAGACAAAGTTGTGCACATTTATACTTTGTGCACAACTTTTACAGAAAAATATTTTACAACACTTATTTTTACATTTGACATGTGTGTTTTGAATACAACTCTTGCTTGTCTTGAATACAAAATTAATAAACTGTCAAAAATACGTCACAGGGTCACAGGTATATACATCAAGTCCTGAAAAATCCATTCAACTGAGAATAAGTATTTAAGAAATAATTATTATAGCACAATAGTAAGTATAAAAGGTCCATGTATGTCAAAAAAATAGATTAAAATAAGAGAATGATGAAAGAAAATACAAAATAACGACAGAGGGATCCCCGTCTCTCTGCTGCTGCCGTTCTGCTATCTGCCCGACATGTAAGCGGAGAGGATGCCCGCTTAGCCGGACAGTTTATTTCCTTTACTACACAGTAAAGGTGGCTTCGCTGCCCAACACCGTGTGAATGTGTGTGTGGATGGGTGAATGAGACTGTAACTAAAGCACGTTGGGCCTTCTAAAAAGTAGTAAGGCGCTATAAAAGTAAATACCATTTACCATCCTGGGAAACTGCAAAAAAAAACCAACGCCAGTCAATATTAGCATTGTATTACTGCAAATAACTGTAGACAAGAGAGGTGTAGACCCTGAACTAGTGACCTATTCCCCTGGCATTCCAAACAGAAAGTACCTGCTGACTCCAGGAAGCCAAAATCCTATAGACTTTGAAAGAGAAATAAACATCAATTACTTGGTCTTTATATTTGTCAGAATAACCATTCTTGCTCTGCTACCTTTTTCAGTATATTCTAGCAAATCCAATTTTTTAAATTCTATTTTTTCTTTTGTGGTGTCTATCAATAAATTTAGACATAATTGGCATCAATTGGTTGGAGCTGGAATCGCCCATTTTCTATTTGCCCAACATAAAGGTTAAATGGGTCGTGTTTCTGCCTCACCCCTCCTCCAATTCCCCATGCAGCCACCACTCCAAAGCAGACATCGCCTGGTTCACCCATGAAGCACTGATTTTCATATGGTTCTGTCACAGCAGGGGGGCAGTGGTACAACAGCATGTGATGAACAATGTCAGGATGCTCGATATCCGGCTCAATCTGATCAGAAAACAGAAATTGACGTCTCCTGTTTGCAAGAAGGGGACATTTTACACATCAAATAAACTTCAAACTAGTTGCCTGGTAAATGTGATGCTTTGTACTTAAGCCAGAGAGTTTCATCACTTTGCAGTGATAGTAGGTCTTGTTGGAAGGGATGGTGGCCTGCAAGTGATGAGAGTCAATTAGAAGACAATGCACATATTCCCTCATCTTTGGTTCCTGCTGTGCGAACCGGCATTCTCACATTGGTTACTTTGACCCTCATGTATTTTGCACTCGTGTTTGAAGTTCTTGGCATGTAGTTGAGCAGGTTCACCTCCTTGGTGCCTCTGCGAGGTCCATGGTATTTGATCTCATCTGATGTTCCATAGGCGTAGATTAATCTAATGGGTTTGGCCTGTAAAACAGCTCATTTTACAATCACTAAACAAGAGAAAAAAACACTCCTGTGACCTTCCAACTGGAGGTTGAATGGGACTTTTGACTATAAAGTGCTTTGGGCCTTAACGAAGGTAGAAAAGCGCTAGATTAGTATGCCACATTTACCACTGGATCCACACAAAATAAAGAAATCTGAGCCATGTGCTGAAGAAGAAAAAAGCAAAAGCTTTTGTGTTATGAATTTCAGACAAACCTTTTTAGACCACAGGGATAGAACTTTTTGTTCCACTTGTTGTTAGAACAACAATCAAATTAAAGAGTGAAGTGTACAGTAGACACAATTTTAAAAAGCAACAAATAATTGTGCAGGTCTTACAGTGATGTGGTAGTCTTCGTCATCACAGCTTTGAACAGCCCTTTGAAAGGTCATGATGGTTTGGCCATCAATTTCCCTCATAGAAAGCAGAGTGTAGCTCTGCTCCTTATCTAGTGAAGGCATGAATTCTCCTACGGCGTGATAATCCTGATGGATAAAAGGAAAACGCTTTCAGATGACATATACTTCAACGTTTCCTTGAATTCAGACAAAACAGCAACAATTGTTGTAGTTCGTGTTCTGGTTGAAACCTACATTAAAGTAGTTCCCATCTGGTCCAACTCCTCCAATGACAATATCAGCTCCATACATTTCTCCGCTTGGACTGAAGCCAAAGCCGACCCAGCCTGTTGAGTTGGCCGTCAGCTGAAATGTAATGTTACCTTGGATGTTGTCAAAGCCCCACTTTAAGCAGACAAAGTGGTTTGGGTCTAGGAACTCCATGAAAGGCAATCTATCATTAGCTGCTGAGGTTCCTTCAGTCCAGGCCAACAGGATAGGAAAGAAAAGAAGCAGAGCAGACATGATGTCTCCAGGAGGGGGGAACTCTTCAAACTGAGCACAATGCACGAGGAGTTACCAAGCACCCTCCAGCCTCTCTGGTGCCACACCTGTACTGCCAGATGAATTCAGGTGACACGTGAACAAATGCTTAGTCATTTAATATTTACTGGAATAGACAATCCTACCAAATGTCTGTGGGTCCAAGCCTTTTTTGGGCTAGTTTCACAAGTTTCTTTAGAGCAGGCGTTCAGTATTAAATCTAAAAACGTTTTTTTTTTAAGGTTAACAAAGTAAAAAAGTTATTTTGTCTTCTCTGTTTAAATATTTTAATAAATCTCTAGGAAGAACCCTTCTCAGATAGATGGGAGGCTTTTGAACCAAATATTCCAGTGAAAACAGTCTGACAGCTCCATACCTACAGACATTCAGCTGTTTTCATTCTTTTGGTCCACAGAAAAGCTTGTGCCTGGCCAAAGTATTTGACATCTGAGAAGCAGGTGAAGAGGGAGCAGACCTAAAAGTCACAATGTATCGCTTATTCCCCTCTTTGCTTGTCACCTTCTCACATATCAAACACTTTTTTTGATCCAAAGCAATCTCATTTTTGGAGGAATGTAATCAGTGTGGTTGCTCTCTGACTGCTGCTTTCATATCCTTTTGTTTTGTGAGTTGTTTCCAAATGAAGAAGAAAACAGAAATACTTTTTTTAATTAAAAAAAGAAAAAAAATTATACACTAGTACTTTTTGCATAAGTTTTTTAAATAAAAGCAGTGTTGATATAAATGAATCCTATTTAAGCAATGCTGAGTATGGTTGTTATGCTTTCATTCAGCATTAACTAATTCATTTGTAGAGACACGTTATTATCTCTTTGTTGAAAGCAAATAGTATGTTGCATAAATTTATTATAGTTTCTTTTTATCTGTCTGTTTGCCGAAAGCAAGCAGAATATGTTGTCCTCCAAATTTATTGTCTGTTTGCTTTGCTGTACAAATTTATTATAGTTTCTTCTTATGAAATTAATTTTTTCTTATTCTGTCAAAAGTTTTTTTTGACTACTCCTCCTACAGTTACAGAGGTATTAAAATGCAACCAATTGTAGTTTGTTGTGCTCCTTTAGGAGACCTGCGCTTTTATTTTGTTTACCAGTTGGAATTTTGGTTGATTTTACATGAATATTTTTATGAATTTGTTTCCCATAGAGAATCCATTGAAAGCGCCTTTAAATGGTTATATCTCCAAAAGTACTGCAGATAAGACGACGCGATGGAAAGCAAAATGTAAAGCTCCACGGTGAGCAGTGTGCTATGACGTTTCAAAGCGAAAGCTACTACGGCTGATTTACTATGAATATTTTTCTGACAAACATTTCTCATACAGAGTGTATTACAGGTAAAAAATACCTGCTCTCAAAAGGGTCCCTGAAAACCCTGTGTGAGGATGCAGTTTCTTCTACGGACCATCCCTCTGCAAGCTGAGAAGGCGTTGGCATAAGCTTTTAGGAGAGAAGGGAAGAGAAATAGGGGCACCACTACCTCGTAGCCCAAGTGGCTCAATCCAGGTCTGCCATGCACGAAACCCTGGGATTGAGTCTGCCTGTGGTGCTGTCCCCCTCCCTCATCATATTTGTCTATTTGCTGAAAGCAGACACTGTATATACTGCTACACCTTCATAATTGTCTGTTTGTTAAAAGCAAATAGTATGTTGTATACATTTATTATAGTTTCTTTTTATCTGTCCGTTTGCCGAAAGCAAGCAGAGTCTGTTGTTCCTCTTTATTGTCTTTTTACTGAAAGCAAACAGTGTTTTGTTGCAATTCTTTATTATATTTTATTATTCTTATTCTTTTTCTTATTATATTTTATTTTATGCTATCAACTTTTAAAAGTGGTTCTTCTCCTGCAGTTTTTAAAATATTCCAATGATTTAAATTGTAGTTTGTAAAGCTCCGTTGGGAACAGTGTGCTTTTACTTTTGGATGCAATTGGAATTATTATTGATTTTATATTAATATGTTTCATGAAAAGGACCTGCGCTAAAATGTTTTAAAACAGTATTGCTTATGGGGCGCCAAATGTAAAAAAACTCACCTCATGAAAATGATTTCACAACTTTACCTCATTTAAACATTTCTTTTCATATGTGCTGCATTTATATCACATTTTGTCAGTATTTATCACAAATAAAGGCATTATCTGTTATTTGAGGATATGTACTTTTAAATGCTAAATTTAAATCTAAACATTGATTATAAATATTAAATATGAATGCAAATATATATGTAAACTGTAAATGGCAAATGTAAAGTTAAATATAAATATTAAATGTAAATGTTATATCCAAACACATATCTAAATCCTAAATATAATTGTAAATGTGAAATGTAAATGTCATATCTAAATGCATACCTAAATGTTAAACCTAAAATGTTAAATAAAAATATAAAAATAAATGTAAATGTTAAAAATAAAAGTCAAACATATATCTAAATGTTAAATCTAAATAATAAATCTGAAAATTAAATGTAAATGTTAAATGTAAATGTTTAATCTAAATGTAAATGTTAAATATAAATCTAAATGTAAATGTTAAAAATAAAAATGAAATATATATCTAAATGTCAAATGTAAATGTTAAATTTAAATGTTAAATGTAAACGTAAATCTAAATGTTCCGCCTAAATGTTAAATATAAATGTTTACTTTAAATGTTTGGGATACATGCTAATGTGACCACGCCCCTCACCGCTTGGAGCAGTCCAAGTTCACAGAGGGAAGTTTAGTCAGTCATGGCAAACTCATTGAGACCTGAGGATATTAAAAGGGCTGTTGTCTCTGGAGAGCTTAGATTGATTAATACCTATTTGTCAATATTATCAACTCATACTTGCAGAACATAATTTGTTTTCTTCCATCGAGTCTGTTCTGTGATGACATTTATTTAAACTGTTGGGTTTTTTTCTTTTTCATTTTAACAGTTAATTTTTCTTTTTTTTTTTTAATAACTGAATTTTAAAACATAACAAAACACTCATGTCACTGTTTTGATATTATCACCCACCACAGGTTAACACAGTACCCCCACCAATAGCATCTACAAGTTCAGCCACATCTGCAGGGGCTGCCACATCACACAGATTGTTAAGAACTGAATGAATGATTCACTTTCAGTGAGTGGAATTACAATCAATTCTGTTGGAAAAAAAAAAAAAAAAGATATATAACTTTTGTTCTGTCAAAAGTTTGTCCGGCTACTCCTCCTACAGTTAAGGAGGTATCAAAATTCAACCAATTGTAGTTTGTAGTGCTCCTTTAGGTGACCTGTGTTATTATTTGGTTTACCAATTGGAATTATGGTTGATTTTATATTGAATATTTTTATGATTTTTTCTTTTCCATAGAGAATGCATTGAAAGCATCTTTAAATGCTTATATCTTAAAAAGTACGGCAGATGGTTTGATGAAACTTTCTCAGCTATAATGGTATTGGTATTCTGTAAAAGTGGTGGCTCTGTGTGACTCTACGACGCCACCAGGTGGTCATTTGTAGTAGAAAATTTGTTTTGGCCTCTATCTGGCGTACCATGTGTCATAGGAAGAAGCTTTTTTTCCCCTCAGGTTCCTTCAATGCTAGAGAAGCTTTTTGTAATTGGGACCGCCCATTTGAACCTAACAAGTTTTTTTTGGCTGTGTACGATTTTTTGTAAAACACGTTTTTGGCTCCCTATTCATCAAACTGTACAAACTTTGATATTTACCCTATTTGGAGTACCCCGAATCTAATGGTGCCACTCATTTTGCGCAATTATGTACAGTTTTCGTACAGTATGCAATGGTAATTTAGTAGGGTGGGGTCGTAAACTTTACATTTTCATATTTTGAAGGACATCTACGTTAAACTTAACAGTTCTCCTGAGCAAGCCAAGGTCATCATTATCGGAAGCCTGGAGGAGCTGGAGAAGTTTGTAGCCACTGCAGTCTAAACAAGAGATAAGTGAAGATGCTGGACTCTCGAGGTGAGAATTCAAGCTCTGCAAACAATGGCTTCTAAAAACAACACATTCTCTTCAACAGTCAACTGTAACCCCAACTTTCAGAGAGATCTGAATTGTGAGCAACCTGACCTTAACATATCCAGTGATAATGATAACAACCTGCAAGATGACATCGACCCTGATCAACTTTTTTCCTCTGTTAATCTGGACTGCAAGTATTACATTATAGATGACTTTAAAAACTCTGTTAACCCTGAAGGACGACTGTCAATCATCCACTTTAACAGCAGAAGCATGTACACTAACTTTGGAGAAATCAAGGATTATCTGTTACGGTTGGAGTTCAAAAACCCAGATGCAGAGAAGGCTTGGACAAACAGAGGTGAGTTTGGAGCTTGTTTAAATTACAGGAACACAAGATCACCCAAAGCACACAAAACGCTCCAATACAGGGAGCAGAAACATACAGGCTTATATAGACAAACACACAATCAACTAAACATGATGCAGCTGTGAACACCTCCAGCAGGAGACACAGGTGAGAGGGAGGAGAAAAGGAACACAGACCTGCACAGAACAAGCAGTGAAAACAAAACCAAAATTAGAACAAGCAGAACGTATCATTATCTACAAAATCTGGGATGTTCCTTTAACATCAGAACCATATCAGAAACTTGGTTCAGCTAAGACAAAGCCCCTGATTTTGAATTGGAAAGCTAGGAACTTCATTATGTCAACAGAGTAAACAAAAAAGGAGTCGCAATCTATGTGCAGAAAAATATGAAGTTTACAGTAATTGATAAAATGTCAGTTGCAGTGGATGGAATCCTGGAATGTATTACTATTGAAATATGTAATGAATCAGGGAAGAATTTCATTATAAGCTGTATATACAGGTCACCAGGGTCAAGCCTAGAAGTGTTCAGTGACTGGATGGATAAAATGTATCACTCTCAACATAACAAAACTTTGTTTATATGTGGAGATCTGAATATAGATCTGATAAACCACAGCAAACATAAAGCAACAGATGACTTTATCAGCAGAATGTACAGTATGAGTTTATATCCAACCATGACAAGACTCAGCAGAATTACTGCTCAAAGTGCTCTTATCGATAATATATTTACAAATAATATAGAAAACACTCATATGAGTGCGACATAACTGATCATTTACCAGTTTTCACACAATTTGATATCAACGTGGCAGCAAAGAAAATAATCAAAGAACCAGTCTACAAAAGGTTAAGGAATGAAAAAACAATGACCTCCCTTAATAATGACTTCTCCAGACAGAACTGGAACTCTGTGTACAGAGAGAAAGATGTGGACACCGCTTATGAATGTTTTTTTGAAATATTTAGCTCACTCTACAACAAAAACTGTCCAATTCATCAATTCAAGAACAAATTTGCTAAATGTCCTTGGTTAACTACTGGTCTACAAAACGTTTATAAAAAGAAAAATAACCTCTATGAAAAATTCTTAAAACAAAGGTCAAGAGAAAGTAAACAGAGATATCTGTCTGACAAAAATAAACTAACTGAAATAACACGCCACAGTAAAGAAGTGTACTATAATAATCTACTGAATGAAAATAAAAACAATGTTTGGGAAATATTAAACAGTATCATTAAAAAAGGGACAAAAAAGCGAACATACCCAGATTACTTTAGAGATGAGAAGGGTCAAAGCTATACTATTAATGCAAACAGTTTTAACAACTATTTTGTAAATGTGGGTCCAGAGTTGGCAGCAGAAATTTCAAAGAGCAAAACCAGCAAAGAATATATTCCACGCATCACAAGGATCCCACACCCAGTCTTTCTCTCTGAAGTGAACGAAAATGATCTGATATCAACTGTTAACAAATTCAAGAGTAAAAACTCAACAGACTGTGATGATATTGATATGACAGTAGTGAAGAAGGTAATGCCTTAACATACATATGTAACTTATCACTACAAACTGGGAAATTCCCAAACAAAATGAAAATTGCAAAAGTGATTCCTATTTATAAGAGTGGAGGCCCCGGGGAAGACCCAGGTGAGACTGTTTCTCGGCCAGCCAGGGAACGCCTCGGGGTCCCCCTAGAGGAGCTGGAGGAAGTGGCAGGGGAGAGAGAATTCTGGACATCTTTGATTAGACTGTTGCCCCCACTACTTGGTCCCAGATGAGCGGAGAAAGATGGATGGATGGATGGATGGATGGAGAGAATAAAAAATGAAATAAAATAAAATGTAAGATTTAAGACAGGGGTCTGCTAATTAGAAATAAATGTCAAAGTTTTGAGTTTGGGATCATTTCTGATTGTATACTGTATTTTTAATCTTTCTATCAAAATTATTTTGAAATCTGTTTCTTTAAATTGTTTTAGTAAAGGGACTTTACTCAACCACTTCCTTTTGTAATATTTTGCTAATATTACAATTTAATTTATTAGATATGTTTCATTGGATCGGAAGAAAGGCTCATTACACATCACAATTGTTTTTATAGTAAACAGTATGGTGCATAGACCCCTTTTGTATCTGAGGTTACTTTTCTTTTTTGGATAATTTATGCTTATGCTTGATTACATTTCTTGTTGGACCGCATGGAAAAGAGAAGAGATAAGGAGAGAGTGGGATGCTAGACATAGGCTGTAAGGGTTAAAGAAAGAGTGAGGACCATTAAAAAAAGTAGTATTGGGTAGAATCCATTACATGTATAAATAATTGGATGATTGTGACCTTACCCATAGAAAATGCCTTACCCACCTATCAGAGAGTCCCCCAGCCCTAAACAATGCATATATCACATCTACTTATGTGTGAGCTTCCTCCATAGGGTGACTAGACTCTCCTTTAGAGATAGGATGAGAAGCTTGGCCACTCGACGATAGCTCAGAGTAGAGTGGCTGCTCCCCCACATTGAGAGGAGCCAGTTGAGATGGCTCGAGCATCTGGAAGCCTCCCTTGGGAGGTGTTTCAGGAATGTTCCACTGGGCGGACACCTTGGGAAGATCCAGAACACGCTGGAAAGACTGTAGGCAAATCCAAATTTTTCCCCTACCCCTACAATTACAGAGGTTGGGAAAAGCCGTTGTGTCGAAAATTGTTTTTTTAAGGGTAGCGCGTAGGGACTTTCCAGTGCATATCCCTCTGCTGTGAGGGTGTTGTGCGTCACGCTGTAATGCGGAAGAGAAATGCATTTCTTCACTTGGGTGTGCTTGAAAGCACAGAAGTTTACATTTGAATGTAAGTGATGACTTTTTGTTTTAGCATGACTTTTGAAAGTAATTAAATCGATGTTCCTGTGAATTTTCTGAGCGCTGGCAGCTACATACTAACATAGAATTCATTTTAAGAAGCTTCTCTGTCCTTATACCTCAAGTGCTGCCCCTGTGACCAGATACCAGATGAGCAGAGGATGGATGGATGATGGATAGATAGATATAGTGAGGCAAATAAGAATTTGACCCCCCTTGATTAAGTTCTTCCACGTAGAAGTCATTGAGGGGTCCGTCATTTTCATTTTAGGTTTATGACCACTGTAAGAGACAGGATCTAAAAAGAAAGTATGGAAATCACATTGTAGGAGTTTTTAAAATATTTTATTTGTATGT
The DNA here is from genome assembly GCA_036245035.1 of Adrianichthys oophorus. Lineage (NCBI taxonomy): Eukaryota > Metazoa > Chordata > Actinopteri > Beloniformes > Adrianichthyidae > Adrianichthys > Adrianichthys oophorus. The sequence goes on along the minus strand of BSAI01000101.1, from coordinate 19,906,848 downwards.
AGACAATTTAATGCCCAGACCATTGCAAATGAGTTTCAGCATCAGATCCAAAACAATGATCTTGCAGATCTCAAGTGTGTAACGCAAAATTTTGATGATGCAGCCATAATGATGGCTCCAGTGGAGGTGTACAAGCATAATTTTGAAAGCTCTGTCCTGAGGGTATCTATCATATCATTGTTATGCTCATTAACTCAACCTGATTTGTGAAATACTTGCAAGGCTGCAGACCCATTGAAAAGAGAGACACTTTTCTGCAATTAGACAAGGCAGACTGACTGGTAGACTTATCTCTGATTCTTTTGTCGCACTTAATGCACCTTCCCGTTTGGTGTGCCTCATTTATATATGACCATTCATTGTTGGTATGCCTGATAACCCAGTGTGCCCTATAGTGCAGAATTTACAGTACTTCTTTGTAACCTTCCACTATGACAATCTAGGGTAAAGTTAAGGGAGAGTCTATGCCATTATATAATGGATCATAGACAAAATTTAAAGCCCAAATCAGCTGTAGATTGTTTTACACATGATAAAAAAATCATTTTTTTTCCTCAAAAGTTAAGGAAAACAAGGAATCTAAAGAAAAAGTCGACACCAACTTCTGTCTTGTACATATTGGTCAGTGAAAATATTGGCTGACCTTGAACCGTTCCATGGCCTAAAAAAGGTTGAGGGCACTATGCAAAATCCCCAATGTGATGGTTCAAGCACTGTAATGACATTGTTACATCTTCAAGCATGCACCCTATGACATCATCAAACCTATTCAAAATGAGGAGGTCCTTAAATATGAGGAGGTATGACATCATCATCAGACTGCCTGATATGCCTGATGTCAAATATTTGACATTTTGACATCATCACGTGTTCCTGTGACATCATCAGAAATCCTCACATTTAACACTGTGACATCATCACATGACCCCGTGACAGCATATGACATAATATTTGACATTATGAAATCATCATTTGGTATTAGAAAATTATGTTATAGACCTAGCTCTATTAGGGTATTTCACATTGACTTCAGGAAAGTTAAAGGAAATACAAGAAAATAAAAGGAAAGATAAAAAAGTGAAACTTCTTCAAAATAAACAACTGGGAAAGCACAATGTTTTTCGACTGTCTGTCAGATACTGAGATGAAATTTTTCTCAGCTAAAATGAAATCAGGCAATGAAACAGCCCAGAAACCGAGAGAAATGAAGGAAGACCTTCACCACCGAAAACCTTTTGAAGAGGGGCTCCAGAGAAAACAGGAGGTAGAGCCAGACATTGCGGAGCTTTGGAAAACAAAAGAACAGCTAAAGAGAGACATTAGCCGTAAGTATATTGATGAAGCAAGAAAATACAGGGCCCTATTAAACCCGCCAAAATATTACGACGTCTATGGAAATGTGCTACTTCATTGGGGTTCACATCAAGCTTCCGTCGTAAAACACCATCAAGAGCGGGGCGTTCAAAGGGAAAAAGTGGAAGATGTTTCCTTAGACAGGGAGTATCGCGATGTTCATGGCAATGTACTTCTTCATCGGGGCAAATATCAACCTTCCCTCGCAAAACACCATCAAGAGCTGAGCGTTCAAAGGGAAGTAGCTGAAGATGGTGCCTTAAATGATGCTGAGTATCGCGATGTGCATGGCAATGTACTTCTTCATTGGGGCAAATATCAACCTTCCCTCGTAAAACAACATAAAGAGCAGAGCGTTCAAAGGGAAGTAGCTGAAGATGGTGCCATGGATGATGATGAGTATCACGATGTTCATGGCAATAAACTTGGTCGTTATGGCACTAAAGAAACTTTCCTCATGAAACAGAAACAGGCAAATCAACGACCGGTCCACTTTTTGCCACAGAAAAAGGATCAGCACAGGGTCCCACATCCTCCAACCCAACAAACTCGCAGGAACCTGACAGGTCAAAGAACAGTGGGAGCTGTAACACCACCTTCTGTGCGTGGAAGAAGGTTAGTTTTGCCTAGTTCATCTACTCCAACTGATGAACTATTTAGACTGCCTTCAACAAGCAGAGTCAATTCAATCAGAAACCTAAATAACACCTATGGAAGACCATTGCTCCCCAGCAAACAAAACAGGTGAAGCAAAAAAATTGCAGTGTAAAAAAGTGTAGCAATCTTTTTAGAAAGTAGGAAACCCTACTTAAAACAGTAGGGTGAAATAGGAAAAAAAATACAAAAAGAAAAAGTGTAACAATCTTTTTAGAAAGTAGGAAACCCTACTTTAGACGG
>BSAI01000101.1:19829415-19858152 GCA_036245035.1 Adrianichthys oophorus | reverse complement strand
AGTTTATTGTCCTAGAGTCCCATTTGTTTGTTTAATTGCGTGTCTGCTGCTGCTGTGTGTTTACCTGTCAGAAAACTGGCTATGCCGGAACCATTAGGGCTCAGTAAGGTTCCTCCTAAATATCACGACCTGAGTACTAAGTCTCTGCCTCTGCATCGCCTCTATGACTGAGCTATAGATCTCCTGCCAGGTCTGACTAATGCCCCCAAAGTGTTTTAATGTTTCATCAATGATGCTTTCAAGGACATGATAAACAAATTTGTGTTTGTGTTCTTTGATGACATTCTGATCTTCCTTCCAGATCTCGAGACACATGTGCAGCATGTCAGAACTGTCCTGCAGCATCTACTTGAGAACCTGTTGTACTGCAAGGCAGAAATCTAAGGCAATCTACCCACATGTCCTGATGTAATAAGCACCCTGGTTTATATTGTAGTGATGGTCACAGACACATTGAACTTGCGGTCAGATCTGGCAGCGCAAGGAATTGTGGGATACCATTCCCTTTGCCTGTCTGGTCGGATTGGGGTTCATGTGTGGGTTTTTGTCTGTATTTTGTTGTCAGGCTGTTTTACTCTGTTAAAAAAAAATATTAGAATATTGTAAAATCAAAACGAAAAGAGCGCAATCGCGCAGCTTAGAACAGTACAGCTCCTACACCAGAATCAGATGCCTTGTTCTTATCATGAGTTCTATCTGGGTTTTATCTGGGGATCAGTCATGACAAGAACAGAAGCAGAGGTTAACAGTATTTTTCAGTCTATTAAATGTCTTCTCAGCACCAGGAGTCCATAAAAACCTAGTCTTAGTGGATGTGAGGGCATGAAAAGGAGATGCCATCTGACCAGAGTTGCAAATTATTTTTATTAAATCATTAACTTATTTAATTGTTTTAATGCAGAGCTGATAATCAAAAAAATGCCAAATTAAAAAGTGTTCTTGTGTGAAAAATGTGTTCTGTTTTTTGACATTTTTTGTTTCAGGGGGGGGGCGCAGTAAAGCTTTGCCTATAGGGGTCCTCATTACATTCAACCGGCACTGGAGAAGGTGAACACTATTGGCCCTCCAACTGTACCAATAAAAGGGGGACAATTTATTTCACCAGATATAAAAAAAAATCTTCCAGATTGTTGCACATGTCTTTTGGTGTCTGCATGATTTTCTGCAAAATAAGTTTGCTGCACCTGATTCCATTTTTCTTGCAGTTCAGCACCACCTGCAGCACTGCTGTGAAAATGTTATGAATCATTCATAGAGGCTGCGGAAACTGTAATATAAAACCCTGCATCACCATGAGGGGAGGAGGCTTACAGCGCAGAACTGATACTCTCTGTTGTTTCTTTCTTTTTTAGAAGGCAGCTGTTTATGTACAGAAATGCAATTTTTTTTGCTTGACTGCTGCTCAGCACTTTCTTATTACAAATTCATTATGATTTTAGTGTTTGAAAGACTGCCTTCCAAAAACATATTTTGAATATAGTTACCAGAGTCACACAGCAGGTTTTTTTTCCTCTTGCTTCTGTTACCTAAAAAGGAAAATCCTTTGAATATTCTTAACTATTATTTGGTCTTTGAAGAAAAACAAAGTCCCATTTATTAACATTAGAGGTTCTGTGCTTCAAGCTATAGCGTATATTTACAAAGAAAAAAAGAAAAAGAAAGAAAAAGATAAAACTTAAAAACATGTCATTATTAAATGTTTAAAGGAAAACTTAGTGTTTTTTAATAATTTTAGAACCAAAGCATCTCTGCAAAAATATCTGCTTCAAACTTTGAATGAGGGAAATGCTGCTACCATGTGGTAATTCATTAAAATAAAATAAAGGCCACTGTTTTATTATGACATTTTGTATTTATTTTGCTTATAGTTTGGAGATCAAATTTGTATATTTTTATGGCTAAACGTAAATGTGGGTATTTGTCAATAAAATTTGGCACTCAAGATGACAGGTTTGTTTTATTACTGCCACGATCACTTTAATCCAAATTATGTATTTGTTGCACTTGAGAGTAGGGTGCTTACCCCAACAACATACTAACTAGTTTGCCTGGGATCTGAACCCTTTACCAACAGGTAGTTAAACTCTAGGAGCTACAGTGGCCCTTTTCGAAAACAAAAACATTCACCAAATGAAAAAAAAAATTCCCCATTTTCCAACTTTACTGTCACCCTCTCTGATTCAGAAACATGCGGATTCTCTCGAGAGCTGTGATGTCAGGGCAACACGGACTTTCAATTAAGGATGTCCCGATCTGATCACGGGATCAGAAATGGAACCAGATCATGTAGTTTCAGATTCAATCAGAATCGTACATTTATTTTATTCTTATTATGATCAACACTATGTATTTCAGGCGTATTAGACGTAATGGAATTGATTAATCAGTTTTGTTGTTACAACCCAACTTATCATCATCTCTTACATTCCACTCTCCTTCTCTTTTCCATCCAGTCCAACAAGAAATACATACAGATACCATATAAATGAAGTGTATCCTTAAATAGAAAAAGGGGTTTATACAAATATATGCCTCGTATGTCATAAGATTCATAACCCCCTATTTTAACAATAAAATAAGAAGCCTTCAGCTCCTGTTTACTCAGCTGCTTGACAGGATAAGGGTAAAAAAAAAAAAAAAACAACAAAAAGTGTCACTTCCTCTCTAATCTAATCTATTTCAAGTGGCCTCCCCTAAGGGGCAGATCCACTTTTTAAACCCCCACACAGAGTCCCAGACTCATAACCTCAGCCCAGAATCATTACTTTAGGAATGAAGGTTGATGTGTAAGAAATTAACTGGGACCTTTTTTCCTGACAGTGGCTGGTCCGCCTGTAGGGAATTGTTGTCAAGTTTTGTAGTTTGCACTTTTCAAAACATATTTTAGAACACTAGCACAAAGGAGAGGGGTACTACCTAGTTTTTGCATTTCTTTTGTCTAATTAATTACTAAAGTATAAAAAAAAAACCGTTCTAGCTTTAGCTTGACTAAACTGTCTTAATTAAAGAAAGATACTCAAGTAGCATCAATGTTTCCTCGAGGATGTCAAACTGTCAATACTGAAATGTGGTGGGGCAACAGAGTGTGTCTTGGGACCTTTCCAGCAGCATTGTTTGTCAGTGGAATCTCTGCAGAAGCTTGAACTGCCATGCTGTTAAGATGGTGGATACAGAGTTACAGAGTTACAATCTGCAAGCTTCACCTGCAGATCATGTTTCCTGCTAAAAAAAAAAAAAAAAAGACTGATGCCCTCCTTTTTTAAAATTCAAATCTAGTCACGTAAGCATCTCTCGGGTTAAAATGACAACTATTTAAAGACCTTTTCCAATGAAAATTGTGTTTTTGGTGTTTTTAACACCTTGAGGGATTATTCCTGATGGAGGACATATAAATTAATCTGAAATTGCATTTTTGAGTATTTCTTTATTCAAATCATTGTGAATCACAAGGAGACAAAAAACGTGTGTGGAAAAAGCATATACCAGAACGTGAATCCGCAAGCTCCCTACTCTGCTGCATTCCAATGCATCCACTTGTAGATGACTAGATCCATATACTATACCTTTGTTTATCTCATCTGAGCTGGCATCTGTCTTAAAACTCTACGGCTGGATAGCTTCAATATTGCTCACCTTTTTTGTTGCACCACTAATGCTAGGTTGCGATTGAAAAGTAGTGGAAGATTGGGAAAACAAATGGACAGTTCATAGGTGAATTTCTAATGAATTACTCTGCATAAACTTTGTCCTAAAAACAATTTTGACTGAAAACAGCATCATCATAATTAATAGACCACTGGGAATGCTTTTCAACTAGATTACCATATCACGATATTGAGACTTTAAATAGTAAGATGGTAACGTGAATTATTATTTAATCTACAGTAAACTGCCAAGTTAATTAACCAACAGGAAGATGAATATGATTGCTTTCAAAAAGGAGTCCAGGCACTGTTTGACAATGGAGTCCAACAGTAACGAACACCTGTTAGACCCAGTGGATATTGGAGACGGGACACAAATAGAATATATATGGTATTGTGCACTTAAAATGAATGAATGAATGTTTTAGCTTCATGGAGAAAGTGTGTGTGCGTGTTTGTGTGTGTGTAAGCCTGTGGGTGGGGCTGGCAGCACAGATTCTTCCTGGAAGTGGTTGTTCTCACTTTGTGACGTCAGCTCGTGAGAACCCGCTCGTTTTTGTGGGTTGAGAGGTGCTGGTTGTCAGGGTTCAGGTTATTAGAGGAATACTCAGAAATGTATGAATGGATCAAACTTCCACTTTGGGTTTGTTTATAGAGCGGAATGAACATTATAGTACACTTGAAAGTGCAAAAAGCTGATTTTCCATGGTATAGACCCTTCAAAGGGTTAAGTTAAGCCATGCTGATTTGTTGCTGTGTAGACTGTGGGCATTCTTTTCTAATAGTAAGGTACAGCACTTACAATTTTTATCCTTTCCATTTTATCACTGTCAGTGAACTCACGATGAGAAGAACAGCACCAGAATACATTTTCAAGCTAACTTTTTGATTAAACCTAAAAAAAAGTGGACTATAACTTCAAACAAATTGGTTTGGATCAAACTTTTTAACTGTTGGTTGCTTTATGAGCCATCAGTTAACAATCTGCCTTTATTGGAATTATCTAGAATAGAAGCACAGAGATGTTAAGGAGGCCAAAACTCCAATATTTGTCTTTATTTGGAATATTCCAAGAAAACAGTCCAATAAAACAGGCAATATGAAGAATAGTCCAGAAAGATTGACTTGTTTTCTATACACAGGATGCAAAAGATACATTAATATATAATAGTAGCAATTAAGGTCACTGTAATCGAGCATAACTCTTGCAGAGTTCATGATCCCTGATATCTCCCCAGCCGCCATTTTTCACGTGAGGTGCCACGCCTCCAGCGCCATTGGCAGGGAGCCTCTTTGTAATTAGCAGGCTTTTGGGGAACAGCTGGTTCCCACTGCTCTGCAAGATGTTCTCAATTTTTGTTTTCTGGGTGACAGGCATGCAGGTGGCCTTCTTGTGGTGCATGCCGCAGTCTCCTGCATGGAAAATGCGTGGCGCTTCGCTCACCATCACTTTCCAGTAGCTGGGTAGGCAGTTCACAGTTAGGTGCTGCAAGGACCAGTCCCAGTTGTAATCATCGTATGTGCAGAATGTGTCGGTGCACTTCAGGAGTTTCTGGTAAGTCTCCCGATTCAGAGCCATGCCCATGTTGTGCTCTGTGGACTTCCAGACTTTCACCTCCACTTTGTTTGCCTTGCTGGAGTAGCTGATGTGGCTGTAGCTCCCCAGGGAGAGGATATCGCAGTCGGGGCACTGCTCCCTTTTCAGAGCGGTCATCAGCTTTAGGAGATGGATGAAGTCTGGAGACAAATAGTGGTCCTCCTCAATCAGCAGGACCAGACCTTTGTGATCTTTGAGATAATGTACCCTGTCCAAGACAAAATGCAGCTTCCACCACCAGTGGTGCTTGGTCTGAGAGAACTTGGCCTCCCGGTAGTGGCCAAAAGAATCAGGAAACTCTGCATTGATGCATCCCAGTTTTAAGGCATCCTTTTTAGGAATGTCTCTGGGACAGTCCTTGGGGTCATTGCCTGGGAACTCGTGGGGGTACAGCTGAATGCTGAAGGGGAAGAAAATCTGAAGGACTTGACAAAAGTCAATAGAAGCCACCAGTTTATTTATCTCTGATGACCAGTAATCATGGCTGAATATCAGCAGTATGCTGTCCACACCTCTGGCCTTTCGTAAACTATCAACCAAAAGCTTTAGGTAGTCCGGTCGGTTGTGCACTTGAACCACCACAACCAGGTCATCTTTTTGCCGAACTGTTTTAAACTTCTTCTCGTTTCTTATTGTCTGGTCAAAGTTAAGCTGGAAGACAATGCCTCGATAGACCAACGTGTTGTTATCGACGTCTGGTCTCGTCATTTTGGCTTTTTCCTTGGTCTTTTCCTGGTGTGTGTCATTGGTTTGTACGATGGGGGTCTGGACGGATGCTTGGCTCACTGCAGGTGTAGCTTGCGGTTGAATGTGACTGTTGGTACTACTGCTTCTTTTGACCAACTCCACATCCTTGGGGAATGCTCTGCTTTCACTCTTCTTTTGCCTTCCGCTGCTCCAGAAAGCAAGACCACAGACAACAACCACCAGAGTCAAAAACACCACTTTCCTCTTGTAGATTCGGAATCTCATGATAGTTGACCAGAAGGACAAGAAGCTAATAAAAAAAAAAACAAAAAGAAAAAAAAAAGAATCTTGAAGTATTGCTTTTTAATTGAGGTCAACTTTGATTAAAGAAAAAAAACCTTATTAGCTGTTGGCAAAAATAACTGTTGCTGTAAACGGTGATGCAACTGGAATGTCATCGGTGGTCCGTGAAAATTCCATAAGGCATGACGGTTGTTGGCAGGAAGAGAGCAGAAGCCACCTACGGACAAAAAGAAACCGCATCAAACAAAATGCCTCATTACCGTAAATTTTACAATTTGAAACATTACAATAAAATGTAACAAATACTGAGGTTCTGTTTGGTTAAATGATAGTTCCTTATTGTAAATTCAGATATTCACAAGAGATTTAGAGCTTTAAAAACCAAATGCTTCTGAACATCACAGAACCAAACTTATGTACCTCAGATTTTATTGATGCTTTGACATCAGCAATACAGTGAGATGCTTAAAACATTTAACAAAAGTGTAAATAAAAATAAACCATGAAAATATCAGATATTTATCATAAAATAACAGCAGAAATAATTTGTAGAGTGGAAGACCTGACCAAGACATGCATTTTCTGGGTTTGTTAACCAAAAATAAACCAAATTATATATGTTTTCTATAGTGGGGCAAACAGATATTTAGTCAGCCACCAATTGTACAAGTTCTCCCACTTAAAAAACATAAGAGAGGCCTGTAATTAATATGCTAGGTATCAACTACCTGCTATTACTGTAAAACTACGCACTATTTGCCTCAACTATGAGAGACAAAATGAGAAAAAAGAAATCCAGGAAATCACATTGTGATTTTTATAGAATTTATTTGCAAATTATGGTGGAAAAAAAGTATTTGGTCATCTACAAACAAGCAAGATTTTTGGCTCAGACAGACCTGTAACTACTTCTGTGAGAGGATCCTTTGTCCTCCACTTGTTACCTGTATTAATGGCAACTGTTTGAACTTGTTATCTAAATAACAAACACCTGTTTACAACCTGTTCAAAGAGTCACACTCCAAACTCCATTATGGCCAAAACCAAAGAGTCTTGTGTCTAAGGACACCAGAAACAAAATTATTGACCTGAACCACACTGGAAAGACGGAATCTGCAATAAGTAAGCTGCTTGGTGGGAAGAAATCAACTGTGGGAGCAATTACTAGGAAATTAAAGGCATCAAAGACCATAGATAATCTCCCTTGATCTGGGGCTCCCCGCAAGATCTCACCCCATGGGGTCAAAATGAGCACAAGAACGGTGAGCAAAAATCCCAGAACCACACGGGGGGACCTAGTGAAGGATCTGCAGAAAACTGAGACCAAAGTAACAAAGGCCACCATCAGTAACACACTACGCCGCCAGGCACTCAAATCCTACAGAGCCAGATGTGTCCCCCTGCTAAAGCCAGTACATGTGCAGGCTAAAGTATGCTACAGAGCATTTGGATGATCCAGAAGAGGATTGGGAGAATGTTCTATAGTCAGACGAAATCAAGATAGAACTTTTTGGTAAGAACTCCACTCGTCATGTTTGGAGGAGAAAGAATGCTGAGTTGCATCCAAAGAACGCCATGCCTGCTGTAAAGCATGGAGGTGGAAGAATCATGCATTGGGGCTGTTTTTCAGCAAAGGGACCAGGATGACTGATTCGTGTAAAGGAAAGAATGAATCATCAGATTTTGAGTGAAAATCTCTTTCCATCAACAAAGGCATTGAAGATGAAACGTGACTGGGTCTTTCAGCACAACAATGATCCCAAACATACTGCCCGGGTAATGAAAGAGTGGCTTCGTAAGAAGCATTTGAAGGTCCTGGAGTGGCCTAGCCAGTATCCAGATCTCAACGCCATAGAAAATTTTTGGAGGGAGCTGAAATTCTGTGTTACCAAGCGGCATCCCCAAGACATCACTGCTCTAGAGAAGAGCTGTGTGAAGGAATGGGCCAAAATAAATGCAACAGTTTGTGAAAACCTCATGAAAACTTACAGAAAACGTTTGACTGCTGTCATTGCCAACAAAAGGGTATATAACAAAGTATTGAGTTAAACTTTTGTTGGTTGTTATTGACCAAATACTTATTTTCCAGCATAATTCTTTAACATTCTTTAAAAATCAGACAGTAATTTTCAGGATTTTTTTTTTCTCATTTTGTCTCTCATAGTTGAGGTATACCTTTGATGAAAATTACAGACATCTCTTATCTTTTTAAGTGGAAGAACCTGCACAACTGGTGGCTGACTAAATACTTTTTTGCCCCACTCTATGTCCAGATATTGTCCTATGGCCTATTTTTTTTTTTTGTTCAAGATTTTATCTAAGATATTTTATTTTTTTGCATTTGCTTTCATCATTGGGACAGGTTGATAAAGCAACATCAGGCTTATAAAATTTTTTCCTTCTTTCTGTGTTTTCCTGATGCTGCAAAAATTACTCCAAACAATACCACATACACCAACAGGGGATGACCCTAAAAAGGCACAAATCAGTTTCCTTCAGGGAAACAAAAACACACAGTCGTAACATTTTTCTTGGAATTGAAATTTTGGGAAATTATTTTTATAATGGATAAAATCAATCGTGCCCCTGCGACAGACTGGCGACCAGTCCAGGGGTGTACCCTGCCTTCGCCCATGAGTAGCCGGGTTAGGCTCCGGCAACCCCGTGACCCCGAAAGGGATGAAGCGGATTGGAAAATGAATGAATGAATGAATGATAAAATCAATCGTTTAATTATTTTTATTTTTTTTTTTGGCACCAACTGTAAAAATGTCATTATTTCCAAAACTAATCAGTTTTAAAGTGTTGGTAAAAGAAATGTGAAAACCAACAGTTTCTCTCATATTTTTGTTGAGAGTAGAGATGAAAACCTTTTTTCCTTTTTAACAAAAAAACAGGTAGGTTAGAGATGGGAGGAAGGATATTAAAAATAAATGGGACCTGAAACAAGGCTTTTGACTGTAGCAGAGACAGGTGCAATTTAAAGCAAGACGGAAGAGAACCAGGGATGAGTGAGGAGCGGAAGATAAATAAAATCAAAAGGGAGGAGACAGAGGAGGCAGGATCTGATCAAGGCTCTTTTGGGGTCGAGGGGAAATGTAAAAAATGTTCAATTAATCCCCCAAAAATTACAGAAACAGGAAGATATGTTATATTTACAATACAATTTTTCTTATTATTATAAGTAAACAGAATCATCAACAGATTGCAATGACCACACTGTCTTTATGATTCCACAAAATTGCATTCCAACATTTTAGTCTCCAGAACCTACTGTGGTTTACTTAAGACTTTGGCCTCTGAAAAGTGACAGTGAGATAGTATTGACCGAATTAAGCTACTCTTTTAGTGTCATCCACAGCCCTGCATCCTGATTGAATTAAGCTCCAGTTTGAACATGTGCATTCTGGCTATAGAGTCAGATAAGAGGTTCTTTCTAAGTAGGTCATCTGAGCTCTAAGGAGGGCATTTAGATTGCTGCGCTGAAGACAATCAGCAGTTATACTTTCACTAGCTTAGCCGTTATTAAGGTATGGCACTTCAAAAACAAAATTTCACATCATCTAAGGGTTAAACAGCAAAAAAGTACAATAAAAAGTGATCGCTACAAGCCCAAATAAACAGAAATACTAAAAAAAGAAAGCCAGATAGATGATTAAAACGAACTACTAATACAAGTTCTTAAAAAATTAATAACGTGGGGTCTTAAGAAAGGATTTAAGAATGGATGAACAAGACCTGCTGATATGAGAACTTTTTGACTCCTTGGCAGTAGAGTCCTGTCCACTTTGAACGTGCCGTTGGAAAGTTAGCATGAAGAAGTTCAGATGGTTTGGGTAAGGCAAAAAAAAAGAATTTGGAAATGGGCTTTGTCAGTATACGCCATTTCCCAATTACCAATAGATGGAAAGAAAGAAAGAAGGACCTAAGGTCGCAAAGAATCAAAAGCATATTACATTCATCTGACTCAGTTAAAGATTTCTTTTTTTTTTTATTGAACCTCCAGAAAATTTTCAAAAAAGAACAAGTTTATATGTATAGAATTGATCATCCTGACGTTTGCTAAAAAGTAATGATCCGTTCTTACAGGAAGGATGCTTGGAACAATAATGTAACTTGATTATGAAACAGTCCAGCCTGAAGGTCTGCATTCTCCCTCCCACCCCTCCATCTTTCTCCATCATTACTGAACAAAGCTCTGTCCTTCAAAGTTTACTTCCTATCTTCAAACACGAACCAGGTGGTGGTGGATAATAATTAAAAAAAATAAAGCAGTTAGTAGCTTAACTGTAATATTATTTAATTGGTAAAATGTCCAGATTAAAAATGTAAAAATTAATTCTGGTAGCATATGTTCTTTTAAACTGTGTTTCCACAATAACTGCTGCCCACAAATCTTGATTCTCTCCAATGTGTTTGCGGCAGAGCGAAAGCTTAAGAACACTGAAGCAGAACAGAACTTTAATGGAGACGCTGAATATTAGTTATTTATTTATTTTTAATTACGCAATCCAACCTTTAGTAGCGACGCTGAGAATGGGATTCGGTCCAATCTGGACTACTTTAGGCACTTTAAGGCTTAATAACCACATGGCCGACTTTATTGGGTTGGACAAAGCCTAAAGGTCACAGGCTGGACATCCTGAATGTTAGATGTAGCCCAAATTGGTAACAAATTACCTCTTTATCTACTTTGACTTTTTTTCTAAATAATATTGCATTTCAATTACAAAACCAGATTATAACGTGCTCTGTCAATTAATGGTCTATTTTCAAACTTATCATACACATGGCGCCTTGAATTACAAGGTTACAAGGTAATGGTCTTTTAATTTTGATTATGTCGTTTTTAGGAAAACTAGAAAGCCTGTATTGTCTTCTAGGACAGTTTCTGCAGAGAGGAAGGAGTTCATGAAAAAAAATCATCTCTGAGTTGTGGGCAGGACTGTTGGCATAGTAAGCCCACCACTACTTCCCGTCATCCATTAGTTTACACGCTCTCCCGATAGCTTACTGCCCCTCACACCACCAACCTAACATAACTGTTGCAACAAAAATACTGAGCAATATTGGAACCCCACAGTTTTGAGACAGACGCAGCTCAGACGAGGAAAACAAAGACATACATGGATCTATTTGTCTGCAAGTGGATGCGTCAGAATTGAGTGGAGCCGGGAGCTTGTGGCACACTCAATGTATTGTCTAGAAGCTGTCGCAAATGAGCTCTTTTTCTAATGGCAATTTTTTTGTCTGCTTCTGATGCACAACGATTTGAATAAAGAAATGTTCAGAAAAAGAATTTTAATCTTAATTCTCTTAATAAAGGCCCCCCCCCCCCACCCCACCCACCCACCCATCATCAGGAAACCCCCCCACAAAAAATACAAGTTTAATCGAAGTGGGTCTTTAAATGAAAATTGTTTCACTGATTTATAAAATCTATATTGCATTTTGTGAGTAAATATCAATTGCATCAATAAAAAAATAAACAGTCACTTAGCTGGAGAGAGTTTAGGAGCTGCTTCCAGAAATCAGATAACTGGGAGCAAACATTTAACTGAAGTGAACACATCTGACGCATTTAAATGCACCTCAGAAATTTGACCATCCGTGTTTCAGCCCATTTTTAGAGTGTACTCTGTTTTTATATTATAAAACTAAAAAGCATACTTATAATGTAAAAATAAATTAATCGAATCTTTTTTCTAAATACATTTAGAGCATACATCGAGATATGATTAATTACTGCAGGCACTTCATAAATATTCTGTTGGCTGGAAGGAATAATGGCATTACACCTAAGGAAAACGGGGTTCTTTTACATACACACAAGCATTACAAATGTTTAATTTGATGTATTTATTGTGTTCGCCTTTTTCTATGCGTAAAAACGAACTGTCCTGTTATAAGTATGTACATTTTACCTGGTGCATTTCATCTTTCTCTGCCAGCCTCCGTCATGTAAAGGTAAAAACCTTAATTACCCCGCAGCTCAGCTGTCGTAAATGATGTTCAGTAAAGAACAGAACCAAAGAAGGCGTTTCGGTTCCGGCCCGTACCGACACCGAACCTCCCGAAGACGCTATAAAGGACGCTAGCAGCTGTTTCAGCTAACAACTTCGTGACTGCTAGCCCAAAAAACAGCCCATCATCCGCTGCAGTGTTCACGGAGAGCCGCCGTGTCTGCGTTACCTCACCTGTGAGTAATGGAGCAACCGCGCGGTTCTTTCACCCTGAAACGTTCTCCTCCATCCCCCTCCAGAGGGATGCATCCGAACAAAACTGAACCCTGGCTTTGCAAACTCAATATCCCATGAAGCACCGGTGCAAGCTGCTTGATGCTGTTACGGGAGGGGTAGAAGAGAAGTCTCTTCTTCCTCGAGTTAAGAAGAGTACTATTTTTTTGTGTAGAGCGCCCTCTCTGGTATGACTGGGTATTAAAGCTACCAGAAAAGAAAGATAAACAAATTCAAAAAAGGAGCAGAAAAAGTAAAACATTTTCTAGAAAAAGTATGAAAAAAAAAGATACAATTGATAAGAATAATGTTGTAAAAATGTATGAGAGTAACGTAGAACAAGTATTTTGGAGAAAAAAGGACAAAAATGTACAAGAATGGAGTTGTATGTGTAAGAAAAATGTTTAAAAATTATGAGTATAAATTATGATTATAAAGTGTTAAATGTATAAAATAAAGGTAAACAAAATCTACAAGATGAAACTGGTAAACATATGCAAAAAAAATATCTAAATGTATGAAAATAAAGTTGTAAAAGTGAGAGAAAAAAGTCAAACATTTCTGGGAATAAAGTCATGAAAATATATTAAAGGGCAAAGAAATATGAGAATAAAGTCGTAAAAGTATGAGGAAAAATGTATTTTTATAAAAATAAAGTCATTAAAGTTAGAGAAAAATAACTAATAAATGAGAGAATATTGTATGTATGAGTAATAATGTTTGAGAATAAAGTCGTAAAATTGTTAAAAATAAAGTGGTTAAAAAAAAGTTTGAAAAAAGTCAAAAGTTATGAGTGTAAAGTGGTAGAAGTATCAGAAAAAGTCAAAAATTGACATGAACAAAGTTGTGAAAGTATGAGAAAAAAGTTTTAATTTTAAATGAAGAAAGTTGTCAAATAATGAAAAAAGTTGTAATTTTTCACATAAAATGCCATGCTTTTTCAAATATAAAGTTATCAATGTAAATAATATAAAGTTATCAATGTAAATATAAAGTTATCAGTGTAAATCCATCATCGTAGCAATCATGGGCATGCCATAAGGCTTTAGGTTTATTATAGAAAACTATGTGCCAAAATGCATTTGGACCTGTCCAGCCGACGGTGTAAATGGTACAGCAGCCAAAAACCCACTTCTTGTGAGTCAAGTTTAAATTTTATTCCCATTTATTCAGTTATTTATTTTTTTTTACTATATCATATTATCATTCATTCATTCATTTTCCAATCCGCTTTATCCCTATCGGGGTCACGGGGTTGCCGGAGCCTAACCCAGCTACTCATGGGCGAAGGCAGGGTACACCCCTGGACTGGTCGCCAGTCTGTTGTAGGGGCCACAATCACACACCCATGCACACTCACATTCACACCTACGGACAATTTAGAGTAACCAATGAACCTATGAAGCATGTTTTAGGACGGTGGGAGGAAGCCGGAGTACCCAGAGAAAAACCCACGCATGCACGGGGAGAACATGCAAACTCCACACAGAAAGGCCCCCCAGCCAGGACTTGAACCGGGAACCTTCTTGCTGTGAGGCAAGAGCGCTAACCACTGTGCCACCGTGCAGACCTCATTTTATCATATCATATTATTTTTATTATTGTTGTTGTTTTTTTTAAAATTATTTTTAAATCAAACAAAACAAGCAACAAAAAAAAATTTCGTATCAAAAACAACTCCAATATAAATCTATGAACTTGCTCCAACACTTCTCCATAAAAGTTGAGGTTCATATCGCTCATTTGTTTCCTAGTACAAACCATGCATGTGTTTTATCCACTGAGAATATGAAGCCCCAATCATAGGACCAGTTTTCCACCTCAGTAATGGCATCCTGCACCTTTCTCTCCACATGATGAATATTCTGATCTCTTTTCCACAAAGCTCCATCATCTGCAAATAATGTCTTCCCAAAATCATGTCCAATCATTAATCATAGTTGAAAACAGCACAGGGCTAATCACACCTCCTTGCGGGGTTCCATTATCCACTAGATATCTATTAGAAACAGACACTCTAATAGATTATTCTGACTTGCACATATCTATCAAATAAAAACTATTTTATCCAATTATATATCCATCCAGTAAGATCTAACCTACTAAGTTTTATCAATAAGCCCTCCTTCCAAACCATGTCGTAGGCCTTTTTAATATAAAAAAACACAAAAACCAAATATTCTTTAGTCAGCTGTGCTTTTCTAATGTCTGCTTCAAGGCACACTCCATTGGTCTTCTACCTTTCCTAAAATCATTCTGATGCTGATATGGAGACACTATTTTCTTACTTTCCAGGTAGTAAGTCAAGCTCTCAGTTATCATTCTCTCCATTATTTTGCCGACATGCAATGTGAGTGCTGTTGGTCTTTAACTTTCTGGACTGCTCAGATCCTTTCCAGGTTTTAATATAAGAATAACCACTGTTTCTTTCCAGTTACTTGGTAATTTACCTCCTATCCAAACTTTGTTATACATATCAAGTAACCTCAACTTCATTCGCCTACACAAATGCTTTAGCATAACATAACTTACGCCATCCCTATCTGGAGTAGTAATTCTAGATTTAGTCAGTGTTTGATCTATTTCAGAGAACTTGAAAGGAACATCCATTGTCGTCAAATAAGTGTCACCATCAATCTCAGTATAGTATTGTTCCCTGGTTTCATCTCTCCTCTCTCTTCTATATCCAGACAAATTCTTATTATTAGTAACTCTCACAAAAGGTTTAGCCAATACTTCAAAAATTAAACAACGCCTTTCGAATTTTTTCAATGACAGAATAATGACAAAGCCACCTCCCGTCCTACAGCGGGCGCTGCGCAGCAGCTTCACAGCCGGAAATGCAGCCTGGGCCAACCTCATGTGCGCAGGCGCAGCCAGAGTTCCTCCTTTCTGCCGCTCGCGCTAAGGGAACAAGATGGGCCACCAACAGCTATACTGGAGTCACCCCCGAAAATTCGGACAGGGATCTCGCTCCTGGTCAGTTTTGCCTCCTAAGTACTATAAGAGACACACTCATTTAAGAACCGGACGGTTGTGGCGTTTGTGTTGTGTTTTTGTAGAGGAATAATCAAGGCCGCGTGGCCGCGCATCCTCTGAACATGGCGGCGCGGAACGAGTCAGCCTTCCTAAGATGCCAGGAACCATTCAATCTGTTAATTACTGTTCAAGTTAAGGCCCAGTATGAACCAAATAGACTTCCTGCACGACTTGTGTTCATCACAAAAAACACTACTAATCAAAGCTATGGTAATTTCGTTTCGTCGTCGTTTATAGAATGTAGAGGTGCGCTACAGGCACTAAAATAATATCAAATATATAACTAATGAACAGCTAGTACATTAAAAAAATCCATAATAATTATATATATATATATATATATGTGTGTGTGTGTGTGTGTGTGTTATTCTGGTAAGGTAAGAGCAATGGAGTTATGCATTCTCAATTAGATGTATTTGTAATTTCTTGGCATATTAACAAACACTAATTAAATACATCTTATATACGTGAAATACAGTTCAAGCTTTTTTTGCTCTTTTCATTAGAATGTCCTGCAAAATATTGAGATTTGGTTTAGTCAACTTTTTAAGAAGCTGTGTAGGACAGGATAGTTTAATTTCTTTAAATACTTTTTATACACCGACAATTAATTCAAATTGCATCAGGGAAAAAGAGTCAGCTACTGTTATGGTTACAGGACGGGATCTATAGTAAAAATGTTTTTAGTAACTTAGCAAATTTTTATCAGACACGAGCCTTCGTGTCTGAAAATAATTTTCTAAAACCCATATTCCCTTAAGAATTACATCAGGTTTGATGTGAAATGTCAGTTTGTATTTAAATGTTTCAGCTCTTTCGCAACAAAAAACCTTTTGTTGTACACCATTTTTTTTACATTATGAATTTTAGTTGTTAGAAAGCTGCCGTTTTGTCCTAAGATTTTCTGATCTTGATTGACCGAAATTATTAGAAATGTTTCAGAAGCAAAAGTAGGATTTGTCACAATTGTTTTCTCCCATGCGGGATGTTTGTTGTCAACAGGATTGTTGTATGCACCAGTTTTTACACAGTACATCTCAGTCAGATTAGTTTAACAAAACTTGAAGTTCTTTAAGTGAAGTAATGGAGATGGTCACTGTCAGTGCTTGGTTAAGATGTTAATTCATTAAGAAAATTAAATGTGTTAAAAACACAAGTTTGTTAAGGTTTATTGTTCTCTTGTTTTTTTTTTTTTTTTACATTCCTATTGATGGTTTTGTTTTTTGTCACTTCTGCAGTCGAGTGTGTTCAAACAGACACGGCTTGATCCGTAAATATGGGCTGAACATGTGCCGCCAGTGCTTTAGGCAGTACGCCAAAGACATCGGCTTTGTCAAGGTGAGATCTGCCAAATCCGATGTTTGCAATCCATCATATTATATCAAGACCCGCATCATAGCAGCCAAGCTATTCTGTTTACATCCAAATGTTAAGCAGGGATGCTGTGCTTCTTTAACACTGCTGTTTTTTTTCCTCCGCAGCTGGATTAGACGCTCTGACATCCTCACATGGTCCACAGTGATCTCTGAAGGATGGGCCAAGATGGGTTGTCCATTTAAAAGCAGCAAATAAATGTTTTTCTTTTGTTCAACAAACAGCTGTGTTTGTGTCATTGTGGCTTTGGTATCATCCTCATTCTGAAGAACAAGTTCAATACGTTAAACGTTTAAGTCTTGCTAATTCATTAGAAATGCTAGCAGAAAGAAAACTGACGTTAAAACCACTGAATGTATACGAGAACTGGACAGAGTAGTGTGACGTCCATAAAAACGACTTACCTCCAGCTTCTACCAATTCTGGCTTTCTTTCTGCCTTCTGTTTGGGTCACTGGGGGGAGAGGTTACTATCTCCAGTGCTTGTCAAATATTTATTTTTTGGTACCACCTTATATGTTCTTTACTCTTGACAGGTTAGAGGATAGTTTGGAAAAAAAGAAAACTAAAATGAAAATGGGCATTTTAAGTAGAAGCAGATCATTTTTAGAGAAGTTTAAATAAACAGTTGCAGATAAACTAGGCTGTTATGACACCCACATCAACCATTAAAGTTAGATCCCTGTATTTTCAGGATGTTTATGTACTTTAGTATCCACATATTGAGTTGCTTAAAACAAGAATAATCTACAAGCTGACTTAATTAGTAAAAAAATTAATTAACTAGGTGAGTATTTCACAAACTGGGTGGTTTAGTGGTTAAAGAAATCTATGGTTCAAACCCCAGCTGGGATCTTTCTGTATGGAGTTTGCATGTTTCTCCTGTACATTTGTGGATTGTTTTTTACTGGCCACCCCTGCTCCAAGAAACAAGTCAAGCAACACACACGCCATAGGTTAATTGTTGACTTGTAGGGCTGTGTGTGTGTATCAGACTGTCCAGGGTGAACCCCATGTTTATCTAACAGGAACAGCAACCCTGTAATCCTGAAAGGAGTAGGTAGCCATAGGAGATGGATGAAATGTTTGCACTGTAATTTTTTTTTATTTACTTTTTTGTTGTTGTATCATGCTGTTTTAAGTGGAAGGAAATAGTCTTTGCTTTGTTTTTCAAACTGACAATGTATGCGTTGTGACAACTTATCTAAAAATTCTTCATTGAGTCAGAAAAAGACAAATAAAACCTGCCGGAACAGATCTTGGATCTAAAATGATAGAACAACTTTTAGAAATAAGTCTTTAATAGGAACAAGCTTGAAGGTTGTGCAACCGACGCTTCAAAAACCAATCACTGTACATTCTGTCAAGGACTCGAGTGATGCAGCTAATAATGAAAGCTTTTGCAGATCGGCGCACTTTCATGTGAAACAGTAGGTGACCTCCTCTTAAGGGCTGCTGTCACGCTGAGATTATGACTCTGCGGCTAGTTAATGGGACCTGACTGGTTCCCCTTAAGTGAAGCTAATGGCACAGAAGCTGTGGTGAATAATTGACCGCTACCTGCAGCCAGGCATGTAGATTTCTGCATGTTTTAATGAAAGCTTTTCTTCTCCAGAGTCGAGCACTAGATGGCAGCAGCACTGTGTTGTGAACGACTTGACAAACCCCAGTTGGAATTTCTTGCACCTTGGATTTAAACTCCCTGGGATTCTGATAGCTTTATCATCTTTGGAAAGATAGGATATTTAATTATGCAATGAACATTTAGCTCAGAACAGTTTTGCATAAACATCTTACTGACAAACGCACATTTTTCAGTAAATATGTAGGAAAAAAGAGGAGAAGCTCATCTCAAAATTCGCTGTATGTCACCTTCAAATGTGCAAGTACGAGGCTTTAACAAGGTTCTGGCTGCACCCCAAAATAAACCTCCAAAATCTGTGGATCTACCCTCAAAGGAACAGGAGATCCAAGGTGATTCAGGAGTCAGGAAGGGATGCTTTCAGCAGGAATAATGAGCCCAACTTATCAAATCCGTTTTAGATGTTTGAATGAAAATTACAACAGATGTCAAAATATTTGCCTGAAAATTCTACATCTGAATAGGAACATTACACAACAGACACGACAGGTGAATCAGATTCCATCTGGTTCAGTTTTCCAGTATGTGTAAATCTATCCACTCCATTCAGCCTGCGGTTGGGAGAGTTCTGTTGAAGTTCTGCCAGAGGCTGGACTCTTCGGTGCTGCAGAACATTTTCTTGCCGCCGGTTGCATCACCGTGGAGGCTGAGGGAAGGTGTTGACTTTGATGTTCACTCCAGCAGCAGTTCTTTCATTAAACCCCTCGTCCTGCTGGCTCCTCTGCAGAGTTCACACGAACCGCTGAAGGGATGGGTTTGTGGAAAAGCTTCTGTCGTTTAGTCAAAGCCGCGTCTTGTGAGGGCACGGGAAAGCAACGCTTTTCCTGCCTCATGTCAGGTGATGCTACAACAAAAAACCAAAAAAAAAAAAACAATTGCTTACATTAGCGTACAAATATGATGCAAACAGCCCCTATTGCAAGCTTTTCTGTTTTTCTTTGTGCAAACATTAACCATAGTGTCATAAAATTTCAGACTATTGGATTCTGAGTATGATATTACGTTCACACGGACTTAAACGAACACTTTCAATAAAAAGTCTATGTAAACGCATGCACATCTGTGTTTCGGGTTCCCATGTTCAAAACTCTCGCGCCCGTGCTTTGCTTCGCACGTTTTTAAGTCAGTTTTCGCGTTCTATGTGCATAATGCACGGCTATTGTGTACGCATCAAAAATTAGGGACTCAATTGGTAGTGATGTATGGTTAGCTCCTTTTTCAAAACACAGAAATGCTAACCTGTTGAAAATCAATCATGGAGGAGAAATTAATCATTATTGTTCGTGTGCGGCTTGAACCATATGACACGATGTCTTTCTTATACCGGAACGCATACTTTCAAATACCTGAACGCACCAGACATGACTGATCTTTACGTAGCCTGAGAGTTCAAAGCAGAACAGCACAAGTGGTTTTGTCTTCATTTACTTGGTGCAATTCGTAAATGTATCAGGTGTGTTACTTAGGAGGAAAAAAAATCCACAATTTTCTGGATTTATCCCACTGATTTTAATCTGTTTAGGCCGTAAAGGGCGGCAGAATTGATACATTTTCTCAACAATTTAGTAATTTTAAAAATCCATAAAAAAATCCTTAGTAAGATTTTAAGGAAATCCTACCAAGACAAACTGCTAGATTTTTTTTTTACTTGTAACAAGGAAAAATGTCACTAGGCTGTGGAAATTAAAGCCGTCTTAAAAGTAGGCGTTTCTTATCAGGGTACAAATGAAAAAAAAGTTGCAACCATGTAAATAACAAACAGAAGGTGGTCACTTTAATTCTTAGTCTTGAAGCATGGGGAGGTTTTCACCTTATACATTAAATGAATTTTGCTTCAGAAAAGCTGTCTATTCAGACCTGCTTAATTTTTAGTTTCTCTTTGCATCCCTCATGGTTGTGTCGTGCATTAACAGCCAATGTTTTTTAAACACATTTCCATTACATAATTGAATCAGTTTTCAATGGTGCGCTACCCAAGGGGCTGCACTTATCTAATGTCCATTTTTCTAATTAATTCTACTTTTACTGTGAGTTTATTAGAGTCCATTTGCACTAAATGCACAAACCGTCCCCTTTTCCAAACATTGTTAAAGGGGCACTCAAGTAATTTAGTCTCAGATTAAAGAGAGGAAACTCACTGGTGGCAGGGGAAAAGGAGGAGTTACCATTTAAAGCACTGAAAATCTATTTTAAAAATAAAAGTTAAAACAAATAGTTGCAAAGTAACAGCAAAATGTTCTATGAAAACATTTTACTTTGATTGAAATTAAACACAATTTTATCTATTTTTCCTTCATGTATATTTTACATTGTGGAGCTCCTCAGGGCAGGATACTTGGACTTCTTAACTGCTATTCAACCTGGAAGTGCTTCTGATTCAGATCCTGTTCATTACCATTGTTTCACATCACAATTATCTAAAAAAAAAAAAAAAAAAGGTTTCCCAAAGCTTTGGAACCAAACCATCATAGTACATTTGACCCACTGTGGGGCAGTCGAAGCAGATAAACAGCTGGAAACTACGGTGGCCCTGTAAATCACATCAACAAATCAGTCAGTGAAAACATATATTAAAGATCACAACCACAATAAAAGGAAATATTTCAGAAAACTAAAGTAATTTTCCGAAATCAAATGTTAAAAAATAAAACAAAATAAGAAACCGGTATAGTAGGTAGTGCAGGAAGTCATTTGGTGCAGCAATATCTTCAGACAGAAGATGTTTCCTTAACCTTCTGGCCACAGCCATTGCAAAAGTTTGGCGATTTCTCAATCGAAAAGATTTTTTAAATTTTACTCTCAGATTTCTGGAATTTTGTTTTGAATTCTAAAACGTAATGCTGTTTTTTATTATTTGTTTTGCTTTTTCAATTGTCTGTGATTTTTCATATGTTTTTGCGTTGAGTGATTAGTTGATGTGATTTGCACTTCAGGGCCACCTTAGGAAATGCTTAAGCTTTTTCTGAAAACTGTGAAAGGTTAAAGGGTCTTAATGTTGGGGGGGGGGGGGGGGGGGGGGTCAACCACCGTCACTAAAGCAGCAGTTTTTTTCCATCGTCATCAAAGGGTTGTACTCATAGATCTCACTTTCGAGATTAAAAGGAACTGGTTCATTCTTTCATCTCCTGCAGTCTTATCTGCTGTAATTGTCTCCTGCACCACTTAAAAGAAAGGCGGATTTTGTTCTCAAGTCTTTACACTGACTACGAGAAAAATAGGCTACAAAATCAATTTCAGTAGTTTTTTTTTTTAATCAATGAAGCAAAATAAGATCTTATCAAATCTTACCTGTCTTTTTTATTTCCCTTATGGATAAAAGGGGATGTACAACTAAAGTGGCTTTACTTATTTCTCTCAATGAAATGCAAATAAATGTATATAAATTCTTTTAAGTCGATTTCTTGATTTTCTTTGGGATTTTCTATCTTTCGTTGCTCAAATGAAACCTACCATTTGGATGACAGGTTGTCAGTTTCTTTTCTAAGTGGGAAAACCTACAACATCAGCATGGGATCAAATTCTTATTTCCTCCACTGTATGTAAAGTGATGAATGGTTACAAATGCTGCAGAGATAAAGTGTGGTTCAACGACAAATATTCGTTTCTGGGTGTTGTTGCCTAGCAACCATTAAGGCGATAACATGGCATCTGCAGGTAAACTCTCACAGTTGATTCCTCGGACATGAACTTGAAGTCAAACGTTAAATCTTCGGAGGCAGAATTCTCAGAGAACCGTCTAGGATCTGTTGGTTTAACAAGCTTTCTTTTTCAGTTTTGTCACTGTGTTTGAAGACTGTCTGCAGGAAAAATCTGAAAGCAGGTGCAATTCTAAAAAGTTTTACCTCCAAATGTGTCAAACTATTTGTGTACACCCAGGAAATGAGAATAACACATGTTCCTGGGCTGCTGGAACAGATTATTTTAATTAATCAATTAATTTACAACAATATGCAAACATCTAGCTTGATTCAAACTGAAACCTGGCACCAGTGCCGTTTGCTACAGCTTTACAGACATCATTCATTCATCTTCCATACCATTTTGTCCCTTTTGGGGTCACAGGGCTGCCGGAGCCTAACCCGGCCAATCATGGGCGAAGGCAGGGGACACCCCTGGACAGGTCGCCAGTCTATATAGACTTCAGTTATATTTAATTGGATTAAAATCATATTCTTTATCAAAAATTAAACTGAATTCAGTTAGATTAAATTAGTTTTGTTCATCCATCCATCTTCTGAATCCCTTTTAAGGTCATGGGGTTGCTGGAGCCTATCCAAGCTTGGGTGAAGATGGGGTACACCCCAAACAGGTCACCAGTTTATTGCAGGGTCACACAAGCTCGCACACACATGCTCACATGCACACTCAATGAAAATTTAGAATAAACATTTGATGAATGAAGCATGTTTTTGGACTGTGGGAGGAAGCAGGAGTGTCCGTAAAAACCCACACACGTACAAGGAGAACATGCAAACTCCAAACAGAAAGGTCTCAGCCGGGATTCAAAATGGACCTTCTTGCTTTGAGGCGAGAGTGCTAACAACTAAGCCACCATGCAGTCGTAATTTTGTTCAATTTTTCAAATCCATCCTTTCCCTCCCCAGTCATGTTTTATCCCAAGTGAGGTCGCAGGGGTCACTAGAGTCTATAGCAGTTATTTTGCAAAAGGAACGTTAACCCTTCATTGTGAGGGGAAGATTGAGTGCATGGAGAAAACCCACGCATGAACAAGAACATGCAAAACCCAGCAGGGACTTGTCCCAGTGAGGCAAAAGTGCTTACAACAACACAAAATTGTGCAGCCAACTTGATTGCACTTATTTTTGTAAACATGTAATTACATTTTATAGACATTATTTGACAAAGAAGAAGAAACATTTTGGGAGCAAGTAGGAATAAAAAAAATGATAAAATGAGAGCAAAAAAAATCTAAAACGTGACAAAAATAATATCAAAAGTAAAAGCATGGTTTTAGTCTAAAATAAGAAGTATTAAAACATGTGTAATAGTGTACTACAGAGATGCTCATCAGTCTCTTTTGGCAAGTCCAAGTCAAGTTGGAAGTAATAAATCAAGGTGCAAAGTCATCAAGTCAGTGTCACAAATCTAAAAACATATTAATAAAGTTTATTTTGTATCATCTTGTATTGTCATGAAACTACCTTGAAGCAACTCTTGTTGACACAATAACAGACAGCTGCTGGTGTTTCTGCCTTTTAATTAAAAAAACTTTTATTTTTACATGACAGTAAAGTCATTTCATCAAGAAAGATCAAGATCACTCCTATAACGCCAGAAAAAACTAAATATTTCAACTTCATTTCATTTCATTACAAGTCCAATTTTCTATCTGGTTGCATAAAAGTGCATAAAAAAGTTTCATTATCTAAAAGCTCAACAGCATTTAGCAAAAAAAAAAAAAAGGGATATCAGTGCAAATACACTTCTTTGATAAGGAAAAAAAAATCAAGATAGGCTTCCATCATACACCATCACATCATTTTATTTTCTGTTTTGATTAACTTTGTTGTCCAAGGATGTTCTTTTTTATGTGTCAAATAAAAAAATCCAATCAAATACGTTTTCAATCTACAAGACTGTAGACTGGTTCAAACCCCAAGTCTTAATTCCGTGAGGTCGAAACTAAAGTCAAGTCACAAGTCTGTTGAAGCCCAAGTCCCATCTTCTTCTTAAAGCAGATGTAGCTTACTACTTACTGTTTTGGAGCAAAGCAGAAGAAATTCATTACTGGGAAAGTGAGCAGGAGCCTTGAGTCTGGAGCCTGTGATCCTGAGGGACTGTAAATCCAGATGAGGTCAGGAATGAAGGGTTCAATTCCATTAGTGATCCAAAAATGAACACTGAACTTTTAAAAATCAATTTTGAACCTAAGAAGAAACCAAGATGAGGCTAAAATGAGTGTGATGGTGTCTTGTCTGCATGATTTTGTTAAAATGAGCGACAGTGTTTTTTAACGAACTTTCAGCATGTGATGACTGACTGAAAAACACTTTATACAAAACAATAAAAGTAAAACCAAACTGATACAATCTGAATTCAACCTCTGCATGTTCATCTTCATCATTTATCAGAAAACTTAAACTCATTCTTTAAATATCAGTTTACCAAAATAAAAGCTAAATTAAAACTTGAAGACCCACTCCAATGAAATGATGTTTTGGGTGTTTTTAACATGTTCACGTGGGTTTTTGCTGATGAAGGACATATAAAGAAAATTACATTAATAATATTATTAATAATACTAATAATAATATTTCTTTTTTCTAATCATTGTGAATCAGGAAAAAGAAAAGAAAAAAGGGCAATTTAAGAAACGCTGCACGAATTTTGCTCTAAGGCAAAAGTCCCACTCACAAATTTGAGATAAATTTCTAATGAACTACTGCAGCTCTGTAGAAACTATGTTCTAGAAAATGACAGATATTTTTGTGGTCTGGCTAAAAATTGCTTAATTGTAATAAAAGACCACTGGAAAAGTTTAAAACAGATCAAAAGATGAAATAAGCGTTTTTTTTTTAATTGTTACTTTTTTCATTCAGTATCATTATTTTGATTTGCAGGTGGATGGATTAAACAAAACTCACTTTTCTTTAAGAATTTTCCATATGATAATATGTGTTCATCTTTATGGGAGAAGTGCAGTCACTGCAGGATGTGGTCTTTCAAGGACCTTCATTCTGTTATCCTCAATGGAAAACATGGTGCAGTGAAGATGCAGTGTGAGGAGACTTGTTTGCTGCATCTATGCAAAGCATGACTGTGTGTGCTCTCTGAACCGCTGCAGCAGTAGCATCACATCAAAGCCGAGCCTCACAGAGGAGAGCTGCTGAGTGATTGCCTGAGTCTCGGTACAGTTTAGACTGACTGCCAGCCACAATCTAGAGGTCTGCCCCTCATCTCCTGGATTGCAGGGAAAAGAAAAGAACTAACAATGTTTCAGTGCTCTGTTGGCATGGAAACATTCCTCTGGGTTTACATGCTTTTGATTGTTTGAGCAAGAGGCACTTCTCTGTGTACGATTCCTCAAAAGGGCTGTGGGCAAACACAATCATTCATTCAGCTCTAACTGAGGGGGATCGTTGTTGACTCACAGCCTACAAATAATGAATAAATGTCTAAAAGAGCAGCAGTTGGAGACGAAAGGAACAAGAGCAGGTAAGAGCAGGAACGGCTCATTCAGAGCCCTGTTTAATGTTTAATTGATAAAGTTACAGCTTTAAGCATAAAATAACTATACATACACAGACACTTGACAGTTGCAGGATGTAGTTCTGTGACAATGGGCTGAACATCTGGTTCTGTGGGACAAAAACCTCAAGTCAAAAGGAGCTGTTGGTTTGTGGCAGAGATTTCACTGCAGACAACAGGTTCATTACAAAAAAGTCAAAGAAAACGCTTCATTCGACAGCCTCTTCCTGCACCAGGAGATGCCTTTTAAAGACACACTCCCAACATTATGTGATCTACTGCAAAATCCTTCCCAATGGTCTTTTTATTATAATTAGGTTTTTAGCCAATAATAAATAAACCTGCGTTGCTTTCTTGGACATACATTCTGCAGAGCGGCAGTAGTTCATTAAAAATTCTCCTATGAGCTGTAGACAGACCTCTTGACACAGAGTAAGCCTGCTCCTGCCTCCCGTCATCTCTTTGTTTAGATTCTCTCCAGCTAGCTTACTGACCCTCAAAATCTCAACCTAACATTGGTTGCAACAAAAATGGTGAGCAATATTGGCGCTGTCCATCCGTACAGTTTTGATCCAGATACCAGCTTGGATGAGGACAAAGAAGACGTTTGGATCTAATCATCTACAAAGGGATGCATCACAATGGAGCAGGGTTGTGGCCCTCCCAGCATACTTTCTACATCACAAAGACAAACTTTTCAAACTGCGTTTTTCTGTCTGCTCCTGATTCTCAACGATTTGAATAAAGAAATACTCAGAAATCCCAAATTTACACTTAATTTTCTAAATATACTCATCCTACATCATCAGAAAAATTGTCATAGGAACATGAACACCAAAAACACAATTTTCATCAGAGTAGATCTTTCAGGACTTCAGTGTCAACAAAAGAGTCAGTAATTGTGTTTGCCGTGGACAGATCTGCTGTGTCACGGTGCGTTTCTGGGTTGAGGAGGCCAAATGTCTGCCATTACAACAGCCTCAATAAAGACTTCCAACTATAATTTTAATAGTTATGGTTTATGTTTTCTCACTGTATTAAAGATGGGAGGCTTTGTTGAATTTGACTGTTCAGATTATCACAAATTTAGTTCACAGTGACACTTCAGGGTTGGATATTAATAGTCTTTTCGCTCCTGCCACAAGCACTTTATTTTCCTTTGCAGTCCTTTCAAATGTTCTTTTTGAAGCTGTGCAGTGACTCACCTTCAGCGTGGAGACCGTGGAGAGCCTTGTGCTGATAGAGATGAGCTCAAAGCGAAAAGAGTAGTGTGTCCGGTGTTGAGAAGGGTGAGGATCATGTGAAGGAGATAGAGGGTGACGAGATGTTTCAAAGCACAGACACCAACAATAAAACAAAACCAAGAGAACCCAAAAAGTAAATGTAGAATGTAGAAACTTTGCACAATAATGCCCCCTTTTAATCAGAATATCTATCAGCTTTAAACAAGTTTCATCACAACGATGCAGAAATTCCAAGCTGTGCCTCAGGGCTAAGTACTGGGACCAAAATTTTCCTTTAACCCCTGTAATAGTAACAGTTCGCCTGGACCTTTTCTTTCTTCATCTCATAATCTCTCAAAAAATGTTCAATAAGAGAAATTTTATGCCCCTTATTCAAGAATCCCGCAAGAAATAAAAATTTTTTATGCTCTGGATCCGTTTATGCTATCAACGTAACTCCAACAGATTAGGAAAGCTGGGAAAAGTAGCTTTACACTGACATGTTACAGTACTGGTTCCCACTGTGGATCAGGATCAGCAGACAGGTGACAGTCAATGGTGCAAATATAGATTGTTTTTAACTGTTTTTACAGTGTTTTAATGGGATTTGTGTTATGAAAAAAAGTTTTTATTGTTGTGAAAAATATGTTGAGGTATTTAATCAGGAAGAGGAGAGCTCCTGGAAGATATTTGAAGGAGGAAGAGGAAGAAGAAAAAAAAACGGGGGAGGACAGAGGTTGGATCTCCATCCCAGATGCTGTATGGCAAATATCTTTGTACTAAAAGGTGCCTATGGATAGATTTACTAGCAAAATGTTAGTGCAGTTTTTACTATTACTGTCATGTTTATAAGTTACCCCAATTTTTTTATTCAACTTTTTTTTGTTTTGTTGTAAGTCTGCTCCAATAAGAATACATTACGATTCTATTCCTATGTAGAATGTAGAGTTGGGCTGGGAATAAACGGATTCAAAATCTACTATTTGATTAAAAAAATGTCCCTTTATTTTATTATTGCATTTCAAGAAGCTGTAGAACAAAAAGAAACCGTCCAGACAAACAAAGCTCCTTGTGCTGGTTTATTATGGTTAAAATATTTTTTTTTTGTCGTCTCAACAAACCTTTGGATAATTTTTTCATAATTAAAAACTTTAACTTTTTTGTTTTGTTGTTATTTTTACACAATTTAAGGGACATAAGTCTTTCGCACATCATTTCTTTTCTGATTTTATTCAGTCATTTTGCTCCTTTTAGGACATTTTATATCCCAGACTCATATTTTCTTTTTCAACTACTTATAGAATAAAATTCAACTTGAATGCTCGCTGCAGATAATACCATTCTAGAAACAAAACAGGAACTGGCACCATTCACACACACAAAAAAAGTATAAAGCAATGGATGCTTCACATCGGTAGTCATGGTATTTTCCATGAAAAGTTGCTTGTTTCGCCAGTTATCTCTTAGAAATAAAGTAGCTACTAAAGTCTTAAAACTGTAAATATAATGAAATATATTTCCTTGGTTGGCAAAACGTCAACAACTACAGTCACACAGATGCACTTAAATAGAGAAAACAAAAACAAAACAGAGGCAATGGTTTAAATTCAGAATTTTTATGCAGCAACTAATGATCACACCTAGTGTGTAGTCTTCTATACAGTCCTCCACACTGTTCTTTTGTTATTCACAAAACTATGGATTTACTATTTGTCATGAACTCTAACAGATGCATACTCATCATTTTTCTACAGATTCCCGGCAATTAAAATAGTTTATCTCTG
>BSAI01000101.1:19785323-19829405 GCA_036245035.1 Adrianichthys oophorus | reverse complement strand
GGACAAACGGTCAAAGAGTTAATGTAGTTCAGTGTTATTCTGTCACTGCTCCGGTCACAGCTCCGGTTAAAAAGGGTTAACTAGGTTAGTCAATTCAGAGCCATTTACAAAACAACCTGGACCCATGAAGCATACGTGCATGCACGAGCAAAATATGCAAACTCCTCAAAGAAAGGATTCAAGTGAGATTTGAACCAGCGCCTTCTTCCTATGAGCTAAAGCGCTGATCAGAGTGCAGCCTGGATTCAAACTATCCTCCTTAAAAACAAGGTCATTTAAGTATTTATAAGAAAATCCTTATAATGTCAAACACTAAACGTGGTACCTAGATGATATAAACACTGTTTAGCAGAACATTTAATTAAAAAAACACAAAATATTCCAAATTCATATGTTTCTACAGAAAGTCAATCTTCAACATTCAAACTTTGCTTCACTATTTTTTTTTATTGTTTATCCAATAAAGAAACAAATGTGCACACTGATAACAAACACGTTTTAAAAGAACACAACCAGACAATGAAAGAATGTGGGGCTCAAAAGACAAAACAATAGCTATCTTTTAAGAAACTTTCATGTATAAAACTACCTAGTCTGTTAGCTGGATGACCTGCACCTTTATGACACAAACATTCACTCACCAAGTCAGGCAGCTGCTAAATAACTCACAGACCTGCAGTGCAACGATGCTGTAGAGCTCCCTGTTGCCTGCAGAGGCAGCGTCACACCACAGATGAAAGTGGGAGCAGCCATCAGAAGGTGACAGGAGGACTCAAGCTGCTCCCGGAGGAAGAGAACTGCTGTCACAGCAGGGAAAAAAGCAGAGATGAATCATGCTTTCAAGCTGCCCTGATCAGGCAGTCAGCTCCAGCTCCCTCTAATTACACCTGGCATGTCACAGAGACAGAGAGCAGAGGCAGCGCAGATAAAGAAGAGCAGAAGTCGCGCTTCACAGCAGGAGAGCAACTTTTACCGACCAAACTGAACTGAAAGAAAATCAAGCTCATGAGATGTTGAAACAGACGCCAGCTTTGCTCTGAGGGCTACACCTCCTCCTGTCAAGTGTGTGTGTTTGGAACTGCGGAAGAATGAACCAGCTGAAGACATAATTCCACTCATGCCTTGTTCTAAAGTCATCTCAAAATGAAAGTTTCATCCCAAATCAACAAGAAACGTTCAACTTGGTCTGAGATCAAATATCTGGTGGGACCCCAAAGCTCCACCTGCAGGCTCTGACTCAGGGGTTTTTAATGTCCCATTTCTCTAATTACATTGTTTATTCTCCATTTTTATTTTGATTTTTTAAATGTATAGTGTTTGGATGGCTCAGTTGGCTGGGTGTAGGTTCACTTCCCAAGGCGTGCATTGACTTAATTCAGTGGGGGTCCCTAGGCAAGACCCTTGACACTGCTGCATAACTGGGTCCCCCTGTGCCTTGAAAATACAGGGTTGTTGCTGTCAGGAAGGGCATCCAGCGTAAAAAAAATCTCTGCCAAACCACCAGTGCAAAACACTGAAAGCTGATTCGCTGTGACGACCCCTGTTGGGATAAGCCGAAAGGTAAACAACATTCTCAACGTTGTTTTTGATTTTAGAATATAGTGTCCTTGTGTTTTGTGAAAGATGCTTTTAAATACAATAAAATAGTATCATTACATTTTTTCAGGTTGTTTAGGAGCGAGCAGCCAGTGGCCATTTTATTCCCTAAAAATTAGCCTTAGCCAAACTTAAGATCTGCGCTCTGAACTAACAAGGTTCCAGAGTCAAATGGAGGAAATGGCTGTCAGCAATGAGTTTGTTTCAGAGCGGTTGCTCCCTCTGATGATGACATCAGGTTTTATAGTTATTTATTTATTGTGTAGTTGAGGTTTTCAATATGGTATTTTTTTAAATAAAATATTGGTCTACATGTCACATTCAAAGTTGATGTCAGTTGTTCGAGTCAAGACACCTTTATTTACACTAATGTGGCTGACATGAACACTGCAATAACAAATGCCCTTAACAGAGGCTTACATGTTATGCCCACCTGATGTCCCTCTGGAGCCAAATTTAACGTGCTGTGACTTTAGGTAGCGCCAATCTAGTAAACTCTAAAGACGCATCTATTTTCATGTAAACACCGTTCCAGTATCGACTCTCCAAATTGGACGTGACTAAGCAGTCTTACATCAAACTTGGAAGTGACATGGTGTGTCCCTTAGAATCAGCACCTCTGACCTCAAAGCCCTATTTCCCTTTCAAGGGTATTATTCAAGGTCTACACTTGTAGTAAGGATAGTTGTCATTCTTAATCTCAGCTGGGGGAGGTAGAAATTTTAGGGTAAAATCTTTTACTACTCCTGTTCATATTTTTGTTCAAAACAAATGTAGAACAATACTAAAACTGGGAACACCTTTCCTGCACCCTACTATGATCATACACTGAACTCTGCTGACACTGTAAGTACAAAATTAGTCATTTTTTCAGCAGACTCCTGGCCGTTAAAAATACTTACTGATTTTAGAAGCAGCTCAGTGGCTAATCCAGTTTGTCAAGAGTTTTACAACTGTTTGTTGTAAAATACTGCAAACAAACAAAAGTTTTTCAGCTTTGTTCTGCTTAA
This sequence comes from Adrianichthys oophorus, assembly GCA_036245035.1. NCBI lineage: Eukaryota > Metazoa > Chordata > Actinopteri > Beloniformes > Adrianichthyidae > Adrianichthys > Adrianichthys oophorus. The sequence continues at coordinate 19,826,799 of BSAI01000101.1, read as the reverse complement.
TGAAAATAAACTGCATTCACTGCTGCCTGGCATTAACATTCATTAGGAATTACTCTGGAACCCACATAAGTACATTATTACTCTAAAGGCATCATAACATCATTTATAGGGCTGCACGGTGGCGCAGTGGTTAGCGCTCCTGCCTCACAGCAAGAATGTTCCCAGTTCAAGTCCTGGCTGGGGGGCCTTTCTGTGTGGAGTTTGCATGTTCTCCCCGTGTACCCAGGGTGTGCCCATGAGTAGCCAGGTTAAGCTCCGGCAACCCCGTGAACCCGAAAGGGATAAAGCGGATTGGAAAATGAATTAATGAATGAACATCATTTATCAGCAAATCAGGTTTTGCTCAGTTTTTCTGCATAGCAGACCATTAAAAGTTTTAGATTGATTGGAGTTCTGGTTTTGTATCAATGGTAGAAGTTGCATGTTTGTAGTGCTCAGCAGTTAGAACCATCTTGAAACTTAATTTTATTGCAAAATTATACTGTAAGAAGTGACCTGAACATGGCCCAGAAGAAAAGCCCTGCAACCCTGGAAGTTAAAGACATCGTAAAAGGACTTGAGGACTTGGCTGAGCGTGACAGTAATCAAGATTCAGCAGAAGCTGCTTTGAAGCTTATTGTAGGAGTTAACTGAAGAAATATGGAGACTTAGCCCAGAATGAACAACGAGACAACAAGATTGGTATAATCAAGAAATGAGTGGACGACTTGGAACAACACTCCACTCTATTTTGATACTTGATCTGTGATATGTAACAATAATTTCTTGACTATTGTACTGTCTCATGATCAATAAGCCTTTTATTCTTGTTATTTGATGATAATGATACTAATGGTCTTGACAAATGATCTGCACTTCAACTGGTAAACTATAAATAACTTATTAGGAGTTATGAACTGAATTATAAATATAACAATAGTTAAGTAAATATTAAAAGGGGCATAGACAAACAATTCACAAACAATTTTGAGCTTATTTTCTTATGTATGTTCTCCATCATCAACAAAATGCCACAAGAACACGTTCAAAATGCCCAAAACTCGATTTTCATCTGAGTTGGTGTTTCATGTAAATTAATAACAAGACACAGCCATATCAAAACCCCAAAAAACACAAAACTTCTAAAAAGTCTGCATCAAGCAATAAAGACTGAAGTTCGGCATCACTTCCTGTTCCAGCTCTCCTCAGGCTGGAACATGAGCTCCTCTGTTTGGACTGCAATTCTCTCGCAGGTCACGACTGCAGTCACATACTTTATTTCACAGGGTAAGCTCCTGCCGTAATCTCCGGTTTCAGTTATGCACATATAAAAATATATATTCATGTAACCTCAGTGCTATTTCACACTTATTGCCCTTAAGAGACTAGACATAGCTGGAATGAAAAGACTCTCCAGTCACCGTGTCAGTCACGTTAACCTTTGAATTTTCTATTCTCGGACTCAATACCAGCCATGCTTGTATTCATCATTATTACGTACAGGTGTGAATGTCTGGTACAGCCTCCACAGAGGTAAATATTTGACATCTTGTGCATATTACCTTATACCACTGCTTTGGCGGCAAAGGTCACATGAAGACAGGCTAACTACAGACTGCAAAATCCAAGTGTTTCACTGTAGAACAAAGACTTTTTGAATTGTTTGATTTCAGAAGCAGATGCTAAAGATGAAGAGCGAACATCTGCCACCTGCTGATCTTGTTAGCAGCTGCTAATCCTCGCCATCGCGCTTCCAGTGGTGAAGTGTCTGTTCCCGCCATGCAGCCGTCACTCCCCGCTGCTGTTCGGCTCCGCCGCCTCTGGTCCAGAGGAGTGGTGGTGGGGGAAAAGCCTGTCACCCGTGTTTGTTGAAAGTTCCTGCTTGTTTCTATGACAACCAGCTTGGTTTTGGAGGAGATGGGGCACTTATTTGTGGACATTTGTTTCTTTTGTGGAGCACATTTTAAATATTTCAGGCTGGTCAGAGTGACACATACTGCTCGGTTTACCAAGTAATGTCAGACTGATGCAACCCAGGAGGGTTGGTCCCATTCCAGCCATCTTCATCAATGTTTTTTTTTTTTCTATTACCATTCACAAACCACTGTGCCTCTGGCTATTACCCACAAAATCTCAGCAGCCCAACCGACATGTCAGAAAATGACTGGCATTAAATATGACAAACAGTGCTTATGCCATCATCGAGGAGAGAGGGCTTTTTTTCCCTCTTGAGCTGAAACGAGGATGGTGCAGAGGGCTTTAATTTTTTGACTAACATGTCCAACAGCATCTGAGTCACTGTGTTTCTCGTCTAACACTTGCTGTGCTTTCAGAAAACTGCATAAAAAAACCTCCAGATTTTGAAGATTGTTCCTTTGATGAGACCGAAGCTTTAATGTTTCTTTAAAATGCAAACCTTTCTGTGTGTTGGATGAAGATTTACCAAGTAGTGGATCTAATTTTTTGGTGTTTTATGCAAACCAGAATCCTCCTTACCTGCCCACTCGTTGCTGCTGCTGCTACTTCCCAGCGATCCTCCTCACATTTATTGATTCCAGCCTGTCCTCCTACCAGGCAGACCAATAGCGCAACACTATGCAGAGTTTGCATGTTCGGAGGCCAGCAGGTATCAGCAGACCCAACTCAGATGGGAATGACTGAGAGTGATACAGATCAGTTAGAGGCAGGTTGCAATTGATTAGGAGCAAGTGTATAAACAGATTGAGAGATCAATGGAGACGAGTCAATAAAAACCTCACACGTTCGAATGAAGCCAGCAGTCACTACTCAGTCATGCTGAAGCCTGACTTTACTGTTTGTGATTAAACTATATTCTGAATTTAGCTCTCAGTCAGGTCTAATGGTGATGCCAACCATTATTTTGAGGCTATTTTTATGTCTGTAATTGCCACCATCTTGGCTGGAAACACTACAAATTTCGGACTTTCCTAATATTGGTGATTTAGTGTTGGTCAAACCGGCTTGACATTTGTTGAAATGATGGTCACCTGTCCATCTAGGGAACAATCTTTTATGCTCCTCCATGTCTGTGACTATGAATGTACCCCATTCACCTGGTGTTTCCCATTTATTATCATCTGGGATGGGTAAGCTTGTTCTTTAGTCACATGCACCCCTACAGGTACTGCAGGTTTTTGGGTTGTCCAGGCCCATGGAGGGTCATAGACATCTTAATTGAAGTGCAGGTATATCTTGCAGTTCCCTTGAGGCTCAGGAGGCCGCCTTAATGGACGTCATGAAAATGGAACGCATCATTGTGTGGTAAGTGTATTGTACAGTATTTGTAAGGATAATGTAAGTTACCTGCAGCTATGATGTACAGGTGATGCTGTAGTATGGTGTCCTCATGCCGCACTGTAGTCAATACTGGCCCCTACTGACCACGCACAAATGCTGCATGGATTGAGTGTGTCCATTATACACAAGTGCCAGTAGGATGTCCGCACAAACTATAATTTGACTGTCTAATTTCCCAATCAATTAATAAGAAATGTGTCTAATTTCTTACAGTCAGGCATGGAGCTCACAACAGGCATGCAAGGAGCAGGCGCTTATCATGTGAACAGCACTAACTGGTCCCTTACAGAGTACACAAGGTACAGGGGGATTGAAAACCATTGTATGACATGCCATGCGTCTCTTCTACTTCACTCTCACTTACCCTTATGTGTTGTTTAAGTGTTCTCTATGACCAGTCGTCCACAGCATGCCCCATTTTCGCTTGACAAGCTCAATGAGGAATCAACGATCTTGAATTTATTTTGGGCCATCTGGATGCCTTGAACAGGTTTTCCCATTTTAGGCCTGCAGAAAGCCAATATCCACCTGTAAGGGAAGAGGCATTACCCTAGTCTTCAAGAGGCACATCCTTGCTGGTTTTCCTGCTCTACCTGGGCTGCTTAATGCTGACTACCAACGTCAAGTGTGTTCGGTCAGTCAGGATTTGGATTCACCCTAGTCATCTATCAGCTAATCAGCTAGGGAGAACTGGAATAAAACAGGAAAAGTTGTGGCTATTAAGACCAGGTTCAGCCAGCTCTGATCTACAGTAGGATCATGCCAAGCAGCTTTCAGAAAGATGTCTGCAACGTCCAGGGAGGAGTCCTTCACCATCTAGTTTGATTATTTCAAGGGTTTAAAGGGCAGTTGTGACTAAGACTAAACAATGAATGTTATCATTAAAATGACAGTTTTATTAAAGAATTTGCAGTTGCAACCTGACAGCTATGTGTGGCTGTTAATAAGATAAACAATATATAGAAAAGAAGAGTTGACTGCAATGTTTTTGTTTGCCGCATATTTTTTCCTGAACTTTCAGAATTAATATCATCAGTCAGGGATATGATCTGATAATTCATTTTGATTTGACTCTATAGAGACTCTCACAAACCTAAAAGCTAAAAAAACCCCAGAGAGTTAGAGACTCTGAGTTGTTCATAACTTTTATTTTTGTCTGCTGTCATGTGGTCCACTTATGAGGATCTTTCAGATGCTCCAAATAATAACAGCATGCACCATTAACTCTGTGAGAGTAATGGAGTAATTGAGTGAAATGGCACTACTCATACAAGTGTAAAAAAGTGGGAAAAAAATGAATTTTTAGAGGTTCTGAGAGAATTGGGGCTATTTTGAGTTAAGATTTTTGTTTTCCTTGCCTCTTTTTCCTCTTTTTGTTCAATTATGTTTACAGATTTTGTCCGTCCTAAAGTTACAATGAAACCAGGTTTAACTTCTTATTTTTTTGTTATTTAACCTCTTTGTCCTTATAAAAACATTATCTTATTTTGTTCTTATTTTTTCCTCAATTCCAGTGTTTTCTTTAATTTCCAGGAATGCATTATACTTAAAACAGCATTAGGAGAGTTTTTATACGTTTGCAGATTTTTACAATAAATGACTGTGACATAAAAGTCTAAATATGCAGACATTGTGATGGAAGTCTGACAGACGAGGTCCTGACTTCAGCTGTCGTTGCTGGACTGTTTTTACATTGATCAGGTCTCGAGCAGGTGGCTTCTGACTGACAGGCTGCATGATAATGAGACGGTGGCACTGAGGGGTGGAGGTGACACCCAAGCATACAGAGGCCATAGTTTTCGACAGTAGCAGGCAGAAAAGCAAAACAAAAAAACAGCCAATTAATCCAATTGGTGCTTGTAAAGTAGAAAATACACAAAGTAACTCGCATAAACCTCATTTAGCTCAAGCGCCAGTACAAGAACAAAGAAAATACCTCGTAATACTAAATTAAAAACACATTTTTTGGGCTAAATTTGCCTTTTTTTCCTACATATTATACATTAACAGTGGCAAATCAATTGAATCCAGTCAAAAGTGTATGATAAAGAAAATCAAAGAGTGAAAGGAGAGAAAAGTAAGAGCCCATGGTGGCTGTGGGGTTATGGTATAGGCAGGTGTATGTTATGCACGAAAAACACACGTGCATTTTATTGATGGAATTTTGAATTCACAGAGATACAGTGACAAGATCCTGAAGCCCATTATTGTGCCATACATCCATCATCTCATATTGCAGCATGAAAATGCACGGCCCATGATGTTACAAGGATTTGTGCACAATTCTTGAAACCTGAAAACATTCAATTTTTTGCCAGACATGTCACCCACTGGGCATGTTTGGGATCCTCTGGATCGACGACAGCGTGTTCCAGTTCCAGCCACTATTCAGCAACTTCACGCAGCCATTGACGAGGAGTGAACAAACATTCTACCGGCCACAATGGGCAACCTGATCAACTCTATGCAAAAATTTCCCAGAAGTCTCTGCGAAAAAATCTGTAGACATCGATGCTCCCTTCATTTGTGAATATAGACCACAGTGCATTGCATTTGAACAATTTTTTATGTGAAAAAAAATCATTTTAATTAATTTTTTTGAAGCCATTCAAAACTTCATCATCAGAACACAGTGGATTCATAAATAGTCTTTGTAAAATGCTCAAAACACTTTAATTCATCAGACCAAATTACAGATTACATTTGCCACGAATGTAATTTTAAAACTCAATTTTAATCTCTCAAATGAAATATAACAAGTATTGTTTAGCCAGAAGCCGAGCTGATGCGATGCTAAGCGGTAGTTGGTGTCAGAGGATGCTAACTCGCATTAAAAAGAAAAAGGACAAAACTATCTGGCGCCAATTTAGAAAAAAAGAGGAAAGCATACCAAGAGAAATGTGAAAAGGATAAATGTATGATATTGAACATTGTTAATGTCATTATTTAAGCCTAAGATAACTTTATTAAACATGCACAATCATATTAGAAGAGTTAGGCTAAGGCTATTGTTAGCTTGTACTTTTAACGTTTTGTTAATCTAAACTCAATTTGTTCATTAAATGCAGCTAATTAAATACAATTCCATATTCACTCACATCCAACCAATAATTAATTCCTTCACTCATGCTTTCATTACAGTAGCATCACACCACATGATGACCTGCTGTCATGTTATGTAGATATTTGTAATTACATATATCTAGCACTTTGTTTCTTATTCTCAGTATTATTTGAATTACTTTGTGGTGGTTCCTCAGCTTGTTGTCAGAAATTGCATTAAGAAAATATAGAGCTTCAATCCTCTCTACTTTGGTCTAAATATTTTGTAAGAATGTTCCATTCTTCTATTCATATTAGATGCACTTCTAAAATATTTCTTGCATATTTTCAGTTTCTACTAGGAGAAGAAGACCAAGTTTATAGTGAATTTTCTAGGTTTATTATTGGTTTTTGTATTTTAAACCTACATTAAACATATGTGTGATATTCTCCTTATAAGAGTTGCTATTTTTTTCAATTTAAGCCATTTAATGACAGTCTAATAATCTATTTGAATTTTCAAGCTTTAATTTGCACTAGTTGTTCATAGTTTTCTTGAATCTTATAATGGAAGTCATTTTAAACTTCAAGCAAACGCATGTGTGATGTTATCCTCATTAGAGTTACTCTTACTTTTATTAATTTTTATAACAGTCCTATAAGCTGTAAGAATTTACAAACTTCCAGTTGTACTTTATGTAATAAGTATTTGTTACATATTTGAACTGTGCATTCCAGTCGTAGTGGTGGTGGTGGTGGTAACTGGCTCTCCTGGGCGTCATTTGTGCCAGAACTGCCATTGTAACCACCACGTCAGTACACGGAGCGGGTCTCTGCTCTGCTGCTCACCTGCTGCTCCGCCGGCATGACAGGACTCCTTCGTCTCATCTTTGAGCCAGTTTGGAAAGCACTGACTGCAGAAATGAAGGCATGTCTGTACTTTGACCGATCCCCAACTCTGCACGCACATCTGTCCAGCACTATATAGTTCTTTTTAGTAGTTAGGGAGGGAATTCGAGCATAGCCGGAGATGCGGAAATACTAGTAGCTAACATACCAGCAGTACCTGCAGGAGACATTTCTTTGGAATTTTTTTAGACTAACACAAAGAAATGTGTGGATTTGTATTTGCACAGTGACCATACAGAAGTATGGATCTGAAGTAATATTTCATAAAAGTTTATAACATTGTCTAAGTTTTGTTGTTGTTTTTTAGATCCATTTCCTATTTAGTTCATAATTTGATTTGATTAATTATTTTTTACAGTTCAATATACATACGATCCTTACATTGTATTCCAAACAGAAAAATATTAGCTTGATTAAAAAAAAAAGAAACTAGTAATGTAAGCTGAACACAATTAAATCCATGTTTGCCACTCAAATTAACAGCAAAAAACTAACACCAAAACAGCATCACCCTAAACCATGCTTTTTATAAATTGTAAATTATAATTTCAGATTGAGTTTCTATTCACATAGAGCATACATACTCACAGAAGACTCTACCAAAACATTTTTGTTGCACTATGTGTGTTTTTAAAATACTTAGTCTGAATAGATGAAAAAAAAAACCGGAACTTATATTATTTGCTTTTTCTGTTTCCCATCAGGACGGCCTTCGTTGTGAGTTTATGAAAATGAGTTTATGTGCAGAATAAATGTGTTTGCACCGTTTTTGTTTACATTTATAATGGTTTCATAGGTTCTTTCTGTGCACTTATGATTTGTCCATAATCTGAAATGCAAATACATATTGTGGAATTAGCATGATTCAGTGTTTTAAACCCACACACCAAGGAGATTTTCTTTTTTTTGTGGAATAATTTGCATGCTACTCTTGGCATCTCATTATTCATTTTTCTGTGATAATGTCCTGGAGCTTCAGAATGTTAATAAAATAAAGCACTAAAATAAAATGAATGATTGCAGGTGTCAAGTTCAGCTTCCATCTCCTCCAGGTGGTGGATCTTGTTGCCATGTAAGGTGGTCGTGGCGAGCTGCAGAGGACCATGAGCCTTCAGTACTCATGTAGACAGCATAGAGGGATCGTGGGAGTGCGTTCATGTGTGCGGATCATGATCTATCAGCATCCAGCAGGCTAAATTCTTAGGTGAGCGGACTGCTGGATGACTGCTCAGTCAAAAAAGAACAAATAAAGCTGCAGTGAGTCAAATGCTTAGCAGTAGAGAAGACAGGCAGCCCTATATCTTAGAATAACCTTTTTTTTCTGCCCTGCAATATGTCAGAGGGGTTTAGCTGATAACAAGCAAGGCATGGGAGAATGGCATCAGTGAATCAGGTCTACATCAATTCAGCTAATGCTACTAGTTCACAACATGAACTCTAGAGGTCTAAATCTGATGACAAAGAATCTAGAAAATTTCCTAGCAGAAGATTTTTTGATCCATGTTCATGCACCTTTTTTCTACAGGTGAGGGACAGGTCGTAGAGAAAACTAAAACATCATGTAAATCTACGTTCCCATCGGGCTCGGAAACGCGCCTTCAAGCAACCACTTTCAATGAAAAGTATATGTAAATGCACAAATATGTGTGTTTTGGGCTTTCACATGTAGGCCGGTGTCCTACATGTTTTCCAACCAACCTGTCATTGAAGCTCCTTATTGGTTAAACCCCCTGGATTCAGGTAATCAACAGCAGATAAGGCAGGATTTCTGGAAGACCAACAGGAGACTGGAAACAGGAAGCATTGAAACAGGAGCATCAGATTGTTGGAGATGAGTGGCCAGAGAGAACTGCAACAGTTAAACCATCTTGGTTTAGCCCATGTTAATGAAAAAGTCCTCATGGGGAACACACTTTCCTATTGGTTCAATGCTGCATCTCAGCTCCAGACAACCGCGGTTGTCATGGCTCCCGGTTGGACAATAAGCTAAATTGAATTGGGTGAAAATAATGAGCCATGATTGCTTTTAATCCTCGAAAACGTGCTGGGAGCCTGAGATCTGCGGGATGCCTGTACCCAGTTGGAGCCACATTTCAACATAATTTTCATGACCTCACCACCACTTTTTATTAGGAAATTAATTTCAAAAACATCCTGAAATGGTTGTTTTAATCACACCTGATTCTGCCATCGTTCAGATGCGTTTGTGGGCAGCAGGACAAGACAAACACTAGTGGAGAAGGACATGAAAGTTAAATGAGATGTCTGACGGAGGGATTATCAAACAGTTGTGGGAGGAAGAGTTGGAGTCAGGGAAGAGTCAAATCCTGCGAGACGAGAAGGTCGAAACCTTAATTAGTCTGCGGAAGACTGTAATGTCACCAGATCCCGTCCTCTGCCAGCGCCGTTAAGGACGCAGCAGAAAGCACGGCCTCTGGCGTCAGTGGGGAAGCCTGTCTCACCACTGCTCAGCCTCGGGGTCCCAACGCTGAGCTTTTCGGCCCTTTTTCCCATGATGCATCTCTTATCTATGGTGGAGCATGAGCAGCTGCTGCATGACTGACAGTGGAATCAACCTTTGCAGCAAATACCATCTACCTGACCATCTTGAGGGCAAATCAGTGGAACACTGGTCCAAATCAGAGCGACACATGAAAAGTGGCCTCAGTGCTTTACTTTCCTGTGAGCGTGTCCCGCGTCATCCTGTCTTCTCTTTTCGGCGCTATCGCAGGGAGACAGGCAGCCAGCAACTGTGAAGAAGTGTGCTTTGGAATGACTTACACCCACTTGATCTCATGAGGCTACTTCGCAAATGCTGCTCAGAAGCACCGGTATGGACAGGAGTCCAGGAAACGGCAGGACTCAGGAGATCAATCATTTCACCAAAACAAAACCGTTAAAAACAACAATTCCAGACAGAAAAGAAGGCTTAAAGAAGCTAAATCAAGAAAAGAGCTTTGAATTTGGTAAAAAATTAAGTTAAAACCTGACTTTTTTGTTCTTATTTTTTATCACACATTTCTCAACCAAACAATAAGAAAGTAAAAAGTTTGTATGGAAATGAGATGGAAATGCCGCCTTCCCTTGAAACTTCACCAGTAATAAGAGAAAAAAAAACTTAAAACTCTAATCAGCACAGTTAATTTTTTTGTATTTCCTTTATTAATAAAGATGAGTTTTTTCCTCATTGCAGAATAACTTTGCAAAAAAAGATGTAGTGTGTCACCCACACTAAACCGGAATAAAAATCCTTTAAGGTTAGTTCTGGCTTAACACCAGTTCTTTTGATCAGTGCAGCACAGCGTGATGTATGCAGATGATTTGGGAGCTCATCTGTAATTTTAAGGAATCTTTTTCCACCTAAATCCTCATGTCTGAAACTGTACATTCATGTATGAAATACTACCCATTTGCATGAATGGTTCTTTGATAAATCTGTATATTTCCTGCTTTTTTTTTATTTATTTTTTTTAAGATTTACATCTAAACTACCAATTCAGTAGTTGGCGGAAAAATTAACATGAAACTAAGACAAAGCATGTAGAGAACAGAGAAATTGTTTTTAGAATCACAAACAAAAGAGAATATGTCACAATATTTCACACCATATATTGTTGACATGAAGCGGAGGAGACGTGTGGATCCATGTGCAACCGGTTTAATGACTTAGAGCATGAGCAAGACATGGATGTAGTCAAATCCAGGCAAGGGTCAAAACACAAAGGCGAGGCAGGGTGGCGGGAGACAGGGACAGGAGATCAAACCAAGAATATAAGCACTCAGACTGTCTGCTAGGCAAAACAAAACTTTGCAAGGAGTACAAGGTTGAGCAGGCTAATATACACAACTCTGATGAGCCCAAATGAGAACCAGCTGGTGAGGTCAGGTGAGCAGTCAATACTCAGGAGAGGGCTCCCTCTGGTGGTCGGAGGTGGAGCTGGACGGCTGAATCCTGACATCGGCAACCAGAATTCATGAATAAGTACATAAAAGCAACAGTGATCATGAAGTTGACTGGAAAAACAATTTAATCTGTTGACAACAAATTGAATCATAAACATTTTTATTGATATAAAGATATAATTCAATGCAAAGGATGAATTGTTGGGGTGTAATGATTCACTTGAACAACGATTCAGATCATAATGGTTGCTGGTTGAATTGATCTTGGACATGTTTTGCCAAAAACTCAACCAGTGTAACTCAGGGATAAATACGTTTTCAAGATTGCCTTAAAATATTGTGAAATCAAAGGGAATGCATTCGTTCACAAGAGAAACATTTTAAAAAGCAGCTAAATATGGATGAATTTCAATTCTAAAGTGCAATATAGATTAAAAAATGTAATAATTCAGAAAAATCAAGCTTTGAAGTTACACATTTAAAACATCGTAGGAGAGAATGTCTCCAGTTAATATAATCAATTCTTCAATTATTGATTTACTGGTTGCACAATTGTCCCATATATGATATATTAAGTTGAAGCCTCAGGTTCTGCATGCAAAACTCTCATTTTATACTTATCCTGTGGAAAGAGCTCTAAGAACCAACAGCAGCAGTCAATATAAAGAGCCATTTAAAGCTGCTGACATTCAACGGCTTCAGAAGGTTTAGTATATTCAAAGCAGAAAACCAAATTTTACTAACCAATATTTAAAAGTGTTTTTTTAAAGAAGAAATTCTTGTGGAAATTTTCCATATGGAAATTTAAAACAAAAATCAATGAGAAACTGCTTAAACAATTTAGCCAATTGACTGTTAAAAGTCTCTAAATTGTATGAATGTAGTAAGAGGATGTGCGTAAAGAAAGTGGAATGCTGGCTGACTTTGAAACATAACGGAGAAACATGAGTCACATTTAGGGTTTTTAGCAAAATCAAACAAACTTCTTACAATTGAAATAGCTGTGAGGTTAGATCTATTGCACAAAAGCACAATGACTGCCTGGAATTTGAACCCTCAACCAACTGACTGGGATGTTTATTGGTTGGATCATTGGATTGATAAAGACAAAACATATAAAAAGACAAAAAAAACACTTCTCAAAAATATAATATATAACATCCTTTTTAATTATTGCCTGTGTTGTAATTATCGACTGTACGAGAGTGAGTGTGATGTCACCCATAGAAAATGACATACTTGTGGATTCAACCAAATTAATCACTCAGTCCAATTCTAATATACAGTGAATGGTTACTTTGCTTATATAGAAGTTACTTCACAAAAAAATTCAACCTGGGTTGCATGCTTTGTGCAAAACCTCTTTGTTTAACACAAATACTCATAACCACAACCATTTTATCAGTTCTTCAAATGGATTTTTGGGTCTTAATGGATACTTTCATACATCGTCTGCCGGAACAGTCATTGTTAAGCACAACTGCTTCCTGGCTGCAGCTTTCTTAAAGTAGCAAGCGTATGGTTTGCACATTTTACCACAGTTTTGAAACCATCTATACTATCAGCCCCATGTTGAGAAGCACAATAACAAAATGGTTTGACTTGAAGCTTTCTATCTTGCAGGTGGAACACCTATCAACAGAAACAAATGGGCAGTGTTTGCTCTGTGCTTCAAATGAATGTTGCAGCAGCATCAGGGTGGATGTTCGCACTCCCTGCCTCAAGACAAATGAGCTCCTTCTCTGTTTCTCTTCTGTTTTGTAGAAAAAAAAACAAACAATAAATTAACTGCTGGAGTTTTTGCAATGTGGGTGCTTGTTAGTGGCCTGATTTACACTGGCTGATGTTGTGCAAATAATTGAGAGTGTGCACATAAGTCACAGAGAAAAGCAAACCAACAAGCACTATGTATTTTCTCCATAAGCAGACGTGCAACCTGGATTTTTAAATGTCATGAAGAAAGAGCCAGCCAGTTACATACGTGATCTCTGCACAAACCTGCAAACAATCTGACGTTCTAAGTTTTTATTAATTCATAAATGTCTCCAAGGATCAATGAAAAATAAGAAATTTGAAGCACTTTCACACTGAACTGTTTGGTCCAGTATGTTTGTGGACCAAACAAATGAACTCTGAACAACCTGAAAACAAGCTCCAGTGTTTCTGCAAGTGAATTTTGCTGCAGTCCACTACAATGCGATGCCAACCAGTGGATCAAAGGATGTATAAGAAATAAAAAACATCATTTATGTGAGCAAAAGTAACAAAAAAAAAAAAACAGTTCAAGGTCAAAAGAGCACAAAGTTGGAAAAAGTTTTTGAAACGTTTTGCCAGTTCCTGCCCAGTGTCAGCCCTGCACTGCAAAAAAAGGCAGCCTGAAGATAAGTAGATTTTTACATATTAATTATTGAGCAAATGTGTTTAAGAAAGTGAGAAAATGTCAGGTTTTACCAGATAATATTCACAATCTAAGTTTAAAGCGGCTGATAAGACTACTCTACATTTAAACGCATCACTTCCACACAAATCTTTTCTTTCTGGGAGGTGTGAAAAGAGCATGTCAGATTTGTAACGTTTTATGCTTATGCACAAAATGTATTCTATGAGTTACAAATCAAGAGTTGCCCTTGCGACGGACTGGCGACCAGTCCAGGGGTGTACCCTGCCTTCGCCCATGAGTAGCCGGGTTAGGCTCCGGCAGCCCCGTGACCCCGAAAGGGATAAAGCGGATTGGAAACAAATCAAGAGTTACGCACGTACAGATCCAAAGTTATACACAAATCAAGAATTACGCACGCACAAATCTGGCTGATACTAGATTCTCTCCATAGAGAGCTGGCTCTTTGTGAGAGCTGCAGGAGTTATCTGGCTCAGTGAGAAGACTGAGAGCACATGGACTTCACGCAGCAACATTCACGCACACTTCAAGAATGACTTTGAAACAAAACTGAATTTCATCAAAGAGGACACACAAAACTGTCAAGGAAGTCCTGAAGGACATCATTAACATGTGCTTGGAAGACTGCATGGGCATTAGTCAGCCTAAAGGCCATGACTAACCACCCAAAGTGGCTCAGCAGTGCGGCCGACACTCTTCTATCCGTCTCGTGCGTGCTGATTTTGAAGATTTTCTTCTTTGACAAGAATCAAATGGAAAGATAAGCACCAGCTTTTGAGTTCACTTCCCCCTCCTAAATATTGTAAATGGCACTTAAATAAAAAAAAAGTTTTCATGGAAAAAAGAGGCAAAACCTGTTTTCTGTCAGAGGACTGCTGTGTTTTTCTTTTGTCCCTTTCATATCTCTAGAGGGAGTCAAACAAACGCAACAAAGGAAAAATTCTTTCAGAGCAATAAACAGCAAAAGCCAGATATTAAAAAGAATAGGAAATCCATTGGAGCTCTCATTGGTTGCCCATTAGGATTCTTTTTTGTCAGAAATAATGGAAAAACTAAAGGGTGAATCTAAGGCCTCTACAAACTCAATGTTATTTGCATGAAGTGCGTTACGAAGACATGGTGGTATTAATAGTATTTCCATACTATTTTCTAAGAAGCTCCTCACATAGGAAGATATAAAAATGTGTAAATTTTTTTTTCAGAAAACTGCAGATATGAAAACACTGACAGATTGAAATGTTGGTGACATGATTCACTTTTTTTCTCTTCAAAACTCTGAGTTTAATGCTACATTCACATCAGGCTCAGAAACACACGTTTAAGCGACTGCTTCCAATGAAAATTCCATGTAAATATATGCGTGTTTTGGACTTCTGGGTTCAAAAGCTCGTGTTCACGTTTCATTACCAACATTTTTAACTCAGTTTTCAGGCTCTTCGTTTAAAACGTGCAGCAATTGAATGCGCAATGAAAGTCAAACCAGTTGAACTTTGACTAATAAAGGACTCGGATTTAATAGTGATGTATGTTTAGTGTCCTTTTCAAAACATGGAAGTGTCAACCATTTGAAAAGTGATCACGAAGGAAAAATTTATAATTGCAGTTTGTGGCTTTTATATATCAGAATAGAGCTGTGAAAGAACAAGTCAAGATTTGAGAGATTTTCACTACTTCGATATTTCGCAAACAGCCTCTTCCAGCTTCTTGAGAATGTCTGCTTTTTCATGTTATGTTTTCTATATTGCAAGTTATAAATGGACCTATCAGCTGTGTCAGTAAAAGCATGTGGTGCTCACTGGCCACCACCTTGACCATTTGTTTGACTGATTCTCCCAAGCCCACATTCAGTGGAAGGGATGTGGACTTTCAACAAGCCTACTCATGATTAGCGACAGTAGTTGCCATAGAAACCAATCACTGTTGAATGACTCCAACGGCAGTGTTCATATTGGGGAAAAATGGTGACTAAATTGGCTATGGTTCACTGGAGCTGGACGTAAGACGTTTTCTATGGGTGACGTCACAGTCGCTCTGTCCAGTTTCCTTTCTAAGTCAAAAGGGGCAAGACAAAGACCACATAAAAGTGGGCCAATCCGCCTGTAGATCTTACTCTTCCATCTTCCCTCACTCTTGCACAAGACACCAAGATGCTTAAACTCCTCCACCTAGGGCCCTCCACCCACCCAGAGAGAACAAACTGCGTTTCTTGGATTGCCGTTCACAAGACAGGAAAGAGACAAAAACAAGAACCGCCAGAACATCTGTTGCAGGATGAATAAGGTAAGTTAACCGGTTGCTCCATTGCCATGAAAGTCATAAAACTCATAAAACATCAAATACAGTTTATTTCATTGGCGTGACAGGCCCTTAAAAAAGAAACTGTCCCAGAATATAAGAGAAATAGTCATAAAACCCCAACATGGTAATCCACCTTAAGACCTAGTCCCAACTACTCTTACAGTTAGATTAGTTAGTTGCGAGCTGTCTGCGGTCAAAAATTGGGGAAACCCTTATGAGGCACACAGGTGGTCTGCTAGAAATACCAAGATCGTAGACTACTCAGTGAGCCCAGAGAATGAAAATCTTTGTGCACAAATCTTCTATGGGCATGCTGCCAACAGCAGGTTTTAGCAAACACTTTTAGAACAGACAAGGTTAAGCTTTTCATATTTTCATGAGGTGGCGGTATGAGACCCAATGGAACTGCAAGACACACCTATGCTAACCTTAAGATGGGGTCGCTCTTCTCAACGACCCTCCATAACCCTGGACAACCCTAAAACCAGCAGTACGCGTGAGGTTCAGACCCTGGATGGCTGAATGTCACTAAGGTCTAAGCAGTGAGGCAGACAAACTGATTCATTTCACCGGGAGAATGTTGAGACCAACCAACTCTGTCGCACGCTGCAGAATACAGCAAACTCCAAACCTGACCTTATTTACTGTAAACACATAACATCACAGGGGGACACTTATGATGACAGATCTCCTTCACTGTTACCCGGTAATAAAGTCTGAATAATTCAACATTTCTGAACTTATGATGCTATTTAGAATCAGGTTGAAGGCTACGCGAGCACTTTATAATTTATGAGTGTTGGGGTCGGGGTGCACTGTTTGTGTGGCTCCCCTCATCAGCCTGAATATGCAGAAGACACATGCTAAACATGAGCAGCTCCCCTGCCTCTTCTTCCTGGAGGTCACGGCTTCATTATGGTATGTTTGTGTGAGCCTACTCAAACAAGCTTGGACCAATTATTTTGATTAATTTGATGCCCCTTTTTTCCAACCTCATTTCGCTTGCAGCATCTGCTCAGCCTCAAGAAAATGATGATGCACAAGGTAAGCATTTAGCCTTGAGGTAGGAAGGAAAAAAGCAGCAACGGGCTGTGACCACATGAAATTTAGCATCAAAAGAGGTGAAAAAGATGGAAATGTACAGTTAGCATGTTTATTAGATATAATAAATACTGTGGCCGTCATTTTATCTGCCAGCTCTACCAGCTGGGGTGAGGGGGATTCCTTGAGGCCTGCAGTTATCTGGCTGAACTCCTGTCATCTGGGTCGGCAAACGTTGGGCGGCGGCAAGTCTGCCCATTCCTGACAGTAACTGCTGCTTTTTACGAGTGCGTTCCTGAGCCCAAGATGACAGTGTTTTATGGGGGATCCTCTGGCAGCGCTGATGATATTTACAGTCCACCGGCCTCCATTGAGCCTCCCCGCAGGGTTCCGCTGGGGAAGGGCGGCGGGATCTGGGAGGAGGCAACAATCTGCAGCGCCACAGTGGTTCAAATGTCATTATCCCCTCACGAATGACATGAAAACCCGCTTGAGCAGCAGCAAAATCTCACATGTGGGGATGATACACTCATCCCCACAAGTGTCACAGGGATTAATAGGAGAATGTACCCAAACACAAATGCATGGATAATCCTAATGAGGCATAAAAATTAGACATTTCCAGTTTGAGCTGGAAGAGGGAGGACGATTGTGGGGAGCTGGGGTGACAAAAGAGGAAGAGATGAGGAATAAGGGGCCCCTGAGGGACAATGTGTTCTCCTTTACTGTAAAAGAAGATTGGAAGTGGCTTAAACAAGTAAGAATAAATTGGAAAAATTACATTTAAAGATTAAATAATGAACTCATTAGTAAAAAACGAGGGGAAAAAAAACCATTGTGTTTAACTAGCCAGGAACTTAATGATGAACTAATGACTTTCACTTTAGGGCTTTCACCAAAAACCTGACTGGAGCAAACATTCAATTGCTCTCAGGTTTTTTTTTTTCTTTCACTTGTTGGATTCAATTACCTCTTCAAATAAACTCTAAAAACACTTATTGCTTCAACCCAATTCTTGGGTTATTCATGTTAGGATATATTTTTGGGTTTCTTTATGATGCAATAATAATTTTGGGGCTTTTAGTGGTTTCATTTTAACCCAATTTATAGTTTTTTTCCTGTTTTTTTCCCTTTGTGTTAAAATAACTGAACAAAAACTAGACCAATTCATTTTGGAACTCATATCTACCATCGGACTCATCAACACAGTAGCTGCTTATATTTTGGTTATGCAAATTATTTTCAAATTCAAAAGATTTGATCTTGTCTACCCCGTGTCTGGCTGCATGCTCATGCAGAAACAGATTTCTTCCATAAATTAAAAAACAAATATCAATATTAAAGAAACATTATGAGATTTTTGCTTCTTGGAACCAGCGGGTACTGAGTGATCCCTTCCCTCTCTCATTTTAAACAGGAAGTATCCTCTGGTTCCTAGAAGCCAAACTCTCAAAGATTTCTATTGAGAAATAAACAGCAATTAATCAGGCATTTTGTTTATCTGGATAACCATTCTTGCTCTACTACTTTTCTTTTAACACGTTCTTGATAACTGAAATGTATTTTCATGATATTCACTGTAGTACAAGTTTTTCAAGTAATAAACTGACCAATCAGATGCCTCAATAAAAGTAGGTGATGTCATGTCGAAGGTTCAAAGAGTTTGATTGACATATATTGACCATATATTTGATGGTATTCGTTTATTGGATAGCAAATAATATGATTGAGAAAAAAAATGACCAAGAATTAATTACCAGTAATCGGTAGTGAAAATTTGATTAGAATATTCTACACAAAAAAAAATCGGTTTGTTATAAAATCTTAAAAGTGTGGTTTTGCCCATCAATAATTTGTTACATTTTTGGACGTTTTGTGCTGGTTCTAAAGCTGTTTCCTTTGTGAGTGTTTAGCAAGAACCTATGTGTGTGATTTTGATACAAAGCCACACATGCATGAACTTCATGTTTCACATTTGAGATTCAGCACACCCGAAAACAACATATTTGCCTCAGTAAAAATAAAGTGGAGCAAAAATTACGTTAAGAATAAAAATTGATTTTCATAGCAAGCACAAAGCTTGCTACGAAAATCATATTTTTCACAGCAATATTTTTCAGTCACTGTCAGGGTTTTTTTTTTTTTAAATGAGGAACTCTTAAGCTTTTCTTCCTCTGAGTGAGAGGGAGAAAAAGTAAGACCAGCAGACACAGGTGGTCTCCTCTCATCTCTGGGATCCACACCAGCAGCCATCACCAATTATCCACACTGTCGCTGGGAGGAAAATGAGTACGCTTGCAGGCATTAATTCTTAGCAGCAAGCATGCTTTTGTTTTAGGGGGGAAGCAATCACTTTGGGAAGCAGAAGATCTCTGGCAAAACAGATGGACAAGTTTGATACTGAAGTGATGAGGACGGTGTAGTAAATGATGTGTTGTGTGTCCCTGTCACTTGATGACCAGAAAATATTCCTGTTTCTCTTAACCACTTTCCAGAATATCATTCGAACTCTGATTCGGAAAGCTACTCGCTGCAAATATATATAGCCATAGACATACACTATATTTTCAGAAGTATTGGCTCACTCATCCAAATGATCAGAATCACGTGTCGTAATCACTTGGTCTGGCCACGGGTGTATAAAATCAAGCTCTCAGGTATGCAAACTGTTTTCACAAACATTTGGGAAAGAAAGTTTCGCTCTCAGGAGCTCAGTGAATGCCAGCGTGGAACTGTCATAGGATGCCGCCTGTGCAACAAGTCCAGTTGTGAAATGTCTTCACTCCTAAATATTCCACAGTCAACTGTTGGGTCTATCATAACAAAATGGAAGAGTTTAGGAAGAACAGCAACCCAGCCATGAAGTGGTAGACCACGTAAACTGACGGAGAAGCGTCAGTGGATGTTGAAGCACATGATGCAAAGAGGTCACTGACTTTCTACACAGTCAATTTTACAGAGCTCCAAACCTCATGTGACCGTCAGATTAGCCCAAGTACAGTATAGAGAGAGCTTCATGGAATGGCTTTCCATGGCCAAACAGCTTCATCCAAGCCACACATCACCAAGTGTAATGCAAAGCGTCAGATGCAGTGGTGTAAAGCACGCCGCCACTGGACTCTAGAGCAGTGGAGACGCCTTCTCTGGGGTGATAAATCAGGCTTTTTCATCAGGCAATCTGATGGACGAATCTGGGTTTGGAGTTTGCCACCAGAACGGTACATTTCAGACTGCTTTGTGCCAAATGTAAAATTTGGTGGAGGAGGAATGATAGTGTGGGTTTTTTTTTCAGGACTTGGGCTTGGCCCCTTAGTTCCAGTGAAAGGAACTCTGAATGCTTCAGGACACCAAAACATTTTGGACAATTCCATGCACTCAACCTGTGGGAACAGTTTGGAGCGGGCCCTTTTCTCTTCCAACATGACTGTTTCACCAGTGCACAAAGCAAAGTCCAGAAAGACATGGATGACAGAGTCTGGTGGGCATGAACTAGACTGGTTCACACAGAGTCCTGACCTGAACCCAACAGAACACCTTTGGGAAGAAAAAGAAAAGAGACTAAGAAAAGAAAAGAGTGTGTGACCGCACCAATGCGTTTTTGGAAGAATGCTCAAATATTCCTATAAACACAGTCCTCAACCTTGTGGACAGCATTCCCAGAAGAGTTGAAGCTGTAATATCTGCAAAAGCTGAACCCACATCATACTGAACTCTATGGGTTAGGAATGGGATGGTACTTCACTTCATATGTGAGTCAAGGCAGGTGAGTGAATCCTTTAGTGTCAACATCTCAATACATTCACTGGCCACTTTATTTGATACACCTGCCTAACTGCTCACAATTCTAATAAGACAATCACATGGCAGCAACATGCATTCAACATGTAGAAATGGTCAAGATGATCTGCTGCAGTTCAAACCAAGCATCAGAATATGGAAGAAAGGAGATTTAATTATTTTTTAATGTGTCATGGTTGTTAGTGCCTGACAGGCTGGTCCGAGTATTTTGGAAACTGCTGATCTACTGGGATTTTCACAACCATAGCTGGAGAGAGAGCATAAACAGATGGGAAATGGGGGTGGGCTTAATCCATGCCAACAGTCCCACCCACAACTCAGAGACGAATTTAAGATGAATCAAAAGATCACTGGGAACAATTTCACAATACATCAAAAGATGATTGGACTGGGACTTTAAACCACCGAAAGGTTCCTTGGTGAGACTGTCTGCAGCTCACTGCTCCTCCAGGGGATAAGTACAAATTTCACACACCTAGGTGTGTGACATCTTACTTGATTTTCATGTCTATATTGTGTCTCTTCCACTTAAAAAATTCTATGAAACATACTGGTATGCAAACTTTTAATAAAACATTCTTGGGTATCTACAAACAGATCTACAAAAGCCGCTCACTGGGGGATTTCACATTTGCAACTTGGAAACATAATGGAGCTCTGATCAGAACATTACAAGTTTGGCCGCCCATGTGCCAAAGTGTCCCTGGGAAAGACACCAAACCCCACACTCCTCCTGGTGGTTTTAGGTCGGTGTCATCGGTGTGCAAATGTTTGTATGGATGGGACAGTGACTGTAAAGCGCTTTGGGCCTTCAAGGAAAAGGGTAAAGCACAATATAAGTATACGTAATTTTCCCGTTTGATTTTTTCTTTCTTAAGAAGGAAATTTAGCTTTCAGATCATTGTTTGTAAAAACTTAAAAAAACATTTGGTACATCAGCAAAAGCAGGACGTGTGTGGAAAACAAACATTTTCACATTTCTGCAAATGGGGCAATGTTTTCCTGCCATGTGAGACACATTTTGACTTCTGCAAAGACTTTATTGCACAGCAACTGTTTAAGTAAAGAGTTTCTGTGCTCACCGAATTGCCCACTCCCTTGACGAATCCATGTGTTTGAAGGAAACAATGCAGCAATGTGTTATGCCTGCCAAAGCAGCAAGGAGAAAGGAACCTTGTTTAATCTGTGGAGATAACAACAGCTCAATCACCCACCTGACCCGCATCCTAATTGGAACCATTATAAAGCAGAGGACAACTAAAAAGACGATAAGTTTCCAATTTGCATAGCAGGCTGTTGATAATAACTGGAACTGTGTGTCACCTGTAGACGAGGAGTTCAATCAAGATTTTTCATTCGCTATGAGAGTTTGAAAAGAAAGCATTTAATGTGATTAACTATCTGTTACTGGAAAAAATATACAGATGCGTATAAACCATGTTTGGTAAAACAGTTTTTCAATTAAACCCTAAACTGCAAGTTGCAAAATGATTCACATCAAGGCTGAGGAAACAAATCTTTTGCAGGTGAAGTGACGCAAGTCGAACTGATTCAACCCGATCTTATTATCAGAACAGAGAGAAATTCCCCGATTACTGTTTTTCATTCCATCTGCGTTAGACATCATTTGATGCGCCTTTACGTTACTCATGGGCGAGGCGCTAAGCTTGTGTGAAATGTCAATTTTTACTGGGTGCCTGGATGCACACACCCCCATGAAGGACACAAAAACCCCTAGCTGGAACTCACTGGAGACTTCTCTGGGCTTACGGGCTCAAAGACTACATCAGGTCTTTGAGCGCACGATTGCACAGAATCACAAAGAGCTGAGAAACCTTTCCTCAAGCTCCTTGCTGAAGATTTCATTATTGCTGTGACTTTATTTTGCATTACTCTTCTGTTGGAAAGAAGTTTCAAAGGGAAAAGTCAGTCAGCTTCTTACTTTAGAGGTGGTCGAACCAGTTCTGAGTTTATACATCATCCATACCTGCGTGCAAACGCCAGTAATAACACAAGTTATTAGTACCAGCTTCACTGTTCTGTTTCAGACCTGAAGGTTAAATCAAGCCATAACTAATTCAATAGTTTAATTAAAAAAATAATTTAGTTGAGCATCTATGTTTTTATGATGATTTGATTCTTTCAAGGCTAAAACTTTTCATGAGATCTGTGAGGCAGCCTGTAAATGAAGGGAAAAAAAATCACTAGACCAACACCAACAGAAACTCTATAAGCAATTCAATTTTTCTCTTTGTAAAGGTTGGAATTTGGATGATCCATAAAGAAAAACCACATCCACAAGTGCAAGTAAGTAAATATGTTTAATCATTTAGCCATTACCCAAAAAGAATATTAAGTGATTAACAATGCAGGTCATAACTGATCAAAAACAGGATAAAACGAGAAGTAAAACATAAAACTACTAAGTCGTGCTAACAGAACAACCATGTAGCTAAAAAGGTTTTGCGTTGTGTTTTAAGCCGATATTCAAACTTAATTCTACTAAGCAAAGAATGTCTGAAAATGTTAAATCTTTAATTGGTTTGCTTTGACACTGGAGGAAATCCTAGTAGTAAAGCTACTTTTAGCCTGACGTCTTGATTACCGGTACTTTTGTTCCTTGTGTTTTGTTTGCACAAGTACAGATGTAGAGAAACATTAAGCTATGTATACACTGGCCATGTGATGCACGTTCAAGACTGCACTAAACAGGTATATTTGAATGTGCTTTTAGCACATTGCGTTCCCACTGGATTGTTGTTAATACTTGTACTTACAGTTTGAAGATGTTTGGTACGAAATGTCGAATGTCTTTTTCAGATCCATTCTGATATATGAAAGACTCGGTGTCATATAATTACATCTGGGAACAAACTGCAATTATTAATTTCTCCTTCAAGTTCAACTGGTTTAGCTTTTGTCACATGTTCAGTGGTGGCATGTTTTTGTACGTGTAGACCAAAAATGGACTTAAAAACTTGCATAGTGACGCCTGAATGTGAGAGGTTTGAACACAGGTGCCCAAAACATGCATATACATATGTTTACTTTGACTTTCATTGAAAATAGTTGCTCAAACGTGTAATAACATTACCAGGGTGACCATAGCATTAGATGCACCTTGATTGGCTGCTCCTCTATACGACTTTCTACAAACCTGGACAACCCAACAATTTGCAGCACCCTTACAGGCGCATGTGACTAAGGCCTAACACAGGCTTCTTGAACTACCATAACTCTTTGGCCGTTTATGCATTTAACATCATTTCCAATTATTTCTGCCCTCAAGAAATGTGGCTTTGCATAAGTAAAGTGTTGCATAAAAGTGCAGAGCCACTTTTCTCAAATTCACAATTCCGTTGGAATTACGTTTATTGCGTAAATGGTGGAAGAGTTACATTGGTCGAAAGAACGTGCTAAAGGGTTTAACATGCACTCCTTCTCATGATCCTGTTTGTGCCCTCTCACCTGATGCAAGTTTGTCAGGTCATATTTTAGAATCGAACCTTCAAAAGACTTGGAATACATTTAACAATAATTATTCTGTTGTTCAAATAAATATTGTTTCATACTTCTAAGATCTCTCCTTTTTGAAATGAAGGACTAAACTCAGTTACTTCTATACGCTTACAGGAGAATAGAGGATTTCTACAAAGACAGACTTTTCTGGTAGTTTTACCAACTCACAGCAGGGACAGTTAAGATTAATGGATGCGCTGTTGCCACAATTTATCACAGCTGGATTGACTCTCGAATGCTGCTAACCTTCTCACCCTAAAAAGAGCTTGGATGCATCTTGACTAGAACATTTCAACTCCCTCAAGGTGTTATTTACACACTTTAGACTCTGCTCCTAACTTAATAAAAAAATGTAACATCAACAGTGTGTTATATTACTTTTAAGCAGCTTAGCATTTTAGAAAAACCGGGCATGTCCTTCTAAAAGGGTTTGTCAAAGCTGTCTATATTTCAGCCAACTCTCTTTGGTTCTGGTTGCTAGCAGAGCTAAAGACAGAACAATTAAATCAACTTTATTTGGATGCATCATCTTGTTATTTTAAACCTGTGTCATTTTACACTTGTTAACTTTTAGACCCTTATTATTTCTGTTTGTAATAAACAATTCTGTTTGATATACTTGTTCTTGTGTTTGGAATGCAAAGTCTTTTCTAATTGAACAACATATTATGGTTGTTTATATTTAACTGCTTTCTCATACTCAGTGGCCACTTTATTAGGTACACCTGTCCAACACCCCGTTAACGCAAATTTCTAAAGTCCAATCACATGGCAGCAACTGAACGCGTTTAGTTAAGTAGTTTCTGCAGTTCAAACTGAGCCTCAGAATGGGGAAGAAAGGGGATTTAAGTGACTTTGAATGTGGCATGGTTGTTGGCGTCAGAAAGGTTGGTCACCCGCAATCGTCTCTAGGGTTTACAGAGAATGGTCCGAAATAGAGAAAATATTTAGTGAGTAGCAGTTCTGAAATGCCTTGTTGATGCCAGAGGTCAGAGGAGATTGGCTGGAGTGGCTCCAGCTCATAGACAGGCAACAGTAATTCAAATAACCACTGGTTACAAACAAGGTCTGCAGAAGAGCATTTCTGAACACACAACAGGTCAAACCTTGAGGCAAATTGTTCACAGCAGCAGACGACCACACCGGGTGCCACTCCTGTCAGCTAAGCACAGAAAACTGAGGCTACAATTCACACAGGATCACCAAAATTGGATAATGGAAGGTAAGAAAAAATGCCTGTCTCCATTTCTGGTGCAACATTCGGGTGGCCGGGTCAGAATTTGGCGTCAATAACATGATAACATGAATCCATCCTGCCTTGTATCAACAGTTCAGACTGGTGGTGGAATGGTGTAGGGGATAGTTTCGTGGCACACTTTTGGCCCTTCAGTACCAATTGATCATGGATACAACACCACAGCTTACCTAAATATTCCTGCTGACCATGTCTGTCCCTTCATTTAGACAGTGTGCCCTCTTCTGATGGATACTTCTAGCAGGATAACGCACCATGTCATCCAGCTGGAATCACCTCAGACTGGCTCTTGAACATGACAATGAGTTCACTGGACTCGAATAGCCTCCACAGTCATCAGATCTCAACCCAAAAGAGAACCTTTGGGATGTAGTGGTAATTTTTTTTTAGCCATCATCAAAAATTCTGTTGTTTTTTAGGACATAGTTTTTGAAGAACAACAGTATTTCATTAGAAATTCAACTCAAGTCCACCCCCACCTACAATCAAACAATCATTACACTCTTCCATGTGCTTACAGCCCCTCCCACCCTTAACCTAATATTACCAGTGCAACAAAAATGGCAAGAAATTTTGAAGCTATCTAGTCGTAGAGTTTTCAGCCAGATGCTAGCACAGACGAGGAAAACAAAGACCCATGTGGATCTTGTCATCTACAAGAGGATGCATTAGAATGGAGCAGAGCAGGGAGCTTGTGGCCTGCTGATTGTAGCTTCTACATCACAAATTTAGTGTTTTTTTTTTCTTTTTTTTGTTTCATCTACTCTTGATCCACAGCAATTTAAATAAAGAAATACTCAGAAATGCAATTTTTAGCTAAACTTTCTTTATATAAATGTCGTCCATCACTTGTAGTTTAGGATCTTTCTTTCTTCTTCACTTACTGTATTAATTTTTTATAGAAATGTCTGGACTAGAACCTACTATAGATAAATTAACTTGTTCTCCATTTCTCTGCAAGACATGACTGACTAGAACCACAGTTTCCATCACTCATTCACTCTCTTTTGAAAGATCCACTCAGCAGTTTGGCTGAAACCAGAGGAAGCCATGTTCATCCATAAATGGCTTGCAGATGTGATTTTCTTTGAAAACCGTCTCTCATCAGGAGATGGGACAGGAAGGCTGAGGGGGCAAATCTCTGTATTCTTATGGATGTGCTCATTACTGTCAGATACTCCTGCCACCAATGACTTCAGCTGAGGCAGCTTTCTACAGCAACTCCAAATTGAGATGTATGAAACAAAACAAGCCAAAAAAAAAAACCCAGCAAGATTTCATGCAACGCTTTTCCTCCTCATTCGGTGTGTCATTAAGGAGCTCCAGCACATCAGACGTCCAAAGCAAGAAGTGGAGGAAAAACTTTTATTTTTTTCTATTAGCAAAAGTAAAGGTGTTTCAGATGGGAGTTAGAAGCATCCTTGAATGCTGGAAAGGATTCTGCATTGCATAAAACTTCTGTTGTCAGAATGGAGATGACCTATAATAGATATCTGTTAATGACCCGAAAGTACCATAATTTAGGTCATTGTGGGAAGAAAACAAGCTTTCCCTTTAGCTAAAATAAATATGTGAACGTGGACAGACGTATGGCATATCCACCCATCCATTCATTCATTCATCCATCCATTTTCTCAACCCAACCAAGCCCTTTCAAGGTCACAGAGATGCTGGACTCACCAACACGTGATCTGAAAGCAGAAACAGGAGAACAGGGACCAACTTACCTGCCATGGGTTCAACTGCTTGTCGGTCTTGATATATTTCAGGTTCTTGTTGTTGGTTAGAACTATGAAAGGCTGCGCCGACCCCTCAAGCCAGTGCCTCCATTCGGAGAATGCCTCTTTCATTGCCAGCAGTTTGCGGTCACCCTTGCCCTGGTCCATTGCCACGCCCTCCACACTGATCACGTAGCCTAGAAATGTGATGGAGGAACTCACATTTCTCCCCCTTGGCATACAGTTTGTGTCTTATTTGCCGCGGTAACACCTGCCGGACTTGCTTAACGTGCTCCTCAAACATGTCGGAATAAACCAGGATGTCATCGATGTTCACAACAACAAAACATTGAAGCGTGTCACGGAAGATGTCCTTGACAAAAGCCTGGAGCACTGAGGGGGCATTACAGAGTCCAAAGGGCAGGAGCAGATACTCATAATGTCTGGAGGTGGTCAAAAAAGCGATCTTTCATTCATCCCCTTCTTACATGTAGATGAGATTGTAGGCGCTCCTCAGATCCAGTTTTCTGAAGAATCGGGCTGAGCGAAGCTGCTCCAGAGCTGAGGGAACCAGAGGGTAACAATACTTCACGGTCACTTCATTCAAGTTGTGGTAGTCAATGGTAGTCAATACATGGCCTCAAACCACCATCCTTTTTCTTGACAAAAAAGAAGCTTGCTAAAGCTGGGGATGTAGAGTGTCAAATGAAGCCCTTTGCCAACTTCTATTGGATGTAGGACTGCATGGCATGCGACTCAGGTAGGGACAGTGGGAACACCCGTCTTCAGGCGGGCACAGCTGGTCGATGGCACAGTCTGAGGACCGATGCGAATAGAACTGTGTAGCTTGTTTGTTGAAAGACTCCCGCAGTTCCCAGTATTGGACCAACAAACCCTCCTCCTCCTCTCCTGTTGTGCTGCTCTCCATGAGGGTGGTGACCATGACTGACCATGATGGTGCCATCCGTTCGGTAAAAGATTGATTGTTGACGCAGAAACAGGTTGCACTACATGTGGAGCAGGTTGTACATGAATTTGTCCAGAAGTGCCATCCACAGTCCTAGTGCTTGAGCGAGCCAGGGGTTAGCTGCGCTGCCATCGGCGGTTGTTATTTTTGGGTGATTGACTGAAATCAGTCCTCTGGAGATGGCTCCCGTTGGTGACCAGAGGGGGAGATAGAGCGCTGACTGCTGACAGTATTCAGTCAACCTATGTTCTGTATGAGGGATCCTTGTAGATCAGGCCTTAAGTTGGAGTAAAGATTGGATTCCATGACTAATTTTTATTGTTTTGTATTCTTATCTGACTTAAGTCCAGATACTAAAAGTTAAACATTATTATTGAATCAATACTTCAAAGTCTTGTTTCAGGAATCGGTTTGCATAGAGCATTGATGTAACGGTTGTCCCACCTCTGGCACGTTAGCAAGCCCACAAAGTCTGAACCTTGGACTGAGCACCCTAATGCCTCTATCATCATGCTCCATCAATATTATGATAATATTACAGCTTATTTTACTTGCTCTTGCAGCTTTCTCCCCTCAGGAATAAACTAATTAACTTTGTCTGAGAAGTCCTAGGTATGTGGGGATCTGATAGCCCAGATATTTCCATCACTCAGACATATACATCAAACACACTCCTACACACCTGCCTTTAAGAGGGCCAGATGAATACAAGTCAGCCTTTGGCTGTCTGTCTGAGTTTAAGGGGTTGCAGCTCTGTAAATAACCAGGAACACTGAGTGAACAAGATGAAAGAGATATCCAAGTGTCAGTAGATATGGGATGAGGCTGGGCAGCTACTGCGACACAGTTAGTCATAGTTGGGAAAAAATGATAAAACAGAAAGGTAGCTTCAACTATTAGGACAGGAGCAAAGCTTTAAAAAGAAAAGGTTTTTATGAAACATTTATCACCATATAGCCTCATGTGATTCCTCCTGCTGATCTATAGGGATCAATTGTGAGAAAATACATTATCAGAACACCATCATCAAGCTTTATGTGAATTACATTTCTGCTCCATCCATCCGTTTTCTTCCGATCATCCACGTCTGTTTGTGTGCTGTGATAAAAGCTTTTCAAGGCTGCAGAGTGATTACAAGTCAGAGTATAAACTGTATTTTTTTTTAATAAACAAAGCTTGTTTCTCACCTAAGTGACTGTGAGTCAGAGCAGAGTGAATGATAACAAGCAGCAGGAACATATGTCATTGGTCATCCATTGAAACCAAAGCAGAATTAAAATCTCGTCCTCACAAAGCTCCATAAGACCAAACTTTATGTTACCCTAAGCATCCTATAGTTTTGTGCTTACCTCCCACATGACTCACCTCTGAGACTGAGTACAACTCCTCCTTTCTGGAGGTAAATGGAGATCCTTGGTGTCAGCCATGAATGAGCTTCTATGAAAGCAGCTCTTTAAGTCTAGATGGAAAGATAAAACTTATAGTGATGGTCTGGCTAAATAAATAAATGAATAAATCAAAGCCTTGCTTTATTAATTTCCTAATAATAAACTGCCACAGATGATCCTAAGATTTTTTGGCGTTTGCCTTAACTGAATTAAAAGGATGTACTCTTTTTGTTGTTGTTTTATATGTACATTTTAAATTGTTGTATTGTAGCTAGACAAACCAAAATGAACATTATTGCTAGTAGGTTTAATTTAACTATTCATCAATCAACCAACATTAAGAGAAAAGATGCTTTTTACTTGAGGTTGAACCCAAGTGTGGAATTGAATTAAAGAGGTTAAATAAAGCATGACGGGCCATAATGCACTCTAAAAATGTTTTCAGATTTTGAAAACTCAACAGTGCTCCTAATGTATGAATTCTGGTTGTTTTTTATTGACTTGGGACCAATTCTCTGTGGTTGAAGGCACTTAAAAATCCCTCCAAATGTTTTAGTACAGCTCTGGCATACTACAAAGGCTGGAATGCTTGATGAATTGTTGAGGCATCATAGGTACTCTGATATGCATTGTGCTTGAACATAATGAACTGAAAAAGTGAGAGAATTGTATGTGTTAAAACTAAACAATGTTAAGTGTAACTGTCAATAAAGTTAAACCTATCTGTTGTGCTGCTCTTTCTGCAAAGACTGTGTAGCAGCTACTTTTCCTTTTCAGTGAAAAAGTTCTGCTGACTGCAGACGTTGGATAAATTCCCTTGGCATGCTGGTGTCTGTGTGTTTATTGTAGCTTTTAGGCGCATTCATTAGTATTGGCATAAGTGGCAAGAGCCAGGGGCGTCACTATGTTTTTTTGGGGGGATGCACCAAGATGCACACAATATGAACTGATGTAGTGCATTTGCAGTTATATATATATATATATATATATATATATATATATTATATTGTTTTATTTATTATAGCCTATCCCTAAACTTATACCTTGAGTTTATACAACATAATCTATATCAAACACCGCATTAAATACAGTATCATCAAACATCCACCCACATAATCAAAAATCTGCACACAAAACATGTACATCTATACACACATACCTGATTTGTCATTCCTATACTTTTCTTGTGCATGATTCTTTCCACTGGGACATCAACCCCAGCCCCTGATATCCTCACTAATAATAAGCAATACACACAACACATTAACTCATTCATGTGAACAAGAAAATAGGCAAAAAAATAACCTGTACAAGTACGTTAAATGTATCCTTCTTCTTCATAACTTATCTTAACTTATCATCCTATGTTTTTGCTTAAAATGGTTTATACTGTTGTTCAATTGCAGCATCATTTAGACTGTTGAATAACTTAACTCCATACTGTATATTATTATACAAAGGCTCTTTTCAGTTGTGGGTGCCTTGAGTACTCTGAAATTATTTCCTTTCCTGAAACTATAACAACCCAGTCTGTCATAAAACAGTGATTATAAATGTACTGGCAATAAATTGTCTTGCTTTGTACATCAGCTGTAATGTTCTGTGTTCTATTAGATCAGAGAGTTTTAGAATATTTGATTTTAGAAATAACGGATCAGTGTGCAGTCGATAATTAACATCATGCATTATTCTTACTGCTCTCTTTTGTAAAATGCAAGGTTTGTATGTACTTCCCCAGATTTCTAAGCAATAGGTTAAGTATGGAAACACAAGAGATTTATACAGTATTAAATTTTAAATTAAATTCTTTTTTAATGCAACCCAAGAGATTTTGGTTCTAATCCTTTTAAATTGTAGTCATTATTCATTTTTTTCTATTTGATTTCAGAAGTTGCAAATATAGGTAAGTGATCACTGATTTCATTTCTAAACAACCCACTCACCATGTTATTATCAATAACGTTAGTAAATATTCTTGTGGGTCTGCTAATCAAAGGATGTAGCCCATTACTGTACATGATATTAATACATTTTTCAGATGCTTTATGTTCATTTAAATTCAGTAAATCTATGTTAAAGTTTCCATAAAAGATCAGAGGTTTTTGACTCATATTAGTAAGATTTTCTTTGATCCAAGTACTAAAAGTATTCATGTCAGAACCAGGTGCCCTGTATAAGTAACCTACTGTAATGTTTGTCTTTTTCTCCATTATAATCTCAATAGCAATGCATTCAGACACTTTGCTCACAGCGACTGTTAAATTCTCTACCACCTTATTATTCCGATTTGTATCAACATACAGAGCAACACCACCTCCATTTTTCAGTTCCCTACTTTTATAAATTACCTCTTAACCTTTAATGTCAAAGTCCACTGCCCTGTCATTGTTAAACCATGTTTCTGAGACTGCAATTGTGCTGAAGCTTTGTGAAATCTGTTTCAAGTAGCCTTTGATGTTATGGAAGTTGGCATACAAACTTCTACTATTAAAATAGATTATGGGGAACTTGTTATCTAGGGTGAGAAGCTCGGCCACCCAGGAGGAGATCGGAGTGGAGCCGCTGCTCCTCCACATTGAGAGGAGCCAGTTGAGGTGGCTCGGGCATCTGGTTCGGATGCCCCCTGGACGCCTCCCTGAGGAGGTGTTCCGGGCATGTCCCATTGGGCAGAGGCCTCCGGGGAAGACCCAGGACACGATGGAGAGATTATGTCTCTCGGCTTGCCTGGGAACACCTTGGGGTCCTCCCAGAAGAGCTGGAGGAAGTGGCCGGGGAGAGGGAAGTCTGGGCATTTTTACTTAGTTTGCTGCCCCCGCAACCCAGCCCCAAATAAGTGGAAGAAGATGGATGGATGGATGGATGGATGGATGGATGGATGGATGGATGGATGGATGAATGGATGGATGGATGGATGGAAAGAACTTGTTATCATTCATGTTTGTACTACTAAATTGATCCTCTGTATAATACTGGCAGTTATGTTTATCATTATAGAAAACATTTACTTCAGGATTAATATCAACAATAATAATTGACTTCATAATTGACTTAAAATCAATTGTTTGAAGTGTTTTAATCAGATCTTAGAGCACATCATTGCATGGAAACAGCCCTAAAAGATTACCAATGTCTTTCGCTTGGCCTTAGAAAATGAACCTGTGGCTCCAATTTCCATTTTGATTCTTCATTTTATGGACTGCATTATATGTGTTTTTTTGCACTACAGTTAGTAGTAGAGCCCAAAAACTGACTTAAAAACTTGATAGCGTCGCATGAACACAAGAATTTTGGACATAGAAGCCTAAAATGTGCATTTATGCATGTTTACATAGACTTTTCATTGAAAGTGGTTTCTGAAATGTGCGTTTTCGAGCCCCGTGTGAACGTAGAATAAGACTGAACACAATAATGTGGCATTGTAATTGATTCTTTTATAGTCTTGTGCTTCCCTTGTCCTTTTCAACCAGTCAAGTCCAGTTATGATTCGTTTCTGCTCCTGCGTTGAGTGGCTCACGTATACTCAGTGCACTGATAAAATATCTGATACAATCTGTTCCTTAGCTGAGCTTTTTTTTTTTTTGCAGTTATGATTAAATTGAAATTGATTGGATTTTAATAATCTGAGTTCATTGTATTCTATTCATCTGTTTTACAGGCATAGCACCTTCAGATGACTTTGTCAATGAGTAAGCGTTGTATTTATAACAAGAAAAAGTTACACTTTTCTAAAAAGAAAAGAACTGGGGTGGAGCGACACCCATTAGCTGTGTTTTTTTTTTTGTCTTTTTAAATCTTTTGTTTATATAGCAATAAAGATTAACCACTTCTATCGAAGCTTAATCATAATCCGTCTTCTCCAATGTGAAATCCAAGTGCTGAATTGCATCTTGTAAGATGTTTTTAAAATTTTGAATTTTGCACGTCACCCATCTGATGATTCCATCTGCTCTCATAAGTATTTTTCTCATCACAAATAGTGGTAGCAATAAAAAGTTCCTAAAGAAGTCTTCTATATGGTTGCTGATCATAACTCCAATACTGTATATTCTCACATGCTTTGGATTCTCCCTCCTCAGCAAATTGCTTCTTCCAAATCCACAGAGGGCTCAAAAACAACTTTCTCCCCGACCTCATCATTATCCTCTTGGATACAGTTATTAAACAAAAACTCAATCTATTGCAAACGCCTTGACTAAAATTCAAGGATTTTTTTTTGGGGGGGAAGAGCAAGGAAGGGTAGAAAAAATAAATCTAGTTTAAAAGAGCTGTCTGTATTATTGGCATCTTTCTGTGAGTGCATCTTTTATTAGTTTCATATAGGGCATTACATGCGGTCGATGTGTGTGTCAGCACAATACTGTAAATAATAAAAGAGCCACAGTGGTGATTGGAGACGACAAGTCTTGAAAATAGCTCTGAGAGGAGAGAATATTTATTCACTTTAATGACCAAGCCCTTTATTGACTTTCTGGAAAATCCAATATTCAGCCTGCGAGGCAGAGAGAATCTTTCTCACCAATTTCAGGACGGTCTCTGGGACAATATGCATTTATAAATCTCCACTTCAAACCTCGTGCAAGTAACTCTGAGGATGCATCTGTTCAGACAGTGATGCATCTGTACATCTGCGCATGCATGTGTCAAATGATTTGATTTCTTCTTTTTTTATTTTTTGGTTTCAAAGATTTTTGAGGAGACCTTTTCCACCATATTGTGCATGTGTGCAGATGGCTGGAAAATGCATAAGCAAACATGTAAACAAGAGATAAACTTCATAAACAGAAAAAAAGGTTTTTCTTTAAGTTATTCTTACATTGCCAAATTCTCAAAGTTTTGAATATTGAGTTTCCTCTGCTCTTCTTTGATTTCTTTGGAAAAGATCATGGGATTGAAAAAGATGTGAAATTTTAGAAAAACTTAGAAAAGCAATAACTTTGCATTGTTTCAAACTCCACTACCATAAAGGTATATGTGCCTTCAGACAAAGCAGTTTGAACAAGTTTGTTAAAATGGGTTGCCATATTTTTTAGACCATAAAGCTTCCCAGTTTAAAAGGCACATTAAAGAATCAAAACGGTCACATATTAAGATATGACTACACTACCCAGAATGCCTAGAGCAGCCATGAGGCAGCAGGCAATCTGCTAATTGAGTTGATGTAAAGTTTTTCTAGCAACCTGTATTGTTTATTACCTTTGTTGCTTATATCTGCAATAATAAACTTTTGCAGGGAATACAACATGATAGATAAGTCAGACTTTACTTTACAATAACTCCTCAAGGTTCAGCTGTAACACATAAAATACAAAAGATTACTCTCACTTTTTCAGTTCATTATGTGAAAGTACAATATCACTCCACCAGGCTTCTGACTACAGTACCCACAATTCTCCAACAACCAAGTGGTAAAACTTTGCAATTTACAGAAATGCAATGTTGCTGTCAGAGTTTAGGTTATTTCCAAATTCTGACAAATATTCCAACAAAAGACAGTGTCTTCAAGAATAATCTCTAATTAATTGATTCCTGGAACTGCATCTGGATTCAGAGCATCAAAAAGGGAGGTACAGATTGGCTCCAAGCAAAGGAGAGTCAGGGCATAATGAAGAAAGGGTGGCAATCGAGAAACATTTGAATTATTCAATAGGAAAATACGGTAAAAATTTGCTCAGACAAAAGGGAGCTGCTGCCCTCCCACTATATCACAAAGGAAACCAAACAAAATCAGTTGAAAGTGGTCTCAAACTTGTATTTTTAGGCAATCAAAATAAAGTAAGTCCCAAATGGTGTGGAAATAAAAATTGTATAATAACTATACCACAGTGGAGAGCATTTATTGGCATACAGAGGAGAGCGTAAGAGTCTTTCCACTTGATTACAGGTGCGATGTGGGGGACTATCGGGACACAGACTCTAAAACACAAACGCATGCAGGAATGCTAGAATAAAGAGAGGAGGATGCTGAATCATAATAATTAGCTCTTGCATGGTTACTGTGAAGACTAATATTATCCAAAACACCCCAGAAAAGCTCTGTTTGATCCAGTCCATTAGTTACTGTCAACCCACCATCATCCGCTTCTGTGTTTAAATATAAAATCATTATGTGTATGTGTGTTCTTTTAAATAAAAAAAATCTACTTTCTGGAACTAATAGTTTTTTAGTTATTCAAGCCACAAGTTTTTATTTTATTTTTTTAAATTTAATAGCAAGAAACAAAATAGTAGAATTACTCAGAGTTTGAAAGAGCTCCTTTACTTAAAATATAATTTTGTTGTGTTGGCATTTCCAGTCTGTCTGTTCAAAAGACAAATTGAATGAACTGATTTTTAAAAATTGTATTTTGTTAAGGTGTCAAAAATCAAACCATTTTGTTCAAGGAAAAAACTCTGACACATTTAGACCATGCTTTAGGACTGGGCGATAAAACGATAAAACACAGTATAGAAAATAAATGGGCTTCAATATAGTAGTGTTCTACATTTACTTTGGACCAGGGGTGTCCATACTTTTTAATGCTAACCCTAATTTTGAAATGACAAAGTCAAAATGATCTACCAGCTAACATACAAATGCAAACGTTATTTTTTTTTACATATTGTTATCTTTACATGTACAACACATGCAGGTGCATCTTTTCTCGATTAGTGCATAAACCCAAGTTGCACTATACAACTTTGAGCTCTAGACTTCTCTGGCTTATCTATCATTTCCGTGAAAAACCTCTTTGTTTATTCAAACTAAATCTGTGGAGTCTTTTTTTGTTTCATAATTTCAGTCTTTATTGCTACATTGTAAATGAGATGTTTAAATTTTGATTGGGCTTTTTTATTCTGTATGTTCTTGCAGCTATTATGAAGCACATTTGGTTTACACAAACATACTTAGTAGCACTTAACACCCTGATGGAGACCCGCTGCGCGGCCCTGAGATATGTGCGGAAAATCCGAGGTAGAAGTGCATTAAAAAGAGGAACTGTCACTTTCACTTGTACATCAAGCAGTTTAAGGGAAACGGTGCGTTGCAGGATGCCCTGTGAAAAAAAGCACTGAGGGTGTTGCTGTGGAGATGAGGACCATCTGAACATAAAATAATCTTTTCTGACATTCAGATTCAGATCATTATTGGTTGAATTTCTAACTTTTGATTTTTGCAAGGAAGAAGTCATGACAGTCTTGATGTCTAAAATGGAATTAGCTTTGTTTAATCTTAATTTATCTGTTCGATTTTTTCATTTTTCAACAAATGTAAAAAAAAAAAAAAAAAAAACAGTATTAGGAAAACAGGAGGAGGAAAGCAGAAAAAAAAATTACAAAAAGTTTTGAAGGCACAAAAAACTGCCTCATGTGAGTACATTCTGACAACAATCCTACACGTGCTTTTTGTCTTCAGTGGAAAACAACACGCAGCCATCCCTTTGACAATAGTAACTCCAGTGTCCTTCATGCACTAATTAAACTACTTTGCTGGATTACGATGACTCACTGCTGATCCAGGCTGGAGCTTCGCTACTGGACAGACTCCACTGCCTCTCAGGCTTAGCTGAGCCCAGCTTCTTCAGATGGTGAGGATCATTTGGCCCAAACACATACCACATCTGCAGCTTTTGTTGTTCATAGTTGGTCGCAAAGTCAAGGTGAGCACCGTAACTACCAGACCTGAGCAAACATCTAGTTCATGCTTTGTGTATTTTTCTTTCACAAAACTTATTTATTTGCCTCATCTTTACCACAAAAAATTTTTGGGAGTTTAGGAACTGAACCATAACACTCAAACCTCCCCAGAATGCTGAAGCAGAACAGATTAAATCATCATCTGAGGTCCAACTGAAATCATTTCTGATGTTGAGCCCCATTCAGCACAGGCTCACATATAGGCACGAGGACATCATCAAAAAGTTCTATATGTTTTTTTAAACTACTATAACTTTAACCGTTTTTGCAATGAACATAATTCCACAGAATTCTGAATTTGAAATAAATCAGCCTTGGGCTAATATTCAACACTTGACAGTAGTGAAGTGCTTATGCAATTAATGTAAATCAGCTGATTCTGTCACTGAAAAAAAAAACATTGCTCCAGTATGCAACACTTTATTATTGTAATGTGTTGCAAATCAATATATTGTAAATCATCAAATCAAAAATCCTGTGTCATTTTCTAGAACAGTTTCGACAGAGCAGCAGTAGGTGGGTCCCCTTGGGGGGGCCCGGCTTGTACTGGGGCCTGGGGATGCTCGGGTCTCCTGGGTGGTGGTGGGTGGCTTGTCTGGGGTGGTGGGGCTTGGACTCTGAGCTCCCGTGCCTCACTGCTCGCAGGTGTTGGGGGCATGTGTGGCGATCCTGGTCTGGGTGCTTGGCCAGGCTGCCTGGCGGGCGGGCAGGCGGGTCTCCCCCTAAGAGTGTGGGAGGTCCCTTGTCGCTGCTGCTGCTTTGGCAGGGGTCCTGGTGTGGGGATGGCTGGGAAGTCTCTCTCCTATTTTTTTTTTTTTTCTTTTTAAGATTCCATCATCCACCTCAGCTTAATATGAACATTCACCTGCGCACAGGTGTCGGCTCACCTTTGCACAGTTGGTTTACGTGACAGAATAAAATGCCTTACATGTGTTGGTTTGTGTGCATAGGTGTGTGTGTGTGATCTGTGGTTGTGTACATGTTGACAGGTTTGTATGTGAAGACTCTTGGAGCCAACAAGTATTTTTGTAACATCTGAGTGGGTGGAAAGGCCCCGCCCATTTTAGACAAACACTCTCCTGACTGTAATGATTATAAACTTCCAGCATCTTGTTGCCTGTTGTTTTATAATTCTACCCCTCCTCCTCTGTAATCATCCTCAATTTTTTAACCCACTTTTGTGCTATTATCCCCCCTCTCTAATACCTCTCTTTTTTCCCCCTTCTTAAAACCCCTGGTTCTAACAGTAAAATCTGTCTAACTCAAGAGGCTCTCAGCTCATATCTGATTGCTCAGCTGTTGGACAGGACAAGTTAAAAAAAAAACTTGAAAAAGTGGATTTTGCATGATATAGACCCTTAAAGGGAGGAACTTTTGATGTGGGGTAAACCTGCCCTTTTTTCCTATCACCTCTTTGTTTAGAGCTCTTCAGACCCACAACCTATATTTACCAGTGCAACACATTTTGGAGCCATCCATTCATACAATATTAAGTCAGATGCCAGCATGGGTGAGGAAACCGAAGACGTACGTGGATCAGGTCATCTACAAGTGGATGCAACAGAATGGAATAAAGCAGGGAGCTTGTGGCTTGCCAGCTGCGTTATAGCTACAGGCTTTTTCAAACAACACTTTTTAATCTGCTCCTGATTCACAGCAATGAATAAAAAGATACATGCAGTAATAATTAGAATTCGCTTTGTATATGTCCACCATTAGTAAATATCAAAAATATTTTTTTGAACCCCTTGTAAACGATGGATAAACATACCAGCAGAATCTTTGTAAATAGTTTGTGTTTTGCAGCCTATAGAGGCTTATAAGCAATGCTTGTTAATGTCTCATAACTAGATTGTTAAGCAATCTCATTCTAAAGCGATACCAAATGATTTGAAAAAACTTTAATGTAAAAAAATGTACTGTCTTGAGATGAGATCCCATCTCCTCTCCTCTTATTTTAAAATATTTCCTTTTTTCCTAGTGTTTACAAAAATGAGTATTACAGACTGGATCAAGGCAGAGTTTTTTTAAATTTGGCCTGAATAAATTAATCTTGTTTTGATATCATGCCCCATTAGTCCAGACAAAGAGTACAAACTTGCTCCTTGAAGGTTAAGGTTATAAACAGTTGGTGTGATGGTTTTAAATGGGATTAACACCCTTACAAAGACACTACTAATGAAAGTAAAACTGTAAAGAAGTTGATTAACATTGAAAAAGGCTGGTTAAACAATCTTCAAATTGGTTAAGTTTTATCCTAATAGTTGTGATGGTGCCATGACGGGTTCCAGCGTGTTGGAAACAGATGTTCAGTGGATGGACAGTAACCAACAGCTGCAGTGCAGAACAAATGAACACATCAGATTCTCATTTCTGAGGTAAATAGCTCTGTGCCTACTGTGGCCAATTGAGTGTGTCATTAATAAGTTATTAAGCACACTGAGGAGATTTTCTGTAATGAGGAATGCTCACACAAAGACTGTCTGTCCTTGCTCCCCAGCTTACTTCAAGGCCTCAAATGAATCTTTTCTGCCAAATCAAGGAAATGTTCCAACTTTCAGCTCTAGACGTTCTTTACAACCTGTCCTGGTTTAACTCAAACAAAATAAAAAGCATTGTTGCTTGCAAGATGGGTTTGACATCAGGTTTCGTAACTATTCAAAGCTCAAAATGATTACATGACAGAAAGGGTAACAAGACAAAAAAAGCTAAGTCATATTTAAAAGCTTTTTTCTGTTTTCCTTCTTCATATTCAAAGTTTTGCACATTTTTACCTAGATGTGGTACATGTGTGGGGACAGGTTGCTGGGATACTGTAAGATCTTCTAAGACATTAGATGCCAAACAAATGTCTAACTGCCCTTACTGGTAAAAAAGGGGTAAACTTGTAGCGTGTGGGCATGTAGGTGACCTGCAGATAATGTCAAAGTCGTAGACCTCTGGATGAGCTCATAGAGTGAAAATGTTCACACACATCTTCTCTATGGGTGTGCTGCTAGCAACAGATGGTAGTAAACACTTAAACAACTGGTAAGGGTGAAGTAGATGGGATGCAAGCATGCCGTGCCCCCCTCAGATTCTACGTACTGCTCGAGGATCCCGTTAGTGCTGTTCAAGTGATGGGAGTGCACTCCTTGCAGACAGCTTGACTGTTGGGATTCAAACAATCATATTTACACGTTGTCCTCTGCTTACGGATTTAACTTCACCCTTAGGATTTCCTTTTTTGGATTTGCTCTCCAACTTCTCCTCTAATAGCTTTCGATATATAGATTATCCCCTCTTACCTTCTGGGAAACCAGGAAGAGCCGCACTACCGATATGTGCTCAACCTTTCTTAAACTGTTTTTGACTTTATCTGATCACCCTTCAGTGCAGCCCGCCTGCAGTAATGTCTTCTTGGCTGTGACATCCACAAACTCTCCAGGAGAGGAGTTCCTTAACCTCCTCGCTGTTTATTCCCTCTCCGGTAATTACTCCTGTCTCTTGTAGTGTCCGCTCCAGAAGTCCACCATGTCTGTCTTTAAAAGCTCCCCATCCAAAACCCTGGAGAGTTTTCTTAGGAAATGTTTCTTTTCCTGCTTTGAACTATTCTTTGGGTGTTTAATGTGGATATTTTACAGACACTTATTTTCCAGGACATCCAGGACTTCCAAGGGGAAAAAAAGATTTTCTTTTGTGGTCACAGCATTCATCTGGTGAAGTTCTTGCTTCTGCTGTGATGCACAAAAGAACAAAAACAACTTTTTGGATTCATCAAAATGCTCAAGATGTCAGTTTTTAACTGCAAAGTCGTTTGTTCCTCAATTACAGTTTTATTGTCTTATTTATAATCTTATTCCTTAGAGAACAGCTTTGTTAACACAATGCAGCATTTAACTTGATTTGCCACAAAATGCTAAGCCTCATTCACAACTGGTGGATTCTTTTTTTTTTTACTTGTCCTGTCCAACAGTTGAGCACACAAATATGAGCTGAGAGCCTCTTGTGTTAGACACATTTTTCTGTTACAATCAGGTGTTAAAAATCATTGGACACAGAAGGTGTCCACACACTCAGTTGTTAAAAACATACCTGTTGGTTCCAAGAGTCTTCTCAAACTTATCAATATACAGTTCAGACGCACCCTTATGCATACAAACCAAACCACATGTAAAGCGTCCCATTCTGTCACGTAAACTAATTGTGCAAAGGTGAGCCGACACCTGTGCTCAGGTGAATGTTTATGTAAATTGACATGGATGATGGAATGTAAAAAAAAAAAAAAAA
>BSAI01000101.1:19773459-19785223 GCA_036245035.1 Adrianichthys oophorus | reverse complement strand
CCCCCCCCCCCCCCCACACACACACACACACACCAAGACCCCCGCCAAGGCAGCAGCGGCGACCAGGGCCCCCCTGCACCCTTACTGTGGAGCCAACGGAGGCAATCCACCCGCCGGGCAACCCGGCCGGGCACCCAGACCAGGCCCCCAACACCCAAGAGCAGTGAGGTATGAAAGCACAGAGTGCAAGCCCTAGCCCAGCCAGAAGAGCAGCCCTTCCACCACGCCAAGGGGTCCAGCACGGGACCCCCACCAAGAAAAGTGGGGGTCCCCGAAAAGTGTTGAGAACATAGCCCCACCAGGCTCTCCCAATGTTAGAATTTAGAAGGGGTTCGGCACCCGAGGGCAAGGACCAGAACCCACACCATAAAGACACAGACATCCTCCAGGCTCAGATGGAATGAGGAAGGAGGGTAGGTCAGGGACAGCTGCCAGACTGACCCCCGATTGGTGAACCGCCCCCCCCAAACAACCGTCCCGCACAACTGGTGGATTCTGATGCAAGTGGAAAAAGAAATTACATTTTGGGTCTGCAAAAGCTGGATATCAGTTGTTTTGTGTCCATTAAGGATATGCAGAAAACAAAGCAAAGCTGTAATGTCTATAGAGCAGAACACAGTATTTTTCCACCTGCAGGTGCAGCACTTCATATTAAAGCTGTGTTCTGCTCATTTCCCGCTCACCTGCAGAAGTGAGCACACTCAGCATCAACAGCCTTACGACAAAACAGCATCTTTAAGTGTTTAGCTTGTTAAAAATGTAAAAACAAGCGTACGTGAACAAAAACGAAGGATGCAAATGGAGGCAAAGAAAGACGATGACCTGCAAGAGGAAAGTGAAAGCCAAGGAGACGGCGGAGATGGATGAGATGCAGGTGGGTCCATCAGGAACAGAACACAGGTGTGAGCGTGACGCACAAGCCCAGCAGAAGGACCGGGGAGAACTCAACAGGAAGTGAGAACCTCCAGGAGGTAAAAAAAAAGCATATAAGGAAGACAGGTTTTTGATTCAGAATCTCAAAAGGGAATGAGAGAAAGCACTGACAGCACACAAGGCCAGGGGTCAGGATTACTTTGTTTTTAAACAGGTAGATTTGGTTGGCGGTGAGTCAGCCTCTCGAGACAGAAACAGGAAGAACCGGCAGAAACAAGAACACAGTGGAACTCAGGCTGAAAGAAAGGAAAGAAATGTTGAAAGAAAAGACAGAAATGACTAAGAGCTGGATAAGAGTCTGCATCTCATTAAAAATAAAAAATAAAATGTGAAATAGTCCAAAAAAAGCGTGAATAAAAAATAAAGCTATCAATAATGTATTTTTAAATATGCTCCTATTTTTCCAATTCATGATGCAAAAATCATCTCTTTGAAGCTAAACTGAAAACCCAGATTTTTCAAAAATGAATGTTGAAACATGCAAATGTTTGAATCTGCTGCATTTTTGCAGTCCTGGTTTTGGTTTTCCAGTTTATTCCAGATGGTCCTTTGTTAACCTTAACACAGTAGTACCATACTGTGATGAGCCCAACAGGAGCATTGCTTTTCTTGCATCCAGTAAATGAAAAGCCCCTCTGATAGATGTTGTAGAAATTAGGAAAAATGGATGGAGACGATTCAGTGTTTGAGTCAGATGCGAATTAAAAAATGTAATAGAGGGTTTTCTATGAGGAGACCACAGGGCATCCTTCTGACCAATGTGGAGCACCAACAATATTAAGCAGAGTTGGAAAATGGAAAAATAGGTCTTGGTTAGATAGATTTAGGACAGTGTTTGCTATCAGATGAAAGGTGAAACACGTGGGAAGTCATGGTGTGAATGCTGCGAGACAACCTCTCCTCTTCTGGGCAAATTTGATCAACACACAGGCAGTTCATTTGCAGCAAATCTGTCCTCTGGAACTCAAATCCATTCTGTACGGTAACTCCACATCAAAGCAGAGCAAAAGACACACCAAAGCGTCAGGGATCACCATCCAAAAGAGGATCGGGCTGTAGGCACTGTCTACATATGGGTCAACATGAAAGGTGACCCATATGAGAAGATAAGTAACAACAAAAATATTTTTTTCAAGTTATTGTCATTGAAAACTGGATCTCTGAGCTCTTCAGTTATTGAGTTCTCGTGATATATTGTTTCAAACTTTTTAGTATTTTACTTTTCACAACTGTAATGTCAAAGCAGCCACTTACAAAGAGAAAAAAATCAGACCTATTGGATGAGAAGCCCACCTTCTTTTGCCTTTAAGTGTAGCAAATGATGTCTCCTCTCCATTAAAAAGTGCTCTGATGAGACGGGAAGATATTTAAAGATATTTCATCATCAGAAATGCTTTTGAAGAACTCTGTTTCATAAATTTCATATTGACAGAGAAACTTCAGCCAGCTAGCTTCTAAATGG
This sequence comes from Adrianichthys oophorus, assembly GCA_036245035.1. NCBI lineage: Eukaryota > Metazoa > Chordata > Actinopteri > Beloniformes > Adrianichthyidae > Adrianichthys > Adrianichthys oophorus. The sequence continues at coordinate 19,782,828 of BSAI01000101.1, read as the reverse complement.
AATGATCCACACCTCCCTTGTGATTATTAAAGGGAGACTTTCTTTGGTGCAACCGTAACACGAAAGTACCTCATTAAAGAGCTGCAGTGGTTGGGAGGTATCTTTCAGGCCTATGACTGATTAGGATTGCATTCATTGGAGAATCTGCTTTAATGTAAAGGATGAATGTTGTAGATGAACTGAGAAGATGAATGTCAGAATCCAAAACTTGAAAGTATTTTTATTACAGTACAATGTGATGGACAGGGTGGTTAGAGACAAGCCACAGGTTAAAAAATGATGGAATGAGTGGGTTATTGTATTCACACATAGTAGTAAAATTAATCATTTGGAGAACATTACAAAATTGGGCCCATAAAAAAAGTAAACTAACTCAAATGAAGCAGCAAACACAAGCTTAAACAAAACTCATGCTGACTTCTGAGCAAAAATCTCTGACTCTAGCCTGAAGTCCTCCTTATCTCCTTTAGTTTTAGAACTCAATTTCAATGGGGATTTGTTTGTCCGCCATTGCTCATAACAATTTTATTGTAAAATTCAACTGCAACATTCTTCACTGACATTGCATCTGCCGTTTTTGCACAGAGCAAAACATAAACTAACAGATGCCTATTGAACTTTGTTGGTAACCACGAAGAACAAACAGGGGCTAATGAACTCCCTCTACGTTGAGGCAGAGTCACTGCCTGTCTCATCGTCTGTCTTTTTTGAGCAGCTTTCTGTCAGATCTGAACAATAAACACAATGGGAAAACGTGAAATACATTTTATAATTAATGGAAAGTGAGGAATAAAAATGTCAAGAATGTATAAAACCATTTAAACCAATGATTTTGTTATTAGCATACTCTGAGTTAAAGGTATGCAGTCAACCCAGTTTACATGGAATTGCAAGAAGCTGCAGTGAGGCAGAGCTTGACCTGTACTGACTGGACTGGAAATACACAAAATACTTCAATTTTGATAATAAAAATGATTAAAAGAGTTAGAATAGTAATTATGAAAAGCTTTTTTTGGCACTGATTAGATGAGACATTTATTTTATTATTAGTGCACATCTCATGATGGCAGATCAGGATGATGACAGGTGAGGAACTGCAACTGTATGTGGCTAATCTGTCTCACTTTTAGCTGACTGAACTTTCCCGTTTTCAACTTTATTCTGTTTTTAATCTTGATACCAACTGCGCCACGACCTGGTACCGCTCCATGCCCTGGTGATTTGGGAACCATCTTTATAGACATTTAAAATTGAAATATTTACCCACCGTTAACAAAGGGATGTCAAAACAGGAGCATATTGCATTTGTGTTGCCATTAATTTTAGATAACTACAACCTCACACCTCTCTGAAGGTCAAGAACAACAATGGTGATTTTTCACACACAACTCTGAGACAAAAAAAAATCAAGAAAAAGACAAAGATTTGAATCTGTGGAAGTTAATCTACACGTCCTTTACAGTTCCAGACTAAGATTTAGACCGATGTCTTCTTTATTCACAGTGTAGGGATTTGTTTCAGAAGTAATGCGTTATGGTTTACGTCCCCTGATAGTTTTCCTTCCTCTGCAGTGATAAAGATAATCTGCTGAGCCATTAAGTCAGCGAATGAAACACTGGGCTAAGATGGAAAGAGACGGCTGCGCCAACTGCTCCAAGTATCAGTTTCACACTTTAGAAAAAAGCTGAAAACATGACAAAACTCTGCACTTTTTGCATTGTTTTTGATGAAATTTTCATGAGGAAAAGCATTCTCCCCTGAAAGACGTTTGGTTTGAATGTGAGAATGTCTGCAGAATAAAGAATAACTCCTAGCTATCTGAAGGGTTATGCAAATATGCAGATTTTAATCAGCCAGACGGCTCTGTTTTATTTCAGATTTAACTTCTCCCATGCCCTGACTGTTCAATTTATTTGTGCCGCCCCAGATCCTTAAGAACACTTTGCAGGTATAAAGTAAGTGGCGGACAATGGCACTGTGGCCTGGAGCATACTACAAAGTAAAGGCATACTTAAACATGCAGCCCTTTGTCCCATGCAGCTGATTTGGAGCAGGAAAAATGGGATATGTGCCTTCCTTTTTTCTGTACTTCTATGCCACCCACACCACCCAGCATCTCCTGTGCTGGTACCCTGCTGTGTCAACACTTCACCCTCCACTGGGCTGCTCTGACATCACAGGGGCAGAAGCATTCACAAGATCTGCTTTGTTCTGCGACGTTGCTGGGTGTCTGAAACCGAGGAGCTCCTCCTGTTTTCTGCTCAGCCGCCCTACTAAAAATTTGTGTTTCATCTGGAAGGTGCTGGCGATTTTTGCAGCTCAAATAACTTCACTGCTATGCTGATGTGAAACTGTAACTGTGCTCTCGCTGGGCGGTGTGCAATTCAAGTCTGCAGGTTACTGAGAATCCAGCCGCTTTGATGAAGAGTGCTGTGATCGGCAGTTTGTGCGTGTGCATTAAAAACACAACGTATCGATTCCCACTTAAAAGTAATACTTTGAATGTTTCTAAAGGATCAACTGGGGCCAAAAGGCTGCAGCTTCAGCTTGGCCACATAGATGTGTTACCGGCACCAGGCCTAGGGGCAGTTGGGCGGTAGCAAGTGGCACAAACCTATACCATGTGAAACACTTTGAAAATTCCACTTTATTGTCTCCTTTCCATACATCTTTGAAAGGCCGCCGGGGAAGTGGTGGGACCAAATGGAGGGTGAGTCCACTCATACAACCCCCAAGGCGTGCTGAAAGCTGTCAGGTGTAGTAAATATTCTTAAACAAACCCCTGCCTTGATCCAACATTGTAAACCACGAGTAGTCCCCCAGAAATCCAGTAGGTCCTGAATGCGTGGAGAGGATGGTGGTCAGGGATAGTTTTTTGATTCAAAGCCCAAAAATCAACTCACAAATGTAAAGTCATGCATTTTTTTCACATGCAGACCACTGGAGAAGAATAGAGCAATGTGGACTTCTTAATCCATCCATGGTTGAGCAGTTTCTGGACATATTCTTTGACTTCTTTAAATAAGGGCATGAAAGGGAACTACATTATTTTTACACTGGGACATTGTCTGTGAGGTTTATTTTGAGTTGTAAATTCGGATTCAGCCAATGCCCGAATCACTTTTTGCGAAAACATCATACTCTTTAAATAACATTTCTCCCACAATCCTTTGTTCATCCTCCTCCAAGTGTGACAAATCTACTGGTGGATGCCGTCGTTGACTTTTTGTGCCTGTGGTTTGAAAATTGTCACTATTTTTCTGGTTTGAACTGAGTTTGGCAGAACATGCGTTTATATAGGATTGGTGTTTAGAAACTGACATATCTGAAACATTGTTAACCTGTCTTGTTTGAATGACTTCTTTTAGAGTTCCCAAAATAGTTCTCATTGGAAAGTAAATGTCACGTCTGGTGGTATTCTGTATAGGGATTTTAACAGTCTTTTTTAACCCACTAGGGCCATCTACCAATGCAGGAAACAGATCCAAACCATCAGTACTTTGTAACATCGGGCTAAAAAACGCATTGCACCACCTGTTGGCCATTTTCTCACTGCACCCGACCTCATCTTTTTCACCAGCAAGTAAAAGTCTTCCCTTTTTTCCAGTTTTTACATTACACTCAACAGAGGTTCCAAATGGAGTCAATACCTCAAGTACAGACACTAAGGCTTCAGCTGTGCTGTCATTTACACTTAAAGCTCCTTTAAGTCGACCTATGATGTCTGTATCTGTCTCTTCACTGGCTTTAATAATTTCATCAATAACACCACTGCCAAGGATGGGGAGGTTAAGACAGTTCTTGGTGACTAGGACAGGGACTTGGATAGTGACTTAGCCACAATAAACTCCCATTGTTTACTGTTTGAAATCGGCTGGTTTAAGTTTTTGCAGCAAAGAACCCCGTCACAAAAACCTCACACCCTTCTAAACGTAAAGAACAACATTGATCTAAGACAAATGAATAATTGCATAACAATGAAATCGGATTTCTCACCTGCCTTGCTACATGAGGACTTTTTTCAACAGTGGATATTAACATCCACTGGTCTATTTAAACAGCATTCTGGATGCTGGAGGGTTCTACATTTAAGCAAATAACTCCCAGCAACCAGTTTTTTTCAAGAGGGGTTTAAAGATATTATACTCTTGAGTTTTTGTTATTTTCTTTTACTTCTTAAATGCTTTTTTTTCTGCACAGTGGTTGGGCTTAATTACTTATTAGTATTTAGACCTGTTTTTGCAGGATATTTAGCAAGTTGTATTAATGGTGTTGCAGGTGCAGAAAAAGAGGAACTCAGTTCAATGCAGCTTTCCACCCAACATAGCTGGGTGTTATGCTAGATCACATCCTTCAAGATGGTTTGGAAAATGAGAGTACAACAGTTTGAAAAGTGAGAAAAGAGGCACCAACTTCACAGCAAAAGCAAAACATACTTGGGTCAACCTATTTTTGAACTCAGACTTTGTCAGGATTCAGCCCTGCCTCATCCAGCAGCGATTACCTGTGTGCTCTACTATTTAAGACACTGCTGCACCACTTTCACTACCAGATTGTGGTCAATTCTCACTTGGCTTCTAGAGGACCAAGGTCACATGTTTCCTGCCTTGTCTCAACCCTGCTCATGTTTTGGATCTTTGGAGCTGTCTTTTGACCTTCAGCCCGTCTGACCTCCGTGCCTCAGACCCACTCCTTCCATCTCAACTACTGATTTCTGTCTGCCCCTCCTGGATTCTCTCTGTCTTGCTAGTTAGACCATTCCTGTTCTTCCTTTAGAATTCTGAAGTCTGTTTGAATTTACTGGATTGAGTTTCCCTGCGGTTCGACAACCGACTGACTCTTTTCCCAGAACACTCTTGGATGCCCCCTACTGCTTGGAGGACATGGCTGCCTAAATAAACAGTTATAATCTTTCCATCCTAAGTCATTGCATTTTGGGGTCCACCTTCATTTTTCAAATCTGACAGACTTAATATCAACTGTGCCTCAGCTGGTTTAACATACCATATTTTTCAGACCATAGGGTACTCTTTAAATTCTTTCATTTTCTTAAAATTAACGGAGCCCATTATATTCCATTGTTCCAAATGTGTGAATTCCTGTCATGTTTATTGACTTGGAACCAATTTTATTTGGTACACAAGGCAGGAATTGAACCTGCACTATTCTGATCAGAGGTAAACCACCCTACCCCTGCACCACAGCTGCCTGACAAAACATCCCATCAACTTGCTTCTTGGCCCATCTAGGCATTCTGGGAAGTGGAGGCATCCCACTTTACATGACGATTTAGTTTTGCTTAATGCAAAGTGTAATGTGGTGTGCTTTATAGACCAATAATCCAATGATGCTCAACCATACATATCTTTGGTATGAAGTAGATGTCAATAAATAAGCTTTGGAAGACCCTCATGTCTTAGTTACAACTGCCCATATGGGTGGATACAGGCTGTCTGTAGGTGAAAAACCTGTACGGGCACTATGGGTGGCCCACATAACATTTTAAGCTCTTAGACTGACCCTGAAAAGAGGTCATGCACATCTTTTTCTATGGGGACTTGTGGGCAACAGGTTGTAGCAAACACAACGCATACAGCTAAGGAAGGGTGAAGTAGGTAAGATGCAGATCCATCCTCAGAATCTTTCTGTTTTTTTTCCCAACCTTTCAGAAACCTCACTTCACAAGGGGTCTATTAGTTCTGTTCATGGAATAAGTGTGCACTCCTTGCTTGCAGCCTGACCGAATTTAGAAAATTAGGCAATCAGAGCTTAGTTTGTGTGGACATCCTACAGGCACTTACGTATCATGTGCACACCCCGCGTGTGCAACATTTGCACACAGTCGGTCACAGTCAGTCATTAATCATATTAATAAAAAAACAGCAGTTTAAAAAATGTTAAAAAAAATGGTAAATATTCAAGATGCTTATTTATGTTTGGGTAGATTTTGGTTAAAATCCATTTAGGAAAAACAGAACACCAAAAGCAGAGACTGGAACTGTACACATATCAGTTTAGGTTTCTGAAACAGGTCTAACCTTAAACATGCCAAGCTCTCCGAAACAATTCATACCTCAGAGGAAAGACTATTAGGAAACAAATACAATCTGACGTCAGTCATAGAAATCCGAACAGTGAAAATGAATTCTCAATAATTGTAAGAAAATTTTTTTGATGTATACTCCGACGTTTCAACATGGGAAGATGTTGGTGTCAGCAAGCTGCTTTAAAAACAGGACTTTTTGGGAGGTGAGAACCAACCCACCATTCAATCCTTTGTCACCTGACACAGAACACTGACTCAAATACAGTGACGACAGTGACAGTGAATCAAATAAGATGTGATGAAGTCCTCACCAGCTCAGGTTTTTTTATTTTTCTTTTTTTTGTTACCATACTAAGCAGTAATGGGAAGACAGGTTTGCAGCAGTTTGGTTGCTGAATAGAGGAAGCTTGAAACTGAACTCTGTCGAGATTATGAAACGCTCACTTTGAATGAGTATTTGCAGTAAATAATCTGCTGTTTTTAAAAAATACAGAATTTATCAAGAAAAAAGAAAAAAAACAATTGTTTTAAAATACTGCAAAATCATTATTAAAATGAACTCATCCAAGGAAAAGTCTAGACATGCATCTGCATCCATTTTTGCATATTTCAGTCCCTCCAGGAATTTGCTATGTTTTCTTTCAAAGCTCTGTTGGGATATGTGAAAAACTTGGTGTCATATAACTCTGGCGAAACACAAACCATAATTATTAATTACTCCTTCACAATCAATTTTCAACCATATAGCACTTCTGTGTTCTGAAAATAACACTACCTATACATCTTTACCAAACCATAGTCCATGATTGATCAAAGTTCAACTGCTATGACTTTAGATGCACGCTCAATCGTCATGGGTTTTGTACGTAGAGCCTTAAAAACTTCCATAGCAATGTGTGGTCGTGAGAAGCCCAAAACGCGAATATGCATGAATTTACATAGTTTTAATTGAGAGTGGTTGATAAAATACGCGTTTCCAAGCCATAAACAAAGCATAGGACTGAGCAGCACTTCTTCTGCGTTGCTGTCAGTAGCAAATAGTGATACACACCTCCAGTGGTTGAAGCTGTTTATTTTTTTAAAAATCACATAAGTCACTTATAAATTCTACCCTTGGCCAAACTATGCAAAAAAAAAATGCAACCTATTCTCCAAAAACTCAGTTTATTTGTGACATTTGGATGTCGTGAAGATTATGGTTTTCATGTTGAAATGTTCTAGAATTCTCCTTCCTAAAATGTTTTGTTTCAAGACGAACTGTCAGTTTATGTTATATACTTACTTTGCTCTGAATGCTGCTGCGCTTGTGGGTAATTGGTTGTGTTTTTCGTCACATAAAAATGTCAGAGTCGCTTTTTGCCAGGACCGCAAATGCCAGACAGCAGAGCAGCGATAATGCTGCACACACTCCCGTTCGCTCAGGTGTGCTCTGGGCTGACTTCTAAAGAGGAGGCAGGCTGTCTCCTCTGGTCAGCCTAATGGCTGCATCCCGCTACTGCCGAGCATTTCTCTGCCATCTGCTGCGGGGAGTCTCTTTTGGTGCCTCCATCTTTCTCTGGAGCAGAAAAGTGGCAAATGGCAACCTTAAAGATACTCCAAGCAGCTGAGGACTGTGAGGACATATGGAAACAGTTTTCCCCATCTCCTCCTCCTTGTCTGTTCGCCTTTTCTCAGTTTATCCTGAATAGACAGCAGCACCTCTACACCAAATCCAGACAGAAAGCTTTGCAGATTTCTGAAAAGAAGAAGGAAACATGCAGCAATTCCTGAGTCAACTTCATCTTTACTAGGGATGTGTACCGCTTGGATTTTATCCGGTGCCAAATGGGTAGTTCTGAAACGACTCAGGAGACTGAATGGTGGTAAAACTAGTACTTAAAAAATAAAAAAAATACAGACATTTTTTTCATAAGCAATTAAGTATGAAGAATCAGCGTGCCAGGATGAAGGAGAGAGCTTGAATGTGCTTTAGATGCTTTATTTAATTCTTTATGGCAGTCTGCACTGCAGTGCTGCATGTCCGTTTACACACACACGTTTTTCACTGCTCACCGCCTCGACGTTGGTCTTTTTTTGGAACATTGTGCACATCACTCTTATCCATCAGGCCGCTGCATTAGAAGCCCCTCCCCCTTCTGCCACCCATAACTGAGAGCTATCTGTTTACACTCTCTCCTCCTGGCTCACAGCCCTTCTCAACCCCAACGTAACATTACCTGTGCAAGAAAAATGGAGAGCCATATAGGAACTATCCAAATGTACATGTTTGAGCCAGATACCAGCTTAGACGAGGAAAACAGACGAACTTAGATCTTGTTCTCTACAACTGGGTGCATCGGAATGGAGCTGAGCAGGGAGCTTGTGGCCCGTCCAGCGTTTTTTCTAAGTAATAAATAACACTTTTATCAAACGTGGTTTGTAAAATCTCTTGATTCATAAAAATTTGAATAAAGACATATTCAGAAATGCAATTTGAAGCTTTATTTTTTATCTTATGTCCTCCAGCATCAGAAAAATGACACAAGAACATGTTAAAAAACGCCCAAAACACAATTTCCATTGTCTTTAGTTATAAGCACCGTTTATTTGTCAATGCTGAACCCTTCTTTGTTGATCTCCTGCACAGATCATAGACGAGCAAACCTTGAAAAAAAATTGTTAAACCTCTGAGTAAGACATAAAAAACATTTGAACTTTAGTTCAAATCAGACGTTCCTTGTAGAGGTGCAGCTCTCTTCGACCTCTGAGGGAGAGGCGCGTGTAAGATGGAAAGTCAAACAAAATCAAAAATCTCATTCCAGTCTGAATAGGAGAAATAATAACAGTTTTTCACAGTAGCACACCAGACCAGCAGGCATGGAACCACATCACTTCTGTTCCCCCATGTAGGACAGCCAAGAGGCAGAAACTTCTATGCCGCCACAGGAATGTTATATTAACTGCACACTGTGAGTGTGTGCTGGTCACATGCACAGACCTTGTTATCAGACATGTGATAAGCGTCACACGACGAGACGTGTGTGGCAACACATCCCTGGTAAGTACCCATTTACTCATGCACGAGACATGCGCGCGCACGTACACGCGATCCCGCACGCACTCGCCGACATACCGCAAACACCTCACATAGGCTCATATAGGACACATACAACAAGCCACTCACACAGCCAGGAAACATTCACGCGCACAAGCACACAGCGCTCCTCTGCGCATTGGTCAGCGGGCACGCGCACAGTACTCACAGACGCACGCGCATTACTTAGCATAACACTCTCTCAGTCAGTGTAGTCATGTCCAGTCTGAACATCTTTAGCTGGAATGTG
>BSAI01000101.1:19664425-19758459 GCA_036245035.1 Adrianichthys oophorus | reverse complement strand
TCTCTCCTTTTTCCCCTTTCCTTTTCCGTCCGGTCCAACAAAAAAGACACAAATAAAAAATATATATATATTAATAAATTTTGGTTTAAATTACAAAAGGGGCTTATACCAACATACATTTTGTGTTCGCTATGATTTATAACCCCTGATTGTAAGAGTAAAATCTGTCTAATACAAGAGGTTCTCAGCTCATATCTGTTTGCTCAGCTGTTGGACAGGACAAGTTAAAAAAAAAAAAAAAAAAAAAAAGTTAAACCAGTTTAACTTTGACCAGTCAGGGACTCTGATTTGGTAGTGACCTACGGGTAGAGTCTTTTTCAAAACACAAAAGTGCCAACCATTTAAAAAAAAGATCTTGATGGATAAATCAATAATTGCGGTTTGTGCCCGGCCAGGATTATACAATACTACGTCTTATATGTATTAGAATAGAGCTGTGACAGAAAGAGCCTGGAGCAAGATTCACGATTTTCGCACCAGTTTGACATTTAATAAAATATAATGCAGGCCAACTGAGTACACCAGACAGATCGTATCCACCCGTAAGGGTAGTTGTGACTAATGCATAAAGAGCCAGAGTGATGGTGGACACAGCTAAGAAGGGTTTCACCTTTCCCCAAGCAAAAAGATCCTACAACTAAACATGTCAAAAGAAAATCCCAATAACAGGTTGTAAAAATAAAGAATTTCCTTCTATTAAAATTGATTGAACTGAATAATAAAAAAAAAAAAAAAAAAAAGACATGTGATAAGCTTTGTGCTGGAGAAACAACACTGCACAACAAGAGCGGGGGGGTGTCACGTTTCCTCCGATGAGCAGCGCACTCACGGTTGGGCTTTGATTGGGTAATATGGAGTTGGTCTGCCATCAGTCTGTGAGTTCGCGCTGAACACAGAGGCATCCGTATTCTTCTCCCCTGAGTGGTCTGAGCATGCACTTGGTATTCCTGATAGGAGCGAACTGGCTAACGGCGAGGTCCTGGCAGCATGGCAGATCTGTGAAGCCAGCTCTTTAACAGCAGCAGAAGAAACAATAGCAGCTACAGATAGGCTATGAGTCAGCCAGATATGTTTCTAACAGGGAATAAAAACACAACTGGTCCAATATATGGTGTAGATTTATGGCAAGTTGTCAGTGTAAGCAGCTGTCAGGGCTGAACGAATGCAAATGAGTGTACTACCTAGTAGAAGAGAAAAATGTTTGTTAAAATCATAAAATAAAGTTGTAATGCTGTTGATAAGCAGAAAGAAGTGTCGAGCTTCACAAAAATCTGTGGATTTCGTCAGGACTGCAGTTCCTGCATCATCTGGCATCATCACAGTGTGCCCTCAAGCCCAGCAAAGCTCTACTGTACTGCGGGAGCTTCTTGTATATGAATTGCTTCTGCCCTGCAAGGCCTACAGAGAATTAGTCAGAGATCAGTCGAGTATACTCTCATCTAAAGTAAAATTTATGGGAAAACTTACATAACAGCAAGAAATCTTTGTTTTGAAAAAGAAGTATCTTCAATTTCTGTTTTTTTAAGTGTTTTCCTCTGTCAGGACTAAATCAATAAATAACATAATTCATCCATTCATTTGGTTCTGGACAGGGTTGGGAGGCAGCAGTCTAACCAAAAACGCCCAGACTTTCCTTTCCTTCCTCCTCTAAGGCCTCTAACGCTGTTCAAGGCCAGCAGAGAGAAATAGTCTCCACAGCATATCCTGGGTGTTCCCTGGAGACATGCCCAAAACAACTACCCAGAAGGCATCAGGGAACAGATGCCTGAGCCACCTTCACTGGCTCCGCACAATGTGGAGGATCAGCAGCTCTACTCCATGCTCCTCAAAGCTCTAAGAGAACATCCAGCCACCTTGCAGAGGAATGTAGTTTTTGCAGCTTGTATTTGAGACCTTGTTCTTTCGGTCATGACCCAAAACTCATGATCATAGGTGAGTATTGGAATGAAGATCAGCCGGTAAATTGTGAGCTTCGCACTCTGACTCAGTTCTCTCTTCACCCTGACAAATTGGCACAACTACTGGATAGCAGCGGATGCCACTCAGATCTGACTGTCAATCTCACGTTTCAATCTTCCCTCCCTCATGAATAAGACCCCCCAGATTCTTAAACTTCTCCAGCTGGAGCAGGAGCACTCCACCCACCCATTTAGAACTGGACCTCTCCCTCAGGTTCCAAACAGGAAGTACATCCATGCTGTAAGAATCCAAACTCCCTCAGACTTCTATTGCTTGTTACCTTCATTCATGCCTAAGTCAGGCCAAGTGTTATCAACCAACTTTCTGTCCCTGACCACACCTCAATCAAATCCAGTTTCCAACTCTCACAGATGATCTGATTTCTGGATTCTCCCAAAGCAGATTTCAATTTGCTCTTCAAAGAAATAACAAAACAAGTTATTTTTTCCCATCAAGTTCAAGTTCTTCTTCTCCAGACACAACTATCTTTGTTGCCACATGGGGTAACAGGTAAGAAAGCTGTAATCGTTCTCTCTCTTTGTTGGTTTGAACTTTTCTGATGATTGCATCATTTCCACTCTCCAGTGTTGTATCCCCACTGCCCTCATCCTGCTGCTCATCTGGTCCATAAACGTCATGCTTCGTGCCAAGTAAAAAACAATCTTCTCATTGTCCTCCAACACTTGCCCACAGTAACTTAACATATCTCTTAAAATCTTGAGTCCATCTGAGAGAGAGAGAAGTATCCACTGAGTCTCTCATTGACCATTTTCCATCATCATCCTTTCATTAGATAACGTTTGAGTCAGTTATAGGTTTTCCACCTTAAGTTAGTTCGAAGTTTTTAAAAGCCTGGCTTTGTTCACTTAATCAGAGTTTGATTCGTAGTTGTATGGTCAAAGAGCTGGATTCATAACACAAGGTTATTATTTGGCAGTTGACCTCCTTTTCCAGAAAGCAACATTTTCTGGTAAAACTTCAGACAGAATCAGCAAATATGAATGCCAGGTACTTTTCACTGAACAAGTCTAAACAATGAATATGGCCAGCAATGTCCTTACACAAATTATCAAAAATAGGCAGCCAGGCCCTGGAGGACAAGGAGAGATGGAGGTGAAAAAGCGTTCAAGAAACAGCCATGGTAGAAATGGGATATTAGTCAAAGGGGGAACAGACAAAGACATCATTAAAGTCAACTTTCATTATTATGACTGGCTCTATGTCAGCTCTTTTCTTTTTCAAATGTGAAAAGATTGTTATGCTGGATAGGTGTTGGAAACCCTATATCCGAATAATCCATTTTAGATGTGCCCTCTTTGTTGCATTTTTGCAATTTTGTTTTCAAATTTAATGTGGAATAACCAACAATTGTTGTTGTTAAATAATCATGGTGAGGCTTTAAAGTGGGGCGTGCACAGGTGAAGGTGTCATATGCCACATGTAACAGCTGTGTCTGGTCAGTCAGGACCTTCAGATTTATGTGATAAACCTTTAACATTGGAGATTCTGCGTTGCTTTACATATCAGCTTTGCACCAAAATGCAAAGCTTCGTGCGTCTTCATGTTGGCACAAAGACGCTTTTTTGGGAGTCAAAATCAGCAGAATATTGTCGATTGCGTAAACGGTTGAACGGATATGATAATCCAAAGAATGTCAAGCCTGCATGCCTAGTGTTATAGGGTTAAGATGAAAAGTTAATTACATCATGTTTTTGTATCTCAACCTTTCTCAGTCAAGGGCACAGAGAAAGCTTATACAATCAAATTCATCCTTCTTGATAAATATACATTAGGTAAGCCCATATCGTTGAAAAGGACTAAGCTTATTAATAAGGATGTGGTGGTGATGTGGAGAGATGGAGCAATGTTTCAAGTGTAGCGCAGAGTAAGGAAGACCAGCACAGACCCTAGAGGCCTGTTGAATGTGTAAGGCAAGCTGTAAAACGACTTGTTAGATGGTCCTCAACAGCTCATGAAAACAAGTCTATTAGAATTTTATGGTTGTAAAATTCCTTTAAAAAAACTACCACTGCTAGAAGGAAAGATGAAGAGCAGAAAGGTGATGCAACTTTTTACATTTTACCACTAAAAAAGAAAAGCATAAGTTACTGGCTAATTCCTTATTTATTGCACCGCGAACTGGCTGCTCCTCTCTACAATCCTCTGTGGACCGACCCAAAAATCTGCAGGAGCCATATGGGTCAACTTCCATATGGGTGCATCATGACTGTTGCTTTAAATATACAGTGCATCCGGAAAGTATTCAAAGTGCCTCACTTCTTCCACATTTTACTATGTCACAGCTTTATTTGAAAATGGAATCAGTCAGTTTTCTTCCTGAAAAATTCAGTGAAAGCACCCCGTAATGATAATGTTAAAAAAGTTCTTTTGAAATTGTTGCAAATTCATTAAAAATAAAAAACTTGAAAAATTATGTATACATAAGAATTCACAGCCTTTGCTGTGAAGCTCCAAAGTGAGCTGAGGTTTATTCTGTTTCCACCGATGAGCCTTGAGATGTTTTAGCTGCTTAACTGAAGCCAACCTGTGGTAAATCCAGTGGATTGGACAGGATTTGAAAAGGTACAACTCTTTCTACATGAGGTCCCAGGTTTGACAGTGCACGTGAAAGGACAAAACCAATCCTGAAAGAAAAGGAATTGCCTGTAAACCTCAGAGACAGGATTGTCTTGAGGCACAAGGCTGGAGAAGGGTCCAGAAACAATTCTGCTGCCTTGAAGGTTTCAATGAACACAGTAACCTCCATCACCTGTAAGTGGAAGAAGTTGGAGCCACCAGGACTCTTCCTAGATCTGGCCGGCCGTCTAAGCTGAGTGATCGGGGAGAAGGGCCCTGGTCAGGGAGGTGACCAATGACCCAATGGTCCCTCTGTCAGACCTCCAGCGTTCCTCTGTGGAAAGAGGAGAACCTTCCAGAAGGACAACCATCTCTGGAGCACTACACCAATCAGGCCTGTGTGGTAGAGTGGCCAGAAGTGAAGCCCCTTCTTGCTCAAAAGCACATAAGCTGGTCTGGAGTTTGACAAAAGGCACCTGAATGACTCTCAGACCACGAGACACAAACTTCTGTGTTCTGACGAGACAAAAATAGAACTTTTTGGAGTGAAAGGCAGGAGTTATGCTTGGAGCACAATATCATCCCTAAAGTGAAGCATAGTGGTGGCAGCATCATGTTGTGGGGATGTTTTTCAGTAGCAGGAACTGGAAGAATCATAAGGATAGAGGGAAAGCTGACTGCAACAATGTACAGAGACATCCTGGATGGAAATCTGCTCCAGAGCGTTCTGGACCTCAGACTGGGGCGACGGGTCATCTTTCAGCAGGACAATGATCTAAAGCACATCGCCAAGATATGGAAGGAGTGGCTTCAGAACAACTTTGTCAATGTTCCTGAGTGGCCCAGCCAGATCCCAGACCTGAATCCAATTGAACATCTATGGAGAGATCAGAAAAGGGCCGTGCACTGATGATTCCCATCCAACCTGATGGAGCCTGAGCGTTACTGCAAAGAGGAATGGGCCAAAAGATTCACAGAAAGGTGTTCCAAGCTTGTGGCATCATATTCAAAATGACTTAAGGCTGTAATTGCTGTTAAAGGTTCAGTAACTAAGTATTGAGGAAAGGCTGTGAATACTTATGTACATATCATTTTCAGATCTTTTTATTTATTTTTTATAAATTTGCAAACACTTCAAAATAATTTTTTCAACATTGTCATTATGGGGTGTTTTTCAAATAATTTTTTTCAGGAAGAAAACTGATTCAATCCATTTTTAAATAAGGCTGTGACATCATAAAATGTGAAAGCAGTGAGGCACTTTGAATTCTTTCCGGATGCACTATACTTTGTGAGTTGAAACACACCAGTATTAGAATTAGTAATTCCAAGAGTGTTGTTTCTTTCTTTTTTTCCATTTTATTTATTGTTAAACCTTGTTTTTCTGTGATCCCCTTCCATATAACTCCTCTTTCTTCTCTCTTACTCTTTCTCCTCTTCTTCCCTCATAGGATGTCTTTCACTTTCTTCCATCAAATCCACTCCGAATATACAATAATAATAAAATTAACAAAATTTAGGATAAGCTTTAATGACAAAAGGAGTCTATACAAATATAATACAATTGGAAGATGTCTTAGTTTCACTTCCTCTAAGAAGCACAGTATGAATACTTAGACATATCACCGTGTGGCTGCTGAGTGAACCGACGCCCATAATTTCTGTGCTGCTTTATTTTGTCTTGCTATGATTTTCAAGCAAGATTTCAGAAATTAAAGAGTCTCCTCTTAAAAAAGAAAATACAATCTAAATGCGATCATGTTAGGGGATTAGGGAAAGAATCTGTTGCAGTTATATTTGGAAATAACAAACTCCTAGCTTTTTTTTAACATAGTACCACAATGTCAACTAAGAAATAAAAATCTAAATAGAACAGTTTTACGTTTTTTTGTTTAGTCTTGATGTTTCTATGACCATAAGTTATAAACAAGGCAAAATACAGGGCTGTTTATACTTTAAACTTCACAACATAAATTTACATTTCTATCATAATCGGGGCATTCGGTTTGCCTCTGTTACCCTCTGCACCTGCTGTTCTATTAAATCCAATTCTTCTTTACCAAAAATGAACAATAATAATAAGAGGTTCATGGGTGGAAACAAACCGAGACCAGAAGGTTGTGCAGCACCTGTGCTGCTTTTAGAGGGATGCGTTTCCAAAGGAACTGCAAATCAAACTATTGGGCAGATTTCATTCTGAATTTCCCCTTTCCTTTGGAAATACACAAACACAAGCTTGATTGTTTTTTTTCCTTTCTGCTGTTTTTTTCCCTGTCTCACTATGAAACGTGTTCCTTCATTTCCCCTGGTATCTCTCTGAGGAAAGATTAATTCCGAACACACCACTCTTGAGTTTATTGCTTGCTTGTTCCCAACACATTTCCTGTTTTTTTTACCTTTCAATGATCATCTCCTTGCAGACTGCACCATTGTTATTTCAACAGTAATTGTGAGAAATACAAGGGCAATATGCTTTACCTTTTCTGTTTAATGTGTAAGGATTCTTTTTTTTTTTTACCGTTATAAAAAACGTAAAGGACAGAGACTGTTAGAGAGTGTTTGAAAGAAGAAGCAGTTGAATGAGGCCTGTATGAGCGACTGGGAGAAATTAAAACTGTCCTTATGACTTCTGACACCTTGGATACTGGAAGCATTTGAAATTTACCGCTGCAAAACAGAAGAGCATGGACGCTCCCAAAGCCCAGAGACAGAGAAAATGTCAGGATTATATGAAAGCACGGGTCGTAATGAGACGATAATGGTGTCTCCCGTTATCGCCCGATGAGCTGACAGAAGGATGAACAGGCCTTTTGGGATGTTGCTGTCAATAACCTGCTGAAGCAGATTAAACGACATTACAGTCAATTAGCAATAGAGCTTGCATGGATGAGTTTTGCAGTGCCTGGTGGTGCAGTGCTTGAAGTCAGTGGATCTTGATGACTGTTTGCATCAGTCCCACTCAACGATAGTCGAGAGGGGACGCGCTGCAGTGCAATTTCGGGCTTGATTTGTGCGGTCCCAACAGCAGTACTTTTTAGCTGCATTAAGCACTGTGGTATTAGGAGCTCTTACCTGATTTGGCTGATTTGGTACCAACCAGGTCAATCTGCATCTTAAGATCATTTCAAAAGAGCAGCACCTTTGCCATGTCTGCACAGGACATGTGCATCCTATATAGCTTCTGGTTCACTTCTGGGAGAGTTGTGTGTGAAACAAATAAAGATGTGAGTGCCTCAGTAGCATTTGCTTTTTATTTTAAGGCAGTACACGGTACAATCCTATTGAGAACTCAAAGTGCATAATATGCTCGGAACAGAGATGTGTGTGAGAGCATCCTCCATGGTACTGTGTCTGTTACAGTTTATATTTACCATTCACCTTGATGTTTTGAGGTTTTTTTTTTGGATGGGGTTGGGGGTGTGTCACACAGAGCCGCTATACATCTTACATCTTCTCTGGTCCAATATGAATCTACTATTTTGAAAACCTCAGATATCTCCCGTCCAGAAAAGCACGGTGCTAGAAACAGCTGATATACTGCACAGGACCCTCAAGCTCCCAGGCCTCTGGTAGAGGACATGAGTTTGGAGGGCAAACCACCAGCAGACTGCAGGTAACTGGCTAAAGACCATATAAGAGGAAGAATCTTGTTGCTAAGGACAGCCATGGTGCAGAGGTAGAGCGGTTGACCTCTAATTGGAGGATCGCAGATTCATTTCCCACTTTTCCCACCCATTTGTAAAAGTGTACTTGGGCACGACACTGAACCCCACATTGCTCCTGTTGGTTATAGTTTGGTGTGAGTGTAAGACAGCGGATCTGCCATCAGTGTATGAATATGGGACTGTGACTGCAAAGCACCATTTAAGCACACACCATTTGCCATTAACAGCCTTTACAACTCTGTTCAACGTGTTATTTGGGATACAGACACACTATGCCTATTGTGGTGAGGTCTTCTTTGACAAAGAGTTTTCAAGTCAACTCTGGGAATCTATTAGAGAATCAGAGATGTTGGAGCATGGAAAACGAAGGACCAGAAATGGGAACCATTGCTCTGATCAGCAAATGTGATCAGACTGGACAGCTACCACTGCTGTTGGGAAGCAGTCAGTTTGTTGTGGCGTCGAAGATTAACACCTCGTCTGTTCTGGCATGCATGAGTTACATGAGTAGAGTAAGCAGATGTTTGGTATGTAAAGGCACTAGTCCCTGCCAAAAGAACAAAATCCACACACCTGGTGTAAATGCAATAACAGTTTAGTCTCCTATCGCTATATCGACAGTCAGTGTCATTTTAGAATAGGTCAAATTCACTGCTAGACGCTTGTACAAAAGTGTGTTCATAGACCTGATGCAAATACACACTGAGAGGAACAACTGAATACATTTGTAGCCTCATTGCTGCATTACGTAAGACATTGCTGATGTTGAAAAAGTCATTTGGGTTTATTTATTTTGGAGAGCTCTGAAATGGTGCAAACACGTCACCATGACTGGGTTCATGATATCATTTGAAAGATATATTTAAACAACGAGAACAATTTGACTATTTCTGCTTTAGTGCTAACTTCGAACCTGTAACCTTTGCAGCAGCTCATTGTCCTCTTGTTGCAAAAAATCCTCCAGGACTTGGTACAAAAAAGTCTCATGTTTAACCCTGAATACTCCATGTTTCATCTCAGTAAACTCACCTCCACTCCTTGGCTCCCCTCTTCTTTCCTGCTATCCTCTCTTTGCCCAAATCACCATCTGGAGGAGCTAGATAAGCTCAGATACAGACACCAGCATCCGAGCACTGTGCAGAGCAGCAGCCTATAGACAGCTGGCCAACCCGCAACCTTTCAAGGATGGAGCCCAGGACGTGGCCCGTGGTTTTTCCTTCATTCTCTGTGGTTTGCTCTATATTGTGTACATGGATTGTTGTCTTTGCATCTTTTTTTCCCTTCCAATGTCATTACAGCTTCTGGAAACCTTATACAGCCACATCACATTTAAAGCAACCATGTTGAAAGAGACTAGATGCAGGTGTGAGGGATTATCCTTCTCCTTACAGCTTATGTCCCTACTTCGCTAAGAAGTTATTTCTCCCAAGAGTTATAATTAGGCTAAGAAAAGCTGATGTTTATATATTTGATCCCTAAGCCCACACATGATCAACACTGTAGCTTCGTGGCTCGAAGACACATCCTCTCTCCTGTTATTATCAAACTTCAGACCTGCATGGAATGGATTTGGGATCGGAGAGGGAGTCTGAAAGTTCTGCAGAAAGACGTGCAAATGATTTTGTTTATGCAGGATGCCAGGTTATTGTCAGCAGAGCACATACACATTCAGATTGGTTGCAGTTTCCTCCCAAAAGATATAAGGATCAGGCTTTTCCTTCAGGTTTGGATGGAATTTTTTCTGCATTTCCTGTTAAAACGTATTTTTTAACTTATAAACCCTAATTGTAAACATAACTTAAAAGCTTCTCTGTTCCGTTGTAACAACTCAGTTGATATTTTAGATCATTTTACCAACGTTTATTATTTAAAATTAGTGTTCAAACAAGGTTTGAATTATTCTGGAAATGATGTCATACATAAAAAAAGAAAATATTTGGCATTTATCTCCTGCTGAAAGAAAAATGTGACATGGATTTATAATGTTGTTATACAGTGTACCCTCGCCATATCGCGTTCCACCTTTCATGGTCTCACTATTTCACCAATTTTTTTTGTCATTCAATTTCGCATGCATTGCTTCATTTATCTATTTTTTTAACAGGGAATTGTGTTCTGTGTCCTTATGAGCTGTAAAATATTGTCAATCAGTTTCCTCCGTACCGTGTCACCTCTACGTAAATCGTCCAGCTTTTCAAATCTACTTAAATCTTCGATTCCTTTCAAATCTTTGCTTTCATTCCATAAAGCTGGACTTATTCTTCTATGAAGGTTTGAACTTTGAGAGTTTAAACAAGTAAGAAAAGCGTGAAAGTGTTCATGTATGTCTGAGAAAAGTGTTTAAAGTGTGAAGTTTGGACTTTTACAGCCCTAAAGCATCTGTAATTAAAACCTTTGGAGATTTCACCTATTGCGGGTTATTTTAGAACGTAACTCCCATGATATCAGTGTTCATGGGCTATCAGAAAAGCATGAATGTTCAGAGCGCAAAGTATATGTATTTTTTCTGTTTTTGCTAGTTCATGTAATGGGTAAGTTTGGTTAGAAAAGTTGTTCTTACTTTATCATTTTTGTTTATGTTTTTGGCTTTGTTAGATTATGTGTTTAGTTTATTGAAAACAACATCAAGAGCGTGGGCTCAAATGACTCTGGGAGAACTGTAGATCATCGCTTTGACTGAGGCATGAGTGGGCTTCTGTATATGGCTTGCACCTATTGATTATTGGCAGAATCTCACATCCTCAGGAGGCATGGCTGCTGGCACAGCACCAAGCTCAGGCATCACCATGTCTCTAGCTGCTCTATTCATAAAACAACATATATCTTCAGATCCTGGATATGGTTTATCTGAATGATGATTTAATTTTGGCTAGGACTCCTAAATGATGACCTTTCTTACTCAGGACATGAGCTCATTTAGCATTGTTTGTGAACTGAGTCATCCTAAATATATGTAGAGAATATACATGAATAAATGAAGATCCGGCACAATAATAAACATCACCAGAAACCAATTCTAAATAATTGAACAAAATCTGACCAGTTTAACTCAATTATTAGAAAAAAAACGAAACTAAACTAAATGTTTAAACAGAGAGCTAAACAAATCCCTATCTGCCTCTCTTCAAAGAACAAGCTGACCTTAAAAAACACCAAATCAGATGGTAGGAATGAGCCTCAAGGGGAGCCAGAAGTCCAGGTTTTCCATATCCAGGTCAAATAACAGCAGCAATGGGGCCAAGCAGACCCTCTCAAAGGGGCAGATCCTCCTAAATGCAGCACAAAGGAACCGTTAATGTTTCATGCAAAATGGTTAATACTTTGTTTACTATGTTTGAATTATTTTTTGTGATAGGCCTGTAGGTTGATGATCACCAAGCTCATGGTTAAAATCCACACACTAGCAATTTTGAGTGCCACAAATTTTGTGATGCATTATGTAAATGTTGTATTTATCTACCTACACTACCTGTGTTTCCAAACTCCAAACTTTTTTTTTTTTTTTATTAAAGCGAAAACAATAAATTGTTGTCAGTCTTTGTTGTTTTCAAATTTTAATTTTTTTAGCTAAGATCTCGAAAGACATGTAGGCTCTGAAGACGCATTTTCTGGTGAAATTCTTTCTTTAATCCTTGTGTTCTTTTGCATATAAAATAGAAAATAGAATTGTTTTATGACAAATAGAACAAATTGTTGCTGTTCTCCCCAGTACACTCTAAACCTCACTGTTTTTTTGAAGCTGCTGTAATTTGTCCTCTCATTGTCCTCATCCTCCAGGCCCGGGAGCATGTTGCACGTGCAGGACAGAAGCAACTGCTCAGAGAAAACAACGCTAAATATATCCAACATTCAACCCAGGAGTTTAATTTTGTTTTATTTGTTTTACTACTGACCTTCCTATTTTTTTAATATAATGCATTTTGGTATTTGTTTAATTGAAACTGAGAACTTAGGTTTAATTATAGAAATATCTCATTTTTTTTCCTCCTCTGGCTCTTTTTCTTGCATAGAAAACTTTCTTGTTGCAACATTTAAAACGAATCTACTTTAGGTTAAAATTCTTAGAACACGTCTTTTTGAATTTGGCCTCATAACCTGACATAAATGGACAGCTATTAAAAAAAATGGACATCCTGAAAGAAATCTAAAAGGATCTAGGCTATCTTCCTTGAACACTTGCTTTTTTCTGTGATGATGAGGATGAAAACGGGAAAATTCTAAAACAACATGGAAGACTACATGATCTGACTATACTGTACTGACAAGTTTGTGAGGTAAAAATCAGATAAGTTTGAGGAAAATGGGATTCTTAATGCATTCCTGGGGATTTTCTAATTACAGTGCTTAGAGAATGTCGTCTCTGATATTGCATCTAAATGCATGACATACAAACTCCTTGGAAAGAAATAATAATGATAAGTATGGCTTTTTTTTCTTAATAATAGGATTATCTAAACATTAAACTAACAATGGGCTGATTACTTACCAAGGAGTTATTCAAACCTTTCATTCAGAGCAACATAGAGCTGAATCTGCTTCTTTTGTTTTTGTTTTTTTGTTTTTTTGCTTATTGTGTTCTGAATGTTACTGTTGCCTGTTGGTCACATATTACCTCCGCCCTCTTAATTACACAATTACATAATACCAACTGATTCTGTCACTTTTTCTCCACACTTTAGAGTGTTGGATTCAGCGCCAAGCTGCTTCTCTCAGCTCCAATTACGTTAATTGCGTAAACGATTCAAGGAGTAACGGTAAGTCGGAGAGAGTGTGCAATGTTGTGTTTCTGCAGACAGCTCTGGTGATGAAGGCTTAAGCAAACCTCTTTAGTGCTCTAAAGGTTGTAGGCATCAGCATTCCCAATTCTGTTCTTTCATAAAACCCCAATTCACAACCGAGGTAGAAACATCCAATCAAGCGACTTTTAAATTTCAAGTTATTCAAGCGGCTTCAGATCATTCTTTTAATTCATTTTAGATCATTTAAATTAGGGTCTCTTAAATGGTGTATAAAGTTGAGTTTTAAGAGAGAGCAAAAGGTTATGGAGGGCTTTTAGTGCAATCTTCAACTTGAGCAAGCAAAGAGGACAAAATGGAGAAGGAAAACTTCCTCGAAGTGACAGATTTAGAAATAAACCTCCAGCAGAGCCTAACCCAACAGGGGGACCATCTCGTCTGGGGGGTCTAAGAGGATAAGAAAGACACAGACATAAAGCAAGTCTGGAACATCTGTTTGTTGGACCAAAAAAAAAAAAAAAGTAAACAGAAATAAGAAACAAAGAAAACTGACAAACTCATTGACATCTGTTGTATGTGCAACAACTAAACTTAGACTTTCTTGAACCCAGTCTGATCTAACAGGATGAAATAACTGGCATGATCACCGCAGCATCCTTTGCACCTCTGATATGACATCTATCATCTCTTTAAAGTACAGAGACATATTATTGGCTGCTAGATGAAGAGAGTTGTTTCTATGTGTCTGTAGCACAAAATATGTCTCATATTTGTGTCACAGCAATCTATCCATTCATCTATTACAGTATCTACATGTGAGGAAACAAGGGTTGCTAGGGCCTGTCCAGCTATGAAAGGGCGATGGCCGAATGCATCCTGGACTGGTCGCCAGTTCATTGCGTAGTCATATGCATAGACAGATGATAACAAAGACTCCCACTCAGGTGTTAAAAAGAGACCTCAGAGGTAAAAAAGAAGCAGTATAATGCAAGGGAGATGGGTCAAAGTATGTCATTTATCCTTGCTGAACGCACGCCATTACCTGTCTTCGTCTACGACTGTCCCTATGACAGCAGCCTTGTAAGTGTTGTATTGATTCAACAACCAAGCCACTCCAAATGCTAGATTATGTCTAAACACAACAATTTCTAATAAACCTGATATAATTTGTATTATTGCATCATTCACAGACATTTATTAAGACAGTGTCTCTCAAATTTAGTTACATTTCTGACCACAAACTTGGTAGCTTGGTTTTATTTCAATGGAAAAAACTGAGTAACTAACTTCAACAAAGACCAATGAAATGATGAAAGGTTCTGCCTCTCAGCTATCACACAACCAACCCCTGTATAGAAACAAGGTGGCAATAGTTTTTTGACCTACAAACTGCATTTGACATCCACATTATATTATTACTATAAGGCTCAAAAAAACAGAAATCATAATGCATCTCATTGTGGTCAACTTTTTGCACTGGTTTCCATTAAAGATAGATGTTTGCAGCTTCTCGGGCACATTTTGCTGTTAAATTATGCTGCGAGCATGGGTTTTCTACATGTTCTTCCATATCGAACAATAAACCAGCCAAATAGTAATTATCCAACTGGACATGTTTGACGCTTCAAAACTAGTGGATTTGCCTGGACATAAATAGATGTGAAAATCTGAAAGGCTTTGAAGCTCTTAACACTGGCAGGGAATGATAATTACTTATCCTCAGCAAGATCACTCAACTAAACATTATATTTTAATGCATAGTCATTTGCAAAGTGGCATATGATGCCCCCTCAGTATCTCTGCAGGGGAAACATTTAAGTCCAATTAAAAAACTTGCTGTATTTTTTTAATGAAAACTAGAATGTAAATACAAATAAATACTGGCATCCATCATTGATTTTATTTATTTTTTTTGGTTTATTTACTCTGTAATTAAGCTCACCCTGACACTTAGATGTAAGCACTGCATGATTTCTTATGTTTTTGTTTTTTCTCCTCATCTTTGAAAAGTACACCACCAAGTCCATCCCTTATGTTTGTCTATCGCCAACTTAACTCTTTATTTGAAGACCTCCGATTTTTTTAAAGCATTCATTTTGCATTGAAATTGAAGTCAAATTTCTGTTCACACAAACATTAAAACCTGAAACAGAAGAGTGATGCTTCTGAATATTGTTTGACCTTCTATCATATGCCCTGCACGTCTCTGAAATTGGGTCCATACAACATAGTTTGTGTCTTTCATCATGTTTGACCGCAATGTTTGATGCCAGATGTTGCCACTGACTGGATGAAGCACGGCAGCATCCTTGTGCTTTTGACTTGTGCCTTCTGTGACAGCTGATAACTGAGGCTATAATGGGAATATAGAATAATAAACATGGGCAAAAAGGGAAGATGGATCACATTAATTTGCACAGCTGAATCCCCTCCCCGACTCTCCTTTCACAGTTGTGAAGCTGACACCGCAGCCTTCTCATTTGATGAGCAATTAGTATACCTTTTGCCTGAGTTTGTATCATGATAATCCATTCATTTTTTGCACTTCAATTATGTGTATAAGACTGCTCATTTGGAAAACATTGAACTCATCAATCCTTTTTGCACCAATTTTCTAATCCAAGCTATTGAGTCAATCCAAGGGGACACCAAAAACACACTTAATTGTCCTCGATCCAGTCAGATTCTCATTAAACCCAAAACTTCAAATCCTGTTTGGCCTTTTATTGTTGTTGTTCTTGTTTTTGTGAATTGTTTTTATCTTTAACTAAGAATTTGCTGGTCTTTCTGCAGGCTGTTGTAGGGAGAAAACACTGCAGCCTGGATAAACAAACTTGTGTCAGTGCTCATCATTCAGCTAGCTAGGATCCTGCGCTTGATTAAAAAGCTCCCTTTGCTGCATCTCTGTGGCCTTGCTCCTCTGAGAGCCCACATAAATAAATTAATGAACAGCTCCTGTTGAACTACTGGAGGCATGGGATCTTAGCGGCAACAGCTTGCCTACTGCATTGTTCTGAGTCTGTATGATTGAGTGGGGAGACCAGCAGGTTTAGCTCCTATGCAGACTTCTGATTATTTAAAGTGCAACTCTAAAAACACTCTGAAAATAATAAGCAGGAAGATGAAAATTAAACTTGATTAAAACAAATATGTGTAATTATGGAAGCATTAAACATTGTAAAGTGATTTATGTATGGTTGTTTCATGTTATAAAGGAACGACATCTCTAAAAAGAGAAGTGCTAAGCTAACTTAGTGTTAGCATTAAGAAAGTTAATCAAAGCTATTTAAGAATTAAAATTATAACTAGTGCTGTCATGCGATTCTTTTTAGTGGGGAATGAATTAATTATAACCTATACAATTTTAATCTAATTCATCTATTTTTAATCTAATCCTAACAATTGCTGTCAAAAGCCTAACTTTAATGTATTTCCATTTAAATGTCTGACACTGTGGCCTAATAAATGATCAAAATACAAATACAAAAGTGGCTTTATGAGGTTTTCTATTATGGCAGCCTTCCAACCTTTTACGTTTACGCTACCAAAAGGGTATTTCTTCAATCTCCAACAACAAAAAACTAAAACAAAAATGTAGGTCCAGTCTCCTCCAATTTAATACATCAAAAAACAGTAAGAACATTGTCCTGAGCAATCTAAAAAATACTCAGTACAAATGTAGTATTGATTCCATAATACATATGTAGACATCTTTTTTTATAGTTAACTGTCTGATGCCATCAGCCCTCCGCGTACCCTATTTATTTATGATTACAAACATCTCGTAGGCTTTATCCCTTACATTATAGATCATTGTGGTATTATGGCATTGATTTTGGTTAATTCTGTTACAAACTATAAAGTCAGACACTGATGATGTCACAACAGCAACAGGTACACGGTGCATGCAGGAACGCTTAAAGTGGTGTAAAACCATCGTAAGTATGTGTAGGATGCATTTTCAAATGAGTAAAAAAACTAATGTTCATGCAAGTAAACAACTGAACTATAAATTGTTTTATATTGGAGAACGCAACAATGGTTAATGGCGTATACTTGTATAGCACTTTTCTACCTTCCATGAAGGCCATTTACAGTCACTGTCCCATTCACACGTTGATGGCGGCTCCGCCGTCTAACACTGGCGCTAAGCAATAACCACCAGGAGGAATGTGGGGTTCAATGTTTTACCTAAGGACACTTAGGCACTCAACACATGGGAAGGCAAGGCCAGGAATCGAACTTGTAATTTTCCAATCAGAGATATCAGGTAGATGTCTGCGCCACGTTAGCTGTAGACTAAAATTTAGATCAACACGATTTTTTTTTTCAGAATCGCCATTTGCTACATTTGTTAGCACAAAAACTGTGAACAATCGTTTATCAATTGTAGTTATTTTTTTTATTGTTTTTAAGGAAAAATGTCCCTTATTTGGCAAACAAGCAATGTTTAGCTTCAAAATGATTTGTGTAAGAAAAGATTTTGGGAGAAAAGTAAGAGAAGTTCCTTAAAAACTGATCATTTCAAGCTGATTTTAAAAGTGCTACATAAAAGGATAAAATGCTTGTGTGGGTTTATGTCAATCAGCAGAGCTGAACTTCGGCTGCAACACCGACAGTGCAGCTAGACTCCAAACCAAAAAAAATGGAAGAATGCATTCATCATTTAATGAATCCATTGGTAACTCAATCAAGAGGCTAAAAAAAAAAAAAAAACTCTGAAAGATGCAGACTTACTGTTATATTTGATGGAATATTTTGATGAAACATGTTTGGAAATGTTTAGAATTATCCAAAAGATGAACATATTAGTTTATTAAAAGATGATGTTTCAATTGAGAACACTGTACATTCTCTATTTCAAAATAAATAGCAAAAGAAAATGCTCAATTTAGAATGAAAAAACTGATAAAAGTATAAAACTGAATATGCAAATGCTATTGACAGCTAAACAAAACAAAATAGCTAAATCTGTGATATCAGGTTTAATAATTTTTATGATTTAAGTTTATTAAATGATAACATCATGTGCAATTAAATTAAACTTAAATTACAAGAGCATAGGTCATAAATTCTCATTATGCATTTAATTTAGTTGCTTTATGCTGTCCATCTGTAATTTAAAAAAAATGTATGAGGTATTTTTGTCAAATTTAGTCTGAATTTATTTTCTTTGAAAACATTAATTCTTGCTCGGCGTTCTTCTGTTGTTAAAATCCCAATTTGCTAATGACAAAATAATTGAGAAAAATGTGCTTAATTGAAAGAAAATGAATCACTGATGACAAATATGGTGTCGAACAAGCAAAACTTAGCTCACGGGAAAAAAAAAAAAAAAAATCAAGGAAAACGAAGAACAGTTTTCTACCTCCTGGTTTGTCTGCTCCAGTGAGCCTTTGAATCGAATATTTTCTGTCACATTGAAAATAATGCAGGGAAGCTGCAGGAAGTTTACTGTGCTGCTGTGCAAGCATCATGCAAAGCTGAGGGCCAACAGTACAGTCAGATTTATGATCAGCTGATTAAACAGAGGTCAAAACGCTTTGATGTCTGTGTTTGTTTATTTTTACTTAGCATTTAATTAACTAAAGAAGTCCCACAATGATCATTTGAAAGGTTTAATTGACAGATTTCGTGTAGCCCGCTTTCGAGTGGTAGAGGTGTGAAATTCACTCCTGATTTTTAGGAGTAGTTCCCATAGACATTTTGACTCACTCCAAATTGGACCAATCACTGCTTACTGACATCATCTGGCTCCAAAATGCCATCATCTATATTGCATAAAAAAAAAAAAAAAAAAAAAATGGCGGCTAAATTGACTTCGTTTGATTGCAGCTGGAAGTAAGGGGGTGACATCACACTGAATTAGTTCTGTTCTTATATACTGTCATTGAGTCCAAGTGTAAAATAATACTGGTCTTAACAGCAAAACAGAAGAAAATCAAAAATCTTTAAACTCATAGTCCAAAATGTTGTGCTTCACTTTTGTTAATAGATTACAAATATGTGGTGTGCTGGTTTACGTGTTGGTTTGTACTGGACTGATTTAAAGCCAGATTTTTCTGCTCCATTGGTTGATGCCATGTCAGCCAGATACAAAAACTGGCCCTTTAAAAAACAATGGGAAAATAAGGCAATCACGTTTTTAAATCAATTAATTGTTATAAATCCCACCTGTGGTAAAAAATAATAATAACAATAATTTAATTTCTATTTGAAATCAGAGTGAACGAGCTCTGGCTTTATCGTCTACTAAGCCTTCTAATAGTTTCCTGGTGACCTCACCTGGCTCCAGCTCTGTCATGCTTTGTTTTTTTTGCAATTCAGACTT
Source organism: Adrianichthys oophorus (assembly GCA_036245035.1). Classification (NCBI taxonomy): domain Eukaryota; kingdom Metazoa; phylum Chordata; class Actinopteri; order Beloniformes; family Adrianichthyidae; genus Adrianichthys; species Adrianichthys oophorus. The sequence continues at coordinate 19,739,191 of BSAI01000101.1, read as the reverse complement.
AAATAGGAAGTGGTGAAGAAAGCTACTCCTTTGGTGACTTGTTTTTCCTAAAATTCCCAAAGAAGAAAACTGTTCAGATCAGGTTTTACACCTAAATTCAGAAAAAAAAAAAAAAAAAAAACAGAATCCTTTCTCTGTTCCGTGTCTGTTGAGTTCACACATATACAAACATCCTGCAGTAACGAGAACATGTGGTTTCTGTTTACATTAAAATGAATTTTGAGATAGAGTTTTTATCTGAATGAATATGCTTGAATCAATTCCTAATGGAAAGTAAACAACAACAACAACAAAATCCAAACAAACATTGGGTTTATTTTTGGACTGTTTGGTTTAAAAAGAAATGTTTCTGCAGCTTTAAACTCCCTGGGAAACATTAAAGTACAGACAACATTAATGTTTCACAAGTTTACCCCTGAAAATGTTTTAAAGGACAGAAAAACACCAAAGTCTCCTCTGGAAACACATGATCTTTTTATAAAGGCACCTTGGATGCAGCTGAATGTCACCACGAAGGAACTTTTCTTTCCTTGGCTGAAATGTCGGAGGACAGCCCGCGGAAAAGTTGAGGTGGTGAACTCGAAGCCGAACAAATCAAATTTGAGCCGCCGTTTAGTTCAGCACAAAATATAAAGTGGAAAGTCGTGTCCTTCTGAAAGCCTTCAGATGTCATAAAAGCTGCCATGAATCTGGACATGTTTGAAGGAGGACGATGAAATTCTGATCTATTTTATGCTTTTTTACATTTGTTACATTCATTTTGCTCAACATTTACATTAATTCTCTTAGACAATAATGTTCATTTTTGAAAAATTTTTGTGTCTTTGTTTCATTGCAAATGTAGAGGGGTTTAGAAAATATGAGGAAAAACCAGAAGAAATCCCTGTTTTGCTCCTGTGGGGACTTTTAAATAAATATGTGTTCACAATTTGGGATCCCTTCTTTTTTACAGAAATACAGGGCAATAGTTTTAATATTCCTGCAGATTTATTATTGGACTTTTCTTAAGTAACATTTTATTAAAATAACTATATTTAATAAAATAGTTGTTGTTGTAGTAAAAGTATAAAAGGGCAAACAAGGATGAATTGTAGAAGAGCAGACAAAAAATGCAGGGAAAACACGTTAGATTGCAGGTCATGAAAGTACAGGAACAAAGGAAGGCCATAAAGGTGAGCAATCTGGACAGTAGACATGTTCTGTGATGGTTAAAAGCTTTTAATATGAAGTTAGAGTAATACTAAGACAACAGAAAAGCACCCATACAGTACATGTGACTAGGGCAGGCATGTCCAAAGTCTGGCCTGTGGGCCATATGTGGCCCGCGTTCCACCGGCCCCTCAGGCTTCTTTCACAAGATCAATAATAAGTGGTTTTCTTAAATACATTTCTTAAAATTACGTGTAAAATTTCTTGATTGTGATTGACTGAATTACGTTGTAATGTGAAATGTGAAACAAATGGGTCTGCCTAATATGCCAAGAGACTGTGGATGTTTTCAAGGAAGTCGGTAATCAAGACGCAGATGAGACATGCTAACTACAACAAGCTAACTAGGAATGAACAATGCAAAAAATGACAAATTGACAATAATTTTTGTATAAACTTATTTAGATGTATTTGTTTTCTATGTGAAGAAATAAAAAATATGCCATTGTAATAAATGCTCATTTGCATTTAGTGTTGAAATAATTGGATGAATGTCAGGGTGAATGGTTGGTCCTCAATCATTTTCACCTTACCAAATCTGGCCCTCTGCAAAAAAAGTTTGGACACCCGTGATTACTTACCCACTCAAACTGTGTGTTTTATGAGCGTTGCACGTTTGGAATACTCTGCTACCCTCTTCTCTATCTTTCAAAATGAACTCAACATGACCGATACCAAACATTCATGCAGGTGGACCTATGGGTGGCTCTTCCTTTACTTTTTTCTGACCGACTGCTCATTTTTGGAACACTGCTGAGTTCAGCAAAGTGAAGTCATTTCAATATGACCTTTGATGTTTATAGTTCCTGATTATGTATTTCAGCAATGTACAGGGGTTGACCTGCACAGGTGCTGTTGGTTTGGGGTTTTCCAGGGTTGTAGAGAGGATGAGACACATCTTAAGGGGAGCATATTATAGTTCCCTAGAGACTTGTTGAAAATGAAACATACAATTGTGTGTGGTAAGTGTATCGTGAAGGATAATGTAACTTGTATACACTCATGAGATACTGGTGATCCTATCGTACAGTGCCCTTATGCCACACTCATTAGAAAAGCACTATCCACAACTGCCCTTGTGGATAGAAACGGGCTGTTTAGCAAGTGAAGAAAACTTTTGGCCCCTTGTGCAGGCCAAAGGATTTGACAGGGGGCAAAAAATGTCAAGCCTGTAGGACACGCCTAATTCACCCTTATTTACCCTTTAGTGTTGAAGAAGTGTTCATTACGATCTGTTGCTCTCAGCATGCCAGTAGAAAAAAACGTATATGGACATTTTCGCTCTACATATTTTCTGTGGGCCAGGTCTAGATCATTTGAAGGGGAGTGTTACAGTTTTGTTATGATAAAAAAGCAGTTCTTTTGGCTAAGGTACTATGAGTAGTACTTAAAGAGGCTTCCATTGATGATCTCGTAATCTCCGCTAATAATGATAAAATATTGACTCAATGATGGGGGGGCTGCTGCTGCTGCCCTCTCGCTCCACAGGTTTGCACATCTTTTTCCCACAGACAGACTGAAGTTAGTTGTAAGGGTGGGAGTGACTAAGCTACTAAAAAAAAGGTCTTGATTGTGATTTTATGACCACAGCATGTGTCCTCCAGCATGTTTTTTAAAGAAGTAGGATGCTAACCCTTCTGTTGGTTTAGTTAATTAATTCATAGAAGTAATACTGTGTGCAGTACCCACCCACTGGGAAGCTCTTAGCCCTGTGATTGGTGAAATCTGGTTGATTTTTTGTTTGTTTGTTTTTTAAGCTTTGGAAGACAAATAGCAACTAATTCACTTAGATTCCTTTTTTTTTTTTTAAGATCTTCAATGTGGAAGTCCAGACCAGGGACAGTGACTTTCCACCTTTAGACAATCTAATCTTTATTAATAAAACATGTTTACATGAGTTGACTGAGTATGCACAGTCAACAAAAACACTGAATTTCTCTCTGACATTTATTAATATGCCACTGTCATTAAAATTAGATTATTAAGCTTTTTCTCCATTTTAGTTAAAGTCTCCATGTTGACTGATCTAGCTATGATTAAATAATGATTTTTTTTTTACCCCCTTGTTGACAGTTTCTCTTTTAATAAAATGTCAAAATCAGGTTATCTAATGCATATTAAAAGTCAGGAGCCTGCAGAAAGCCTCACTGGCTCAAAGCTCATTTCAGCTGTAATTTGCTGTCTGTTTTTCATATAGAAAGAAACAGATTCCGATTAATTCACTGAACTGGAACTGCAGGAGTGCGTATTCCTGATAATGCTGTGCAGGAGGGTTCTAGTTTGTGCTCCAGCTGTGGTTTCTGCTGTTTATCTTATCTCCATTTCGGCTCTAACCCGACTCACAAACAGGAATGCAGAGACTTTCCCCGCGGGACGGGAAGTGCTGTTTGTTGAGCTGTGCCGTTTTCCGTTTGTGCAGCCCTCAGACTGCATCCGTTGTGTCTCCCGGGAGGCAGTCAGACATTGTTCACAGTGTGCTGAACCCCACACAGCTCAAAGTGGACTCTGGTTTAAAATTCAAGTTTTTAGGGAATGCGGTTTTGTGGCTGTGCCATGGAGGGAGGAACAAAATCACAACAGCAGAAAATGGTAACGAAGAAGAACATTAGTCAGGCGGAGCATTAAGTGCAAGCTAGCTGAGATGGCGAGCGAGAAACAGGAGGAAAGTCTGTGTCTGCATCATGCTTCACTTCAGCCGCACTTGTTTAAATGTAGAATTGTGTGATAATAGTAAAAGAAGAATGATCCAGTTCATGGGATTGTCTTTCTGCTTCGTAGGTTATTTGTAATTTCACGCATAAGCTTGTATATGGTATGTAATTTATTTTAATGTATGGTGCACATCTCTGCAGAAGGCTTAAATACACGCTTCCTTCCACATGATGTCGCGCAGACAAAGAGCCTGCTGTAGCGACATAATGAGTGAAATGAATCTGACTGAGCAAACGTGGATCTGAACTGGAGCAGGAAACGCTCCGGATCTGGATTCTCTGTTGCGTCGTCCTTCACCAAGGAGAGCATGGAGAGGGTCGCAGCAGGCTGGTTCTTCAGTAAATAAATGAGAACCCAGTCAAAGGTCAAGAGTGTATCCATGCTTAAATGAATCATCTTTCAGAAAAATGAAACATGATGTAAATACTGTATTTTTTATTTTTTTTTATAAGTCACATAGTTTGGCTGGGGGTGCGACTTACATCAGATGCAAATAACTTTATGTGATTTTTTTTTTTTTTTTTTTTTAATAAATAGCAACAATCACTACAGGTGTGTGTATCAGTATTTGCTACTGAAGCAACTCTAAAGAAGCACCGCTCAGTCTTGTGCTAAATTCACATCAGCCTTGGCAATAGGCTTAAGTTTTGGGCTTACATATTCAAAACTCTCACGTTTACATGTCGCTAGGGACGTTTTTAAGGCGGTTATCTGGCTTTATGTGGAAAATGTGCCACGACAGTTTACCCAGTTTAACTTTTACCAGTTAGGGTAGTGACCTGTGGTTTAAATAATTAATGACTAATTGTGACTTATGATAAATCCCTTTTATTCAATGGCGTACATATTTATTTAATATTGTCTCTTCCATCCCCCACCGGACAATGAAATAAATAAATATGTCATTAATTGTTTAAATTTGCTTTTTGATATCAATTTAAATATTTTAATGCCACATGTATTTATCAACATTTATTCATTGATTTCCAATTGCATTTATTTAATGATTTAATGGCGTACATATTTATTTAATTTTGTTTCTTCCATCCCACACTGGAGAATGAAATAAATAAATGTGTCATTAAATGCTTAAAAGTGGGATGGATGCCATCTCTCCGCATGAGACCCGGCTTTCCTTGGTGGTTTGGCAGAGTTTTTACGCCGGATGCCCTTCCTGACACAAATACAAGTTATAAAGGATAGAACCTAAAATTGACCATTGGGGTCAATGGTGTGAGATGGTAATAAAACCAACTAAGAACAATTCCTTTTTTTGGTGCGAATGTGATAATGTGGTCCTGCAACAGACTGGCGGCCTGTCCAGGTTGTAGCCCACAGATGCCCAACAGTAGATGGGAGAGGTTCCAGCAACCAAGTGACCCCAAAGGGGATCGAGTGGCTTTGGTGAATGGATACACCGACAGATAACTTCAGTTATTGAAGGGAAATTGGAATATTAACTTTTGACTCATTAAATAATCATGAAGAACTCCATAACAGTAGTGTGTTTAAAGTAGGGCAAAAGTAGGTCCAGAATTTTAAAAGTGTTTATTCTAAATCCTTCTATGAACATTCATTAGGAGGAACTCTTTCTCTGATCTCAATCACATCAACATCTGTTAAGTAGATGTCCAATGGTATATTTTCTCCCTTTAGGTGCTTCCTACTTGATTTGAGGCACGTAGGTTTACAGTAAATATGGGCACTAAAGAGCAATGGTTTTTATGAATAAAACTTGCCCAAGGCTTTAGCATAGTGGTGGAAATTCACTGTGAACATCAGGTCTAAATGAATCAAAAATGGATAAAAATGACGAAGGCTCAGAGCATGTTGAATCAGTGCTGATTATCCACTGGATCCTTTCTGCGGAGCGGCTGATTGACAGCGTCTGAGGTGATTTTTCAATGTTAACTGAAGCATATGAGATGGTGACATTTTATGCATGATTTATGTTTTAATTATCTGATCATGCAGCCTGCTCATAGTCAAATGCAACTTACATTCTACCATTTTATACCAAACCTGCAGTATATTTCAAAGGTGTCTTAATCATTTAATTCATTTATTAAAATTGTGACTTTCAGTTGTTTTTTGTTTCTTTATGTTCTTTTACTCGTTCAAATTGATTTATCTCCAACTTTATACCATTCTTAGCATCATAGTGTGCTTCTATTTGTCTGTTTCTCATAAACTTCCTGTCCAGTTCCTGCTCTGTGCTTCCAGCTGCTTAATTACACAATCTTGCTCCATGAGTAACCCTAATGCTACTAAACACCAAGCATGTGTAGCACGTTCAAGGACAAACTGAACACAGATTTTTGAACACGCTTTTAGCATATTGTGTTCACACAGGTTTGATGCTACCCGATACCAGCACACATGCTGAGAGTTGAAAGAGGCGTGGTTAGAAATGTCAAAGAGGTGAAAATCTCACATAACTTGCTGCAGGCTTTTTTTTCACAGCTCTATTCTAATATATGACATACTTAGTGTCATATGATGACAGCTGGGCACAAACCACAATTATTAACTTCTCCTACCTGATCAATATTTAACTGAAAGACAGTTCTATGTTTTAAAAAGGATGCTACCCAACCGTCACTACCAAAACCAAGTCCAAGAGAGTACCAAAACTCTCCACATTAACGGGTTTTTGCCTCACCAAACCTCCTCCATAGTTGTTTTGAATATTCATTTTATACCAGGCTGTACGTGTGTTTATTTCTGATGTAAAGTTACTTTATAACAAAAGGAGTGTGACCCCAGCCTCTAGTGGTCTTTTGAGGAACTGCGGTATTTAATACTAGGTTTGGAGCACATTTGGAAGTATGGATGTAGGTGGCTGTCAGAAAAAACCTGCTTAGGGTTCGCAAATTGATAATTTAAGGCTGCCTTGTTTAGTATTTGGAAGACAAAGATGACGATTTCCTTTTGTTTTATTGAAACAACACAAAACAGAATTTTGTCACTCTCAGACTCCACCTTTCTTCCAGTCAGAAATGTTGGAGTTTGCAATTGACCTACTTTCTTGTTACCATTGACTGTATGAGAACAGGATTGAGTGACTCATCCCCCCTCACGTTCCAAACAGAAAGGACCTGCTGGTTTCAAGAAGCCAAAATCCCATAGACTTTTATTACGAAATAAGCAGCTGTTATTCAGTTATATATGCAGGATAACCTTTCTCGCTCTTCTACTTTTTGTTTTTTAATGTTCTTGCTAATCAAAATTTTTTTCAGATTTTTTTTTTTTTTCTATTTTGCAAGTTTTTTTAGGTTATACACTGGCCAATCAGACGCCCCAATAAAAGTGTGTGGTCTCATATAGAATGTTCAAAGCATTTGATTGACAGATTCTATCGAGCCCGCAGTAAGTGGTAGAGGTGTGACCTTCCAACAAGCTCACTCCTGATTGGTTGGAGTGATTGCCATAGAAATGTTGACACACAGCTTACTGACGTTACCTGGCTCCAAAATGGCGACTGAATTGACTTAATTTGATTGGAAAAAGAAGTAAACCATTTTCTATGTCCCACTCAGTCCAGTTCTCATATACAGTCAATGCTTGTTAAACATGTTAAACACCATGAAAGCTACCATCAATTAAGTAATTTCAAGGTATTTTATCTGACCTTTCCCTGTCCTCACATGTGGTAAGTACCAAAAGAGTTACAACATAAATACCCAATAAGTATCACATAATTATGAACCAATTAGCACCACATATATACTGGTACAAAGCAAATACTACGTAAGTACCCAGTAAAATTTACCATGTGAATACTGTTGGAATACCCTGTAAGTATCACACTTTAAGACAAGCATTACAATGGCATGTTTTGTAGGAGACAATACATCTGTCCATCATCATTTCTGTTTTCCAGAAGTCCAACAACTGATTCTCCCTTCTCAACTGGTGGTTTAGTGTTTTTAGTCTGGGGAGTTTTTGTCTCATGAGTCTTTCTACATTTTTATGCTCCAAGTCATAAACTGTTCCATACTTTGGCTTACAAATATCCCTCTAAAGCAATAAGTATAAATATATTTTTTATTCTAAGCTGTTCACAGAAATGATATTTTATTTACTAGTGACATTCTGAGCATGGAGAACTGAGGATGTGTCAGTCACGAAGGAGAAATCTTGCATATCAGCATTGAAAGCTGCAGGCTTACAGAGAGGCACGTTGAAGGTTATTTTATTTTTTTCCCCTTTTGAATAAAGACAGAAGCAGAATGAACAGCCTCGGCAGTGACTCACAATGCCAGCAACTCCTCCAGCAGAGGAGCCAGTGTGACTGGAAGTTATTTCCATGATTTTAGCTTTAGTTTTCCCAGTGTTGTGCAGGAAAACGGGGCCATCAACATTCCAAATCGTTTTTTCAAAGTTTGTTGACATAATGGTTGATAATAAAGGTAGATTTGGAGGTGGAGGTTTTTAGCTGAAAATCTTGGAGTGGTTTAGCTAAAAAAAAAAGGCAAATAGCCACTTACATTTTCTTGTTTCTTAAAGGAGAGCAACAATGAATGCAAAATATGAAAACATTTTCAGGTGAGATGTTTGAATCACGGTAACATAGAAACATTTAAAATTGTTTTTTTTTTCCTTAATGGGGTTTTGATAGTAAAAAAAAACAACAACAATGTTTCATGAAATGAATTCAGGGCAAATCCATGACCCCTTTGTTTAATGTGAAGTGTAAACAGCATTGGAAATGTGATCATCAAAAGCACTGTGCATGTTATGAAAGTAGAAAAACCTTTGAAATGCTTCAGCATTCCAATTTTCTTCTGAGGCTGGATGTAAGAGATAAATTACCTCAAATAGCAGACATCATTTTTTGTTTGTTTTTTAAAACATTTGGACTCAGAATAGAGGCTTTTTAACCACTTTTGCATCTTATTTTCTCCCCATCATCTCCAAAGCATATGTGGATGCAGACCCCCCCCCTTCTTGGAAAGCGCCTGAAAACATTTGAAAAATGCATGAGTGAAAAAACCTCGTACCCTTCGATCTGAAATCCTGCAGTACATACCTGCTTTCTGGTAAGTGAACATATACATCATGACACTGCATGAGAAGCCACTATGCTAGAAATCATGCAGTAAAACACTTACTACTGCTGTCTACAGGTTTTGTCAACGGGAAGCCAAACTTCACGAAAAACGTGCAAATCGACGAACGTTATCACTAAATGCACATCGATAAATCAATAAACATTCATGCAAATTTTTTCCACAAGCATGCTGTGACAGGTCATAGTGAGCACTTATACAACAAACAAGGGTAAGTAAGGGTGAAGTAGGTGAGATGCCTGCACATCGTATGAATTGGTCATTAGACCCGCCCGATTCTGGCTGTTCACGCGATAAGTGCGTTCTCCTTGTGTGCCCTGAACGTTTTCCCAGTTTTCCCCCCAAAGACAGCAGGAAGCCATAACCAAATTGTGACTAAGGTTTTACAAATGACGACCGTAGGACAGCATCACCTATACTTCATAAGAACGTCCAACTTACATTATTCTCATGAATAATTCACAATACATTTACCACACGCACGACAATTGTACATTCCATTTACAATGAGCCGCAAGACATGCCTAAATTCCCACTGAGACGCCCCTTTGTCTGGTCACTCTTCTCTATAATCCCACAGTGGCCCGGAAAACCTAAAAACTTGCAGAAGTCATATGGGTCAACCACTGTATGGTGGCAACTGAAAGTGAATTGAGGAAAAGGGGGATAGTTTAGATGATCCCTTCTTTTGGGTCAACGATAGGGAGATGTTTCCTCCTGTCAATAACATTTTTGTGAAGCTTTAATCCATGACTTTGACCACAAACCCATAAACTTGTGAATCATCAGGAGGGTTTTTTTTTTTTTTTGCTTAGCAGGTGCGTGGACTCAACAAAACTTTCAGTTTTTAGAGCATTGAGTTAACCGATGCAACTCAACTCCCTGTTTGGAATCCTGTGAAGTCAAGAATAATCTGCCCGATTCATATAATTTAATGGCTTTTTCCAGTCGGATTAAAATTATCATATCGCCCCGTGAAGTGCTCCCTAAAATTATTCACACCTCAGGGGTGTGAATAATTTTAAGGAGGACTGTAGCTTGTGATTTAACTGTCTTATAGATTCATATACTTCATCCCCAGCACCCAGGGTCTTCCAACCTGGTCTTTACCATCCATCACCCTGTTGGTTTCTCCTGACACTGCTTACTGTTGATTACCTGCACCAGGTGTGTTCAGTCAATCACAATGAGAAATCACCTGGGTCAGCAAATCAGCAGCAAACCGGGAGAGCTGGAAAACAGACATGAACCAAGGCATGGGACATAGCATGAACCAGAGTAGGACAGCTCTTGATAACTGCAGAATAAAAAAAAAAAAGATGTTTCAAGTACTTTACTTTTCCTTTAGAGTGAATAGGAGAGGATGTGCTTCTGTGATGAGTCATCTGTTGGCTACTCTGTCCGCTAACTTCTATCAATTTACGGTAAACTTAATTTAATCTGGTTGTTCAAATACCAGTATACAGATGGGTCAGAAATAACGAATGAATTTAAACGATGGAAAAAAAAAAAGTGAATAATGTCTTACATTTGTTTAGCTCAGGAACGGAGGGTAACTTTGGTAACACTTACTCTAAATGTTTTAGTTAATGTTTCTTCAGTTCTTGCACATGGATACATGAATTTGAGCCCTACTCTGGGAGAGCTGGGAGCTGAAGTCACAGCAGTGCTCAGGAACTAATTGGTGGTTTAAATCTCAAATCCAATCCCGTCATGTTAAGTGTCAAACAGGGAAGCATTGGTTCCCATTTTTAGTGTTTGGTACAACCCAACCAAGAATCTTAAGCCACAACCTACAAGTGTCAGGGTCGACATAGTACATGCTAGTTTAGGGACATTCATTAGCAGTCCTGTTTTTTGGTATGTAGTTTTTGTTAAGAAAATATATAAATAAAAAAGTAATAGAAATGAGTCAACCTGAAATATGTTACTTTATAGTTTGATTAAAAAGATTAGTATGTTGCCAGTACATTGTTTTGTAGTTAATGGATAAAATAATCAAAACTGTTAAAATAACTATGAGTGCCACTGGAGTCACTTAAGGTGGCAATTAGTAATTGTTTTCTACCATAGAAGATTGTCTGGAAGCATCATGTGATCATTAACCCTTTAACTGCCTACTAAACCAAATGGTGAAGCACATTTAGAAAACATGTATTTGAAAACAATTGTGTGTTACTCCCCCAGGGAAATTAGCAGCAGAAAAAGAACAACTTTTTTCCTTGGTTTGGTTAGTTAAAGGTTTCATTCAATTCATTTATTTTTATATATAATCCAATATTACAACACAATTGTCTCAATGGGCTTCACAGCAGTAATTGTACAAAAACAAAGTCAGTCATAAAATATAAACATAGCATCCCTGCTCTTAGACCCTCCTTCTCAGTAAAGACGAACTCCAAAAAGAAAAAACTATTTTGAGGAAAACAGAAACCTCAGGGAAGTTCACATGAAGGAAGGATCATCTTCCAGGACACACATCAATACACACACCACCAGGTTAAGTCTACAATGAAAACCGAAGTTTGTTGGTCTTTGACCTCAGGAATTTTAATTCAGCTTGAAATAAAAAGAAAAAAAAAACATTTACCAGCTACAAAATTAAACTTCTAAGGATTCCAATCCATTCCCTTCTAACTTCTTGAGGATCATTGGGAAGCTACTTGGGGGGGTTTGCTGAATTTAGAAGTTGTGGATTTTGAATGGCTGCAGTGTGGCAAGCTGGCAAAAAATTGCATATCCCTGTTGCTTGCACATTTTTTACTGGAATTCTGTCTACATTTAATACATGAATCCCTGGCTCAAGCTTAATGAAATACGTTATTTACGTTAACAACCTCTGTTGCCAAGGAAATAAATACACTTCGAGTACTTCAAAAAGTGTATAGACCTGTTTGTCAACCCCAGGCGATCAAAGAATAAAATGGCTGCTGTGGGGATAACATCAACTAAAAAGCTGCCATTTTGAAAAGTGTTTCTTTTGAATGAATTTGTCACGTGCAGCTCTGATTAGGGTGGCATGGGCAGAAGGGAAGATTAGTTTATCAGTCTCTCAGCCAGTAGGCCCGGGTCAAAGAGGGGCGGGTAGTGCCTGCAGACCACACAACGGCACTTGCGGGTTAATTTTTTTTTTTTTTTTGCAGAAAATGTGCAGCAGGCCAGAGTGCAAAGGTAAAAAGCAGCACATATCTTTCTCTCAGAGCAGCGTAGCCTTCTTTCCAGCAGGAGCTTTCCCCTTCCACTTCAGCAGCTGGGAGAGCGCACTCCTCCAACTCTAACCACTTTTGTATTATGCAAATGACTCCTACCCCCTGCCCCCAACCCCCTGAAAAGCTTCACACCATATGCCCATCAATTCAGCAAGGCCTCCGGTTTGAATACATGCATTTTTTTCCTCCCTCACCATCTCCCTCCATAATTCTGAAAGGAGGTCTATTTCTGATGCATTGTGCTGGTGTTCACATTGCTGTGCTGAGGGAATAGAAAGAGCTCTTACCCAATCAATTTATACAGCCCCCCCTTTGAAGAGTCGGCTCCTTATGTGGTGAGGAATGAAATTATACAAATGCACAGGGAATTATGGCCGAAAAGTCAGTTGCACTGATGGAGCTATGGTTTGTAAGAAGCGAATGCCTTGTTATTCCATATGACACATCGAGACATAGAGATGAACCTCAGTCGCACTTCTTTTGATCAAGTTCATTTCTGGGCTCATCCCCACTATACATTTATTTTAATACAGAAAGAACATTTTTACCTCAGCAGTTAAAGTTTTGCTCACATTAGTTTAAGTTTTTTGTTTGAATTCAAAGTGAAAGTGTCATTGTTTACATTTTGACTTTTGCTCACGTTTGAAAACAACACTTTTAGTGGCTAGCAAGTTAAAGTGTCAAAAAATGTTAGCATTCCTCATACGACCACTTATTAGATTGGAAGAGGGGGCGTGCTTGCGGAATACCTCGAGGGGCCGAGCCACTTGGCAGTGGTCCCCCCTCCCATGGTCTCCGCACAGTTTCGCCCCCTTCTCTTGGTTTTAAATGCACCTTAGACACGTAGGATCCTTGGTGGGGGGTGCTAGGACATCACTGCCAGCAAGTAGGAGATGTCCTCTCAGTGCTCTACCCTCCAATGTTAACTGCACCGTAGACATTTAGGGCTCCTTGGTGAGAGGGTGATTGGACATCCCTGTAAGCAATCAGGAGATGTTCTCAGTGCCCTTCTCGCCAATTTTAACTGCACCCTTTATTACACACACCCATCAACCACAAGAAACACACCTCAACACACATACAAATACATTACACAAGGAAGGTGGGACAACTGATCTTCTGTCCCCTACCCCATCCCCGGTGGAGGGAACAGGGCCTTCGGCAGTGGTGGCCTTGTCTGTTGGGTGTCGGCCTCCTGGGTCCAGAGGCCCCCTCCCCACACAGGGAGAGGGATCCTTTAGTCCTCTGGTAAGTCCATGAGTGGGGGATCATATTCCATCTGAGCTTGGAGGGTGTCTGTGTCATTGTGGTGCGGGTTCTGGTCCTTACCCTCGGGTGCCGGGCCCCTTCTGGGTCACAACATTAGGAGAGCCTGGTCAGGCAATGGACACCTTCGGGGACCCCCCCTTCTCTTGGTCATCCCTCCTCTAGATGGGGGTAGCTGACCCCCGCCGTGCTCTCTTCTGGATCTCCGCAGCTGCCTGGAGCTTTTGAGCGGGTCTCCCATGGGGGGCCCCGGCTCGTACCCGGGCTGGGGTGGGGGGATGCTCAGAACTCCTGGGTGGTGGTGGGCGGCTTGTCTGGGGTGGTGGGGCTCTCGGGGTGGGGCCCCGCGCTGGGCCGCCTGGCGCGGTGGGAGGGCTGCTCTCCTGACTGGGCTGGGCCTTGCGCTCTGCGCTTGCGTACCTTACTGCGCTCGGGTGTTGGGGGCCCGTGTGGCTGTCCTGCGGGCCCTGGTCTGGGTGCTTGGCCGGGCTGCCTGGCGGGTGGATCTCCTCCGTTGACCCCACAGTATGGGTGCGGGGGTGGGCCCTGGTCGGCGCTGCCGCCTCAGCGGGGGTCTTGGTGTGGGGATGGCTGGGAGTTTTCCCTCCTTTTTTGTGCATTCCATCATCCACTTCAGCTTAACATAACATTCACCTGAGCACAGGCGTCGGCTCACCTTTGCACCTTCAAATAGTGTGCGTGACAGAATGTAATGCTTTACATGTGTTGGTTGGTATGCACAAGTGTGCGTGTGAACTGCATGTGGACAAGTTCGTGAACACTCTTGGAGCCAGCAGGTATGTAACAGCTGAGTGTGTGGACAGGCCCCGCCCATTTTAGACCAACACTCACTATTGCAATGGGTATAAGCTCCAGCATTTTGTTGCCTGTAGATTAACAACTCTATCTTCCCTTCCCAGTTGTCCTTCTCAAAACTTATATAATCCACCATCCCCCCCTTCCACCCCCCAACTCTCTCCTTTTCCCCTTTTCCTTTTCCGTCCGGTCCAACAAAAAGAACACAAACAAAATTAATATTAATAAAGTTTCATTTAAATTACAAAAGGGGCTTATACCAACATACATTTTGTGTTTGCTATGATTTATAACCCCCGATTGTAAGAGTAAAATCTGTCTAATACAAGAGGCTTTCAGCTCATATCTGTTTGCTCAACTGTTGGACAGGACAAGTTAAAAAAAAAAAAATGTTAGCACTGGTTAGCTGCAAACTGGGGACATCATTCCTTAGAAAATAAAACTTTTGCTTCGAAGTAATAGACAAAAAATTTCTTCATACAACAGCTTTGAAGCCTCTAAACAAGAAAGACAAGGAGATTTTATCCAGGTTAGCTGTTATCTTGCTTTACAGGGGGCGTAAGGATTCATCAAACTGGCACATGGCCTGATTGACTCTGGCTTCAGAGCTGCTCAACAGCTGCTACCTGATCACACAACTGTGTGAAATCCTCAATAAAACATTACACAGCAATGCTGGAGAGTTATTCCATGAGGACATTAGTTTATACCTCCTAAATAAGAATGCCGAAACACAACTTTGAAACCATTTCCATGCAGTTTTCCTTATTTGTAGGGAGTATTATGCACAAATATCAATGAAGGGGTCTATTTTAATGAATTAGGTGCACCTTGATTGTAGGGCTCATTTAATCAAACAAACTTATTGACCAACAGATGAAGGACAGCCCATATCACTCCGTCAGACTCCTGACTTCCCATATTGCTCCAACAATACAACCAAAAAGTTGTACTAAAACATTTGACAGATTTTTGAGCAATGTGTACCACAAAAAAACTTTTCCATGCCAGTAAAACAACCTAAATTCATACATGAAACACATTCAATCATAATCCTTAGATTTTTTAAGGATTCAAGGTGTGCCTTTTAGTTAGAAAATAAAGGGCATTGCAAGTCACGGATCTGTTGGGGTCCAAACCTGACTGTTATGCTACGTTCATGCTGGGCTTGGAAATCCGCGATCAAGGGACAGCCTTCAATTAAATTCAACTCAATTTTATCTATGTAGCACAATATCACACAATACAGATGTCTGTGTGCTTCACACCAGCATTTATGCAAAAGAATATGAAGTCAGGAAGAAAATATAAACAAAAGTTCATTGCTAAACTAAACTAAGCAGACTAAGCTAAGCTTAGCTTCATCCAGATGGAACTGTGGGACAGCTAGAGGTGTGAGATGAGCCAGAGGGGAGTTCCACGGCCAGAGACAGGAGCACAAATGATCCACCTGTAATTTCTCCCGCTCCCCCGAAGGGGAGTGGGAAAGGGGGACAACACATGAATCACACTGCACTAAATAGAGGCATGATGAACTAAATAAAACTGTTGCATTTAATATGGAACAAATAGCAGATTGTAATATAATAATGGCAATAATAGAAACCTGCAGTTTTAGCCTTTCAATATTAATATAGTATAATATTAATCTTATCCAAGCACACATAAACCCACGACGCTGGGGGAAGAGGCCACCATGGCCTGGTTTATCACACCATCTTCCAGACGTAAAATAAATTTGTGAACTTACGTGACCTTCTAAGTTGAACTGAGTTATAACCAGGGACTACTGTAGTGTAACATTCCACAACTTTATTCATATCAACAGTGATCTTTGCAAGAGACAAAACTATACCTTCCTATAAGCAACTTACACCACTATTTTGAGATTTTTATACGTTTATTGTATATTTCGCACCATAAGGCACACTAAAAAGCCTCAACCTTTATCAAATACCGGCCATCCATCTTACCTTTTTTGGACCTTATAATACGGTGCATTTTGTGTTCGGGTTAAGTACAGAAACAGACCCCCTAATTAAGACTGCGCCTAATAATACGGCGCGCCTTAAAGTGCTTAAAATACGGTATTCAAAAAGTTCTGCGCCATGATTCTAGTTTTAAAAACCAAAGTCATGGAAAAAAAAAAAAAAAGTGTAGATCTGTGGGAAATTTTTCCTTCACAGTTAAACTAAAATCTAAAAAAAGAGAAGGGCTTCTGTTGGGAAGACGAGTGTAATGCTACGTATACACCGGACGTGTATTGCACTCTCAAGAACTCGCTAAACTAGCATTGTTGAATGCGCTATAGCATATAGTGTTGACACTGGACAGTTGCTACCTAAAACTAGAGCATGTACTCACAGTTGAAAGAGGCTTGGTGTAAATCTTGTGATTCTTCCAGGCTTTTTCTATCATAGCTCTATTCTGATGAATGAAAAACAGAGCTGAGCACACACTTCAATTATTCATTTCTCCTCTATTATCAATTTTCAAAAGATGGTACTTTTGTTGTGTTTAGAAAAGGTCACTTCCCATATGTCATCACCGTATCCAAGTCCCTGATTGGTTTAAGTTCAACTGGTTTAACTTTTGATATACATGCAATAGTTGCTTGTTTTGTACGTATAGCCCAAAAACGGACTTAAAAACTTGCATGGCGATGTGAAAATGTAAGGGGTTTTGAACGTGGAACGCACTTTTCCATAAACATTTCTTTGGAAGTGGTTGCTCAACTGCGCAGTTACTGAAGCCGGGATGAACGATGCATACAACTTTCTGTTTAACAGGTAATTTCTCGTGGACTTAGAGTTGTCAAAGTACTCTTCAAGTGTTGTTTGCTGCTGAAGTTGATGACAGCAAACCTGGACTGAATCCTCTGCCCCAGCATCTGCTGACGGCTCTGTCTTTCACACTCAAACTCCTAAAAGTCGATAACCACACAGAGCTCCAGATCAGCCTAACTGCAAGTTCTTTTCTGGGATTAACCATCCATTACCATCACCAGGCTGTAAACCACTTGTCTCTACATCATTAGGTTGTCTGTGTATGAAGCCCTTTTAATATCCCCAACACAGATGAGGAGATTACTGCGAGTTTAGAGAGCAAACCCGACACGCCTGGAGAGGAGCTGTGCTTCTGAGTGAGCGGCTGGCACGTGCCGCCTCTTCGTTTTTCACCAGAGATGAGTGTGATCGCACCATGACAGCTGTGTAATTAAACTGGAAGGTCCCGCCAAGACAGCATGTGGCCTTTTTTTAGCACCCACAAACACAGACACCTGTCGCTGTCTTCTTTTTTTGAGAAGTGAACTTCTCAAAATTCTGAGACTCAACTTTTTCTTTAATTTCAAACCTAACTGGAGACAAGTAAGCACTCCAAACTTCCGAATTACAAGCAGTCAACAATTTAAATGCTCTCTCTGCAATCTATTCATGATTACGTTTTATTTGAACCAATTTGAGTGAAAGCCAAACTAAAAACAAGAAAAACAAGCTATGAAATGAAACTTTTTAAAACTTTAAAAAACTTTATAAAACTAAAACTTGTTTTAATTTTTTTAAATGTTTGCAATATTGGGTCAGGTTCTGACCTGTCTCTCTCAGTGCTATTCTTTTTCTAGAATCCAACAAGTACATTTTTTTAATTGTCTGCCTTTGGTCTCTGGGGCAGCCATGGTGTAGAGGCAGAGTGGTCAATGTCTGATTAGAAAATCCCACATTGCTCCTGGTGGTTATAGCCTGGCACCAGTTTTTGGCAGTGAATGGGTGACTGTGACTGTAAAGCACTTCGGGCCTTCTGAGAAGGTAGTAAAATTCAATACAAGGAAGTATACCCCATTCATCATTTTACATATCTACATCATTTTACATATCTACAGGGTCCATGTTGGCGGGGTAGCTTCTTGTGGGTGAAGGTAATTGAAGGTCAGAGTTCACATATCTGAGACGTTATTAAAATGAATCACTTTAGATTACAACATACCGTAACAGCAGAAATCTTACTGTAGTCCAGTTACAGTCCAGCGGTGTTGCTCCACGCTAATGGTCCCACCCCAACTCAGAAATGAATTTCTAACTGCTAGCTAAATGACAGTTTTTTTTTTCAAAAAACATCTTTATTTTGGCTAAAAACAGCATAATCATACTTAAAAGACAAGAGACAAAGACTCACAATTTATCTCAAGTTTACAAATGGAATCTGAAGGCTGGAATTTAACATCATCAAGGAACTTTAAGAGGACACTATTGCTGAGGTGTTAGGACCAGCACTTAGAAACTCTTTTTTTTTTGTTAAAGACCCACTCCATCATCTATTGTAAAAGTGTCTTTTAATCATAATCATGCCGTTTTTAGGCTAAATCAAAAACCCTATGTTGTTTTCTAGGACATGGAATCTGCAGTAGTTTATTAGAACTTTACCTCAGAGTTGTGAGCAAGACTGCCGGTGCAGAGTAAGCCTGTGTTAATTTCTCATCATCCCTCTGTTTAGACTCTGTGACGGCCCCTCAACCCCAAGCGAATATAAGCGATGCAGCAAAAATAGGGAACAATTTTGGAGCTATCCATCTACACAGTTTTGAGCCAGATCTCAGCTCAGACGAGTAAAACAATGACATAAATTGATCTGTTAGTCTGCAAGTGGATGCATCAAAATGGAGTGAAGCAGGGATCTTGTGGCCCAAAGATTTGAATAAAGAAATACTTAGAAACATGGTTTAATCTTAAATTTCTTAAATATCCTCCATAAAGTGAGAAATTCTACAAGAACATGTTAAAAACACCAAAAACTCAATTTTCCTAGGAGTGGGTCTGTAAAAGACGTGCCAAGCAACAGTAGCTGATCAAATACATTTGACCTAAAATCCAGTTTCAAAACAAGCCCTTGATCATTGAATGAATGAGTTCGACTGAAAACTTCAGAGCACAGAGCAGACAGACAGTTCCGGTCTGTCAGGCTTTCCTGTGAAAGCAGATGAATTAAGATCAGAAAGAGAAAAGCAAGAGGCCCTGAAACAGAAAGTGTTCTTGTCTCACTCAAATGAATGAGAATCTTCCAGTTTTTACAATTTTTTATTATAATTTTCAAGTAAAATACTAACAAAAGAACAAAGAATAGAAATGGAAAGCAATTCGTACTGTCATGTAAAGTACTAAATGATGGGTTGTGATTCAGGTGAAGGACTGGTCGGGTAAAATTTCCCCAGCTTCTCCCATCCTCGCCTCATGCATGTCAAGTGGCGACGGTGGCCCACCTCTTCAGCTGTAAAGGTGCATTCACATCGAACGCATTTCGCGTGTCCCGTCCCTGCTTCCCCGTGCAGAGAATTCGCTGCTCGCAGAGTGTCAAGAAATGTGTTCCCTGAGCTCGCCGCCTCGGCCGCGTGTGGGAGGAGCTACCAGCTAATGTTTGTAGCCTGATTGCTACATGGAACGGCGTCTGTTTATCTCATTTACAATGCATGGGAGACACAGATGATGTTTAGAGATCAGGGTTATTTCTTTCTTTCCCGGGACGGGATCTGGAAACCTCGCTGGCCGCTCAATTTGTGCCACAGAACCTCAATTGGTGTCTAAACCATTGACTTTACATTGAAATTAGCCGCCTCCGCCACGCGAATTGTGTTCGGTGTGTAAGCACCTTTACTGTCAAGTTTTAATTTAACGCAGCCATCCCTCAGGAGTTACCACACAGATGCAGAACCCAACCAGAGGTCTCAATAAACAGGTGAGGGTGTGATGTGTAAACATAAAAGTGCCCCTCTTTGGAAGGATTTGTTTGTCACTGCTGTACTCCAGTGTGAAGTTAGCGTCAATTTTCCCCTTCTCTAAGATTCTTAAAAATGCCAACGTTTTGAATTTATCGCAGCCTAACAGTCAAAGGTATTTACGTAGGATACCTCAGGTGGGGAATGCGATAAGTTCCTTCCAGTTAGTGTGTGGGTTGGCAGGAACTTAATCTTATCAAACAGATGCCTGCATGAAAAACAAGGAACACAATTGTAGGTTAAAAGAACATGGCTGACGCTCAAATGGAAACAGTATCTCACTTTGAATATTAAAAAAAATGATAAATTGTAAGATGTCCTCTTATGCGTCACACATTATTTGCATAGTAGGCTTTTCTCACAAACTTTTCAAAAACATTTCAACTTTCATTTTTCTTATGTTAACTGTTTTATTCAGCTTTGCAATGAGAATAATTCCTGGTATTGATTTATGAATCAGTTTAGTCACTGAGATTATATCATTCTTGTGTTTATCAGGTTTGAAACAGGACAACTCGTGGTGTCAAAATAATCAAAAACAAGTCTCGAAACTACCACTGTGTGTCTTATTGTCAGTTTAAAGAGCTCAGATGCATTAGGGTGAACTTTGTTCTGATTGGCTTGAATTTGAACTTGAATTTGCTTATTATTGTTATGTTTTGTGTCATAATTATCACAGTTTTTGCTTAATTGAGTAACAAAATAGCCTTAAAATCACAGTGCAAATTGCATCAATAAATCACTCGAAGCAAACAAAAATGAAAGACCACAATGGCAGTTAAAAAAGCAGAACAAATAATAACAAAACATCACATTTTAGAGTCAAAATAAAATTTCAAAAAATGAAAACAATAAAATGAAATGTTTCGGAAAACAAAAGTTGTTTACAGAAATCAAAATGAAATGTAAAAAAAAAAAAAAAAACACTTTAAAAGGAAGGTACTTTGGGACATTGCTGATTGGATGATGTTTGTTCATCTTTTGAACTGAAAGTTATTGGCATGAAGCAATACTGGATATACTCAGTACTAATCATATATGCAGACAATGAAGATGCATGAAAAACTTTTTTAAAAAAATCAAACGTGTGCATTCAATTACTGATGTTCCATAGTACCTATCTTTTCTTATAACATTTCGTTTTGATTTCTAGAATTTACTCTTGTTTTCCAAAAAGTATTGTTTTTATTCCATTTCCGTTTATTCAGGATAGTATTTTGGTTTCTGGAATTTTGCTTTGATTTTTTTTTTTTTTTCTCCTTATTTAATTGTCGTGATCTTTAATATGTTTTTTGCTCTGAACGACTTGTTTGTGTGATTTGCACTTCAGGGCCACTGTATAAACTGACTGACAATACAAACTTCAGCAGGTGAGCAGACCATATTTTTCCAAGTAACCATGAGCTGGTAATGTACTTTCAGCAGCATGAAGTGAAAAGCTGAGCTCATTTCCTCTGAAGGCTGAGAGCTGCTGGAATTGGTGGAAATTAAGACGCAAACCTGAGGTAAGAGGCTTTAAATGAGGATGAGTCGAGTCAAATCAGTCTCCTGCTGTTTTTAAATGCAAGCAGTAATCAGAAACAAATTGTAATACCTATAACACATCGTAGGAAGTGTCAGTGGGTGTCTCATAAGAAATAAAATTCACTATTTATTTATAAATAGCTATTAGTTTGATTTCATCTTTCATTTACAGCATGCGGGAAATGGCTTTTCTTTCTGTTGTGCATGCCTTAAGATCGGTTCTGCTGAGGCAGCAGCATTTTAACTGTACAGCAGCTGTGATGACCGTGCTGAGCTCTTTGTTTCTGTTTGTTCAGTTTTGGATTAAAAAGAAGTATAACAATGGGACTGCAGGGTAGTGTAGTGGTTAGCACTGTATTACCTCACAGCAAGAAGGCTCTGGTTTGAATCCCGACTGAGATCTTTCTGTCTGGAGTTTCCATGTTCTTCTAGTGCATTGTGGATTTTCTCCAGACACTGGATTTCTCCAACAATCCAAAAACCTGTTTTAAAGGCCAATTGAAGATTTTAAATTGCCCCTAGAAGTGGGAGTGTATGATTGAAACAGACTGTTAACCTGTCCAGCGTGTACCCCGCCCTTGCCCTACAATATGGGATAGGCTCCAGCAACACTGTGACCCAAAAGGGATTCAGCGGGTTCAGAAGATGGTTGGATGTGCAAAAAGAATTTGATCTTTTAATTAACAAATAAATGATAAGTTTTGTATTTTGGTTACAAATTATTTCAACGGTTTATGAAGGTTTTGGAAGTTTACTAAGAAGTGTAGCGTAGGAAGTCGACTAACTGATTACTTCTTCAGAGTAAATTGAAACAGACTGCTTATAAAATGTAAACTTCAAGTATACTGCCTAACTATTAGTATAGACTAATTACCTATAGTGCATTTAAATAGATAATTTTTACTTAGTGCTGAACAGAAAACAAGAGCGAGGGAAAAATAAATACAAAAAATAATAATAAACTGACAGATTGTGTCAAAAGTTCCACAAAGTGAGATCTTAAATAAAGCTGCAGACTGAGGAAGGTTTATTTTTCTGTTCCTTCCATTTGTGACTCACTGTCATTAAAGGTTGTCATCTTCTCCCTGAGCTCCCTAATGGACCTCTAATCCCATCAGGCCTTGTCCAAAACTATTAACTTGTTCCTGACATCCCTGGAAAGAACTTTGGAGCAGAGTTTTGAGTTGAATCGTTGTAAAGGTGTTCAACTGGGAGTCAGAAATCTTGCAGTTTTATCAGAAGATAATCACAACTTATTACAAAACTAGATTTATTTAATCTTTTCTTTCACATTGCTCAAAAAGGACTCATTAAATTGCAGATCATTTTGTTGTCAGTTGGCAGATTTGTTGTTAGAAGGGATCCCATAATTTTTTTTCCCCTCACCTGTACATATATTGTTAATATCAGTAACTCAAATGTCAAAATTATAGTTCAGACTTCTCTTCTTTATAACCTTAATTGGAGGAAACATGTTAAGAAACAGAAACGGCTCCTGAATAACACAAACGCGTTTAATCTGTCAGATTCACTTCAGACATACATTCATCTTCTGGCAGAGCCATAAATGAGCTGAAATAAAAGCAATTCGACACCAATTATGGCAATATTGCGATGAAAGGCAGAGTAAAAATGTATTCATTTACAAAGCTCATCAGCTCGAGGTTGGCTGATCGGCTCCCTGCAGTCACCCGAAGCCGACAGGTATGTTTTCTGCTCACAGCCTCTAATTTGAGTGACGCACATTGTCAAAATGTGGTTACGGCTGCCAGATCCGGCGAGGCTGAATGAAGCGCCGTGAAACGCAGGTCTGCCCTCCTGTAAGCCTCAAACCAGGCCTCTTTATATTTTTAGCTGCACTGCTTTGAATGTAAATCAACCGGATGGACGTTCTGCTTCATGAAAATGTGATAACTGAACACTTTTTAATCCCCCCATCCACATTCCCCAAACAGTCTGAGGTTTGTCAGCTTTAGTGATGCATGCCAGGTGTGTCAGCTTTTGCTGGATTACTTTGCAGGCGGAGGAGTGTGGTGTTTTTAAAAGTGTCTTTTTGCTGCTTTAGAGGCCTTTTCTATGCATTCGTGATGACCTTTGTCTGTTTAATCCTGCCTCTTTTTGGGGGTACCAAAGCCCTCAAAAAAACAACTTGATCACATTTAAAATCTAAAATCAATTGTGCTTGATGAAAAAGCCTGCAACTTATGAATTTGACTCAGTTTAATTAATCTTTTATCCATTATTTTGTTACATAGTACAAAAGACAATCGTCAGTCAATATTATAACCCTTATTTTAAACAAAAGCCAATTTTCATAACAATTTTCTTTTATCTGAAGTTTTTACCTCAGAAATGTTGATATTTAAGCGGACAAAAATGTCAAAAATCTGAAATGCCTTAATTTTTTTAGGAATTTAATTATAAACGTACTTTTATTTAACCACAACAGAAAGCAGAACTGTTGCTTTGAATTTGTGAAAATTTTAAAATATTTAACACATTCATGACAGCATGTGCAAAATGTGTACATCCTGGGCTTTCCAGTGATGTGCTATGTGATGGGTTTACATGATGGGAACTTTTTTCTTTTACCAAGATGGCTGCCATAGAAGATGAAAGTGAAGTCAAATGTTCTCTATTACTTTATTTTACCATGATAATTAGAGATATTCTTGGTCAAAAACATGTTAAGAACAATACTTTTACATTTGAACAGTTTCATGTTTTCTGTAGTTGAAACAGCAGATATTTAATGAATGTGAACTGTAGTGGACACCAAGAGAATTTTAATATATTTAATGGCTGCACATTATTTTAGGACAAAGAAGTGAAGCAGAGAGGATTCTAAAGCAGATAGCAGAGGGAGATCCAGATTTGGAGCTTTTAGATGTTGAAAAGGATGAGATTCAGCCTGTGATTGATGAAGAAGATGATGAAGATGGAGATGATGAGTCAGAGTCAGAGAAGGAGCAGCAAAGTCATTGTGCTCTGTGGACCAGGACTAACTTCTATGTTTCATTAAGTTTCAGTCGATTGTCTTACATTTTAAAACACTGTAGTATTATATGTGTAAATGCTGTTAAATATATGCAAGTTACCAGTGTTGGGTAAATTGTGTTTAAAGAGTAATTGATTACTTTACTTAGTTACTAGATGAATTAATTTACCCATTCCCCAATTTTTAAAGTAACTCTCTGCTCATAACTTTCTCTTAACAGAAACGCTTTTGTCTTTGTTTTCCAAAAATGTAAATAATTTGAATATCTCCAGTAGCAGAATGTCCCTACGAATTCGTCCACGTCCATATTTACGCTCCCCATCTTACTTTGACCAATCTCTAACACTGCATTAGCATGCATGTATCACTAACTGCATTTTTATTTATTAGTATCAGTTTTGCTTCATTTAACCAAGAGACAATGTCAGAGCCAAGTGTTTACATAAGTTCATTTGTTTCATTAATCATTAATAGTTTCACTGCTCCAAAATGTGAATAATAAAGTGGTGAGGGTTTCTGTTATTGGGTTATTGTAATTTAATTGCCGAAATTTGCTGTGACTCTGTTGCTGACAAAAATAATTTAATTACATTAATTTAACAATGTATGTTACATTGTAATGTCTTATTACAAACACTTTGTCCTTGGAAGCAACACGTAACAGAAGAGTTATAAAGAATTGTATTGTTTCTTTTCAAAGTGAATGTGTTTTGGGGGAATAGCATTCTAAATATTTGATCTGCTCCTTTTTTCTGATTTTCTAAATTCAGTTCAGTTTTCACAGAAATATCAACCTGTATTCCTCTACAGGACAGGCTGTGCAATTAAAATAAAAAAAAATGTTTCTTTAAACTATTAAAATTGTAAGGTGTTTTTTTTTAGGCCCAAATAGATAGGAAATCACACAAAAAGTGTCTCACAATCACACAAAAACAGAAATTGTAAGACTTTTTTCCTCGGTTCTCAGGAGGATATACATGATAAATTGCTTCTACTTGGATTTAAACATTATTATCGTAAAAAAAATATCTTGTCAAGTTTTTTTTCTGTTGATTTGGACTTTTACACATTTCATGCCACTTTCACATTGGGCATGTGTTGCACATTCAAGATTGTGCTACGGTTTCATGAACGCGCATTTAGCACATAGTCTTTACTGAGTCAGATGGGTGGCAGACACCTAGTGGTTATTTGAAGAATTGCCATGCCTTTGGTTCCTCTTGTTTCTGAAACAGTCTCAAACAGAAAGAACTTGTGTTTTCTTGGTTGGAACAATGGTTTGGTCCAATTGCACCAAAACGAGGACAAACCCATTAAGTTCAAAGCAGTAGGTCACATGACTCCACCTGCCGCTCCTGTTGTTACCAATCATTGGTTCAATTCAAAGTACCACAGCTGCAGCGCATGCAGACAGCTGGTCTTGAATCCTCCATCGCAAAGAAACAAACACATTTTCATTTACACAGATAAATCCACTTTAAGTCCACTGATTATAGTCTTATAAAGAGGACAAGAATATCCACACGGACAGGATGACTAAGAAATGTGGTGCCTATAAATACACAGAATGATTGAGCAGGTGGTGGACGTCACACAGGAAATCAGATGGATTATCAAAAAGGCAGGAAAAGATCATAACTGCAAATAAATCTTGTTAAATTATAACAGAAACAAAAAAATATATACATATGGTGCTGTTAGAATGCAAAGTAAAAGTATAAAACGTGGTATCTCATAGTAAAAAAAATACATTGAGTCTCAAAGTTTTCCCTTTTTATATTTTTATTAAAAACCTACAAATCGAGAATATTCTTTTTAAAAATATATTTGTGATTCTTCCATCCATATCCTGCACGCTACTTCTCCAGTTTACATCCAGACTTTATTTTTTGAGAAGTCTACTGTATATGAAGATGATGGTTTTAGTGTCTTACGTGTGGACTTGTTATCCTATTGAACTTTGGTCGCCCCACATTTTTTTCATGTCAGAATTAGGTCCCAGTCTTTTCTTTTGAAGTTTTAGTTTATTTTAAAAAATATATTTTAATATCAATCCCTCAGCGTAGCGTCTTTACTGGATTCAAGTTCTTCCACGGATTCTATGCCAACCCGTAGGCGTTCTAGTTCCAGTCATGCTAGCACAACTGCACTGAAGGTTAATTACTTGATCAAAAGACACCTGGAAGCAGGAAAGCAACCAAGAGTGTTTCACTTTGCAGTGGAAACAATGCTTGGAAACTTCAGTGTTGCTATTTCATCATAATCATCGACCAGGTGGACCCTTGTGGGTCTGGCCTTGTTGTGGCAGAGGGACTCGTCAATGAACCAGAGAGCAATACAGCGTGGAGCTGCTCCTGGTAGGGTCACTCTTGGCAGGCCAGTCTACTGGTGAGGTTCCAGACAAGCACAGACCCCCATAGTCCCATTTGTCAAAACATTGGGACAACAACCCACCCTGAAGAAAATGTTTTGCTACAAAACTAACCAGACAAACGTATCTTTTGAGCAGCAATAGTTGTAGAGCGTGCACTAAAGGGCCTTGCGTTTTGTTTTGTTTTTCTCTCATTTTGACCTTTTACCGGTTACCACAGAAAACTCTGCTGTGGTCAGAGAACAACAACAAACTGCCAGTAACTTTTTGAAAGGTCAAACTTTCTGACGTGCTGATGTAGACACTTGATTGATCCACTTGTCCATTTTGGGAAGAAGATACAAGTGAGTCTTAGAAATACTACTTACTTTACAAGGATCTGTACAAGTTAGTTAGTTTTCGGAATTCTTGATAGGAAGAAGAAAACATACCTCAGTAAGACTTCTGCACCTAACTCTGCTTCTCTGGCGGTTCTAACGTATATGGCACCCTGGGAAAACCCCCAACATAACACCCCCACCCCCAAACATTCCCTCCTTGGTGGAACTTCTCTTGGTCCTCTGCAAACATGCTAAATCTGAATTCTGAAAATAATCAATGTATTTTTTTCTGCTGCTATTTCCCTTGGGGAAGTAATACGTAAAATCAATGTTTTTATTCATTTGTTTTCTAAAAGGGCTCTAACGTTTGGTTGGGCAGGAAGATAAGAGGTGCACGCTGCATGTCATTTAGTTCTAACTCAGTGTGGTTCTATAGTAGTACCTAAATTTAACCCTTCAACACCAGAGGTGTCACTGGCAACACCTCAATAATAAACGCTCTTTGAACAACCTAAATCTGTGACCGTTTAGGCAATCAACACAAATCAGCTGATTCTGACACGCAGAAAGGCGGCACATATTGTGGGGTTATGGACCCAGGACATTTGTTGGTTTTGTGTTTGGTGTCCACTTCCTGTTTTATTTTGTTGTTGGTTGTACTTCCTGTGTTTCTCCTCTGTTTTTTTCAGGTCTCTTGAGACTGCCCTCCTAGTGTGTGTTCTCTCCCTCCTTAATTGGCACACCTGTTTTCACTTACCTCATCCCCTCCTCCTGGTTATAAGTCTTCGTCTCCCCTGCACTGGTTGTCGGGTGGTTTTTGTACCTTCATGGATTTGTGTTCTAATTTCGAGTACCTATTCAAATAAATGAAAGACTTTTCATTTATTAATACCGTCTGCTTCTGTGTTCGCACGTCAACCCTGACATTACCACCCGACCAGTAACATGGACACAGCAGACGCAGAGACGTCACGGGCACTACTCCGCCAGCAAGAGGAGCAGATGTCTTGTCTTCGTCAAGGGTTGCTGGAGATGTCAAGCCGTCAGGAGCGACAATTTGCCGCGTTGGGAGAGCGGTTTGAACAACTGGCGGAGCGGGTCCAACATCCACCGTCTTTCCCTTCGCCACGCCCATCGCCTCCCATGCCGGTCCAGGGGACCTTGGATGGAGTTCCTGTCGCTCCTGCTGCACAGCTGACCCTCCCAGAAAGGTTTTCCGGGGACTCCGGGGACTGCTGGGCCTTTATTACCCAGTGTGAGCTCCATTTCCAGTTACAGGCTCCTCATTATCCTACGGAACAAGCCAAGGTGGCCTTCATTATATCCCACCTCACCGGCAGAGCCGGAGCATGGGCTACCGCCGAGTGGCAGCGTGGAGCCCCTACCTGCACATCTCTCTCCGCTTTCCTGGAGGCTTTCCAGCAGGTATTTCATCATACCAAGCCAGGCAGAGAGGCAGCTCATGCGCTTATGAAATTAAGACAGCGGGACAGAAGGGCAGCTGACTACGCCATAGAGTTCCGGACCTTGGCCTCCACTAGTGGTTGGGACACTACTGCGCTCACGGACGCTTTCGTGGAAGGACTGTCCGAGGAATTAAAGGACAGACTAATCTCACTTGAGTTACCATCTACCTTGGAACCCCTCATCGCCCTGGTTATCAGGATAGATAACCGATTACAGGACCACAAGGAGGAGCATGGCAGGGTGGTTCCCCGCCTACATCGCAGGCCCACCAACTCACCTGACTGTGCTGTTTCTCCCGCAGAACCCCTGTTACAAGTGCAGGAGGAACCCATGCAGCTCGGACGGGGCAGACTGGCTGTTTCTGAACGACGGCGGCGGATGGCGGCAGGTGAGTGCCTTTACTGTGGTAGGCGGGGTCATTTCTGCAGGGAGTGCCCAGAACACCTCTGCTCGTCAGTAAGAGTGGGCGCTCTGACGAGCGGTGATTCGGCGCTCACTATTCCTAAACCTGCTGCCTGTTTATTAAAGATTCGGGTAATGTTCCATGGGAGGGGGGTTTCGGTTAAAGCTTTGGTGGATTCAGGAGCAGAGCAGAACCTCATGGACGCCGAGCTAGCTAAACAGGTCGGTCTTAAGTGCGAGTTGTTGCCCCGTCCTTTACAAGTGGTCTCCCTCAACGGTCAAGAGGTAGCCACCATCTCACATATAACCGAACCCATTCATCTGATTGTTTCTGGCAATCACCACGAACTTACCAGTTTTTTTTGTTTTTTCCTCCGGGTTACCCCTGGCTTATGGCGCACAACCCAGTCATCGACTGGCCCTCCAGTCGGGTCTCCGGCTGGAGTGAGAGATGTCACACCCCCTGTCTGTGCTCAGCTCTGCCTCCTGGGGAAGACCCCGCTGTCCCAGTAGGGCGGCCACCCTCACTTGACCTATCCAGGGTACCGCCGGAATACCACGACCTAGCTGAGGTGTTCTCCAAATCACGAGCTCTCTCCTTACCGCCTCACAGGCCATATGACTGAACTCCAACCTGGCGCTACCTTGCCTAAGAGCAGGTTATATAGTTTGTCTAAACCCGAGAGGGAGGTTATGGAACAATATATTGCTGAGTCTCTGAATTCTGGACTTATCAGACCGTCTTCATCACCAGTGGGGTCCGGGTTTTTTTTTGTTGGGAAGAAAGACGGGTCTCTCCGACCATGTATTGATTATCGAGGGCTAAATGAGATCACTGTCAGAAACAGTTACCCCCTGCCTTTAATGAACTCAGCATTTGAGGCATTGCAGGAGGCCAGGATTTACACCAAACTGGACCTTCGCAACGCTTACCATCTCGTGCGCATGAGAGCCGGTGACGAATGGAAGACCGCCTTCACCACTCCTTTAGGACATTTCGAGTACCTGGTTATGCCGTTTGGCCTCTGTAATGCTCCTGCTGTGTTCCAGGCTATGATTAATGATGTATTACGAGACTTTCTACATCGTTTTGTTTTTGTGTACCTGGATGATATTTTGTTTTTTTTCCAGGGACGCCAGCGAACATCGGCAGCATGTTCGTCTGGTGCTCCAGCGGTTACTGGAGAATAAATTATTTGTGAAGGCGGCGAAGTGTGAGTTCCACTCACTGTCTGTTTCGTTTTTGAGGTTTGTGGTAGCAGAGGGTGAGGTGAGACCCGATCCGGCTAAGGTGAAAGCGGTGGTGGAGTGGCCTACACCTGCTAACCGGAAACAATTACAGCGGTTTCTGGGGTTTGCCAACTTCCTCCGTCGCTTCATCCGTGGCTACAGCTCGGTGGCCGCGCCCCTCACGGCTCTCACCTTTACCTCTTCACCGTCCATCTGGACGGAGGCGGCGGAGGCCGCCTTCAACAGGCTTAAGCATCTTTTTACCTCTGCACCTATCCTGGCCCAACCTGACCCTTCCAGGCAGTTTATTGTTGAGGTGGATGCCTCTGATACGGGGGTGGGTGCGGTATTGTCTCAGCGAGGGGTATCTGATGGTAAACTGCGCCCTTGCGCTTTCTTCTCCCGCCGGCTTACTCCGGCGGAGCAAAATTATGATGTGGGAGATAAGGAATTGCTAGCAATTAAGCTAGCTCTCGAGGAATGGAGGCACTGGTTGGAGGGGTCAGCAATGCCGTTCTTGGTCTGGACAGATCATAAGAATCTGTCCTATCTGCGAACTGCCAAACGGTTGAACTCCAGGCAGGCACGGTGGTCTATTTTTCAACCGATTTAATTTTGTGGTGTCCTATCGACCAGGTTCTAAGAATGTAAAGCCGGATGCCCTCTCCCGACAACAGGAATCGGCTGTGCAAGACAGCCAACCAGCCTCTATTCTTCCTCCCTCCTGTGTGCTGGGCGCCCTCTCCTGGCAGCTGGAGAGGGACATTAAGGCTGCCCAGGTTCAGGAGCCGGACCCGAGAGGAGGTCCTCCTAATAAACTGTTCGTCCCCAGCTCACTCAGGTCCCAGGTTCTCCAGCGGGCTCATGCTACGCGACTCACCTGCCACCCAGGAATCCGCAGGACTGGCTCTTTTCTGCGTCGCCGTTTCTGGTGGCCCGGTATGACCAAGGACGTCCGGGACTATGTTTCAGGTTGTCTGGTTTGTGCCCAGAACAAGGTCAGTACGCACCCGCCTGCTGGACTATTACACCCACTGTCCATCCCGGGTCGGCCTTGGTCACACATTGCTCTGGACTTTGTTACCGGCCTACCTCCTTCTGCCGGGAGAACCGTTATTCTGACTATTGTGGACCGTTTCTCTAAGGCCGCTCATTTTGTGGCTCTAACCAAACTCCCCTCTGCTGCAGAGACAGCTAGATTGATCATAAAACATGTCTTCAGGCTGCATGGCATCCCCACCGACATGGTGTCGGATCGTGGTCCTCAGTTCATCTCAAAAGTCTGGAAGGCGTTCTGTGGGGCTTTCGGGACTACTGCCAGCCTGTCTTCTGGTTTTCACCCACAGACTAATGGTCAGGCGGAACGGACTAACCAGGATTTGGAGGCCGCTCTCCGGTGTATCTGTTCCCAACGCCAGACCTCCTGGAGCTACTTGTTGCCATGGGTGGAGTATGCGCACAACTCCCTCACCTCATCTGCTTCTGGTATGTCCCCGTTTGAGTGCTCTCTGGGGTACCAACCCCCCCTGTTTCCCGAGCAGGAGACGGAGGTGGCCATTCCGTCGGTTCAGCATTTATACCGCCGCTGTCGGCGTGTTTGGCGGGAGGCTCGGGCGGCCCTGTTGCGTTCAGAGGCTACCAACAAGAGGCTGGCAGATCGTCGACACACTCCGGCACCTACTTACCTACCAGGCCAATCCGTCATGCTGTCCACTTCACACATCAAGCTTCGGACGGAATCCAAGAAGCTGTCCCCCAAGTACATCGGTCCTTTCGAGATCCTGAAGGTCATCAATCCTGTGGCGGTCAGGCTGCGCTTGCCCAGGTCCTTGCGCATCCACCCGGTCTTCCATGTCTCTCAGCTGAAGCCGCATGTTACGTGTCCCCTGCAGCGGCCTTCCTCTCCGCCACCCTCTCCCCGCATCATTGATGGCCAGCCGGCCTACACTGTCCGTCGCCTGCTGGACGTTCGGCGACGGGGATGTGGCCTCCAGTATCTGGTGGACTGGCAGGGGTACGGGCCTGAGGAGAGGTCCTGGGAGCCTGCTTCGCGGATTCTGGATCCTGAGCTCATCAGGGACTTCAATCGGCGGCACCGGGACAGGCTTCCCCTGCGCCAGGCGGCGCGCCTTGAGGGGGGGGTACTGTGGGGTTATGGACCCAGGACATTTGTTGGTTTTGTGTTTGGTGTCCACTTCCTGTTTTATTTTGTTGTTGGTTGTACTTCCTGTGTTTCTCCTCTGTTTTTTTCAGGTCTCTTGAGACTGCCCTCCTAGTCTGTGTTCTCTCCCTCCTTAATTGGCACACCTGTTTTCACCTACCTCATCCCCTCCTCCTGGTTATAAGTCTTCGTCTCCCCTGCACTGGTTGTCGGGTGGTTTTTGTACCTTCATGGATTTGTGTTCTAATTTCGAGTACCTATTCAAATAAATGAAAGACTTTTCATTTATTAATACCGTCTGCTTCTGTGTTCGCACGTCAACCCTGACACATATTAATAACATCAAAGCTAGTTTTCATGACAGAACCTGTTGATTTATGTTGATTGTACTAGCACTTCACTGCTGTAAAGTGTTGCACATAAGCACAAGGCTGCTTTTCTCCACTTTAGAATTAGCTGGAATTGGGTTAATTCCATACATGGTTGAAAAGTTATGCTAGTCAAAAGAATGTAAAGACTGGAGCTAAAGCTCTGGTGTTAAAGGGTCAAGGCCTTTCCACTAGAAGCTCCTTGGTTGTGTTTCCTAATGTCAAGTCAAGGTGCACGCCAGTTATGGACACATGAGAAAGCCCCAGTGATCCGGTGAATAGTTGTTTTGCCCACTTTTCTGTAAAGGCCACACCCACAAAGAGGAGGTTCTTAAATGTAATAGAAAAACAAACAAGGTCAAGCAGAAAAAGAGAGGTGAGTTAAAAATGGCTGAAAGAAACAACTTTCAAGTTGTTGAATGTGTCCCAATCTGTCAGCTGGATATGGCCTTTATGAAGTTATTGCTCATTATTCAAAAAATGCATTCTGCCCCTTCAGATGTTGTGTTTGTATTTTCAATGTGTTTTTCTAAAAAGCCTGTTGTCTCTCAGCTGCTTGTTGTTCCCCTAAAGTCAACCTGTTTTCCTCACTTTGAAGTTGTTTTTCACCCCTCAAACTGGGCTTCTATTCTTATATTCCATGTGGCACCTCATAGACAGAGATCATTTGATGTTACCAGAAATCTTGATGCCGTTTTCATTTTACAGAAATCCAACAGTTTGTTTTCCTAATGGCCTCAATAAAGACGTATTTTCGGCTGGGTATCAAAGTCTGTGAATGCTACAGCAAACACAGAACACTTTCTTTTGTTGCAAATACAAATACATTTTCCGTCCTGCTCAGGAACCTAAAGCTGTTCTCTGTGAGTGCACCCACAACGTGCTTTAATTCAAATTCAGAAAGACTTATATCTGAAAATTGAAACCGACTTAATTTGGCAACATTTTGATTCAATAGAAAATAGCAACAAAAAAACAGCTTGAAGACATTAATACAGTAATTTAACCACAGTGACCAGTTGCACCTTCACACCTACACAATCAAAAATGAGGACCTAGAAACATCTGCTAAAGCACAGGTGTCAAACTCCAGGTCTTGAGTGCTGGTGTCCTACATGTTTTCCAACTGATCTGCCAACGTCGGTTTTCATCAGCAAAACCCATGTGATCCAGCTAATCAGCAGCAAGCAGGGCAGAGTTTCTGACAGACCAGCAGGATGCTGGTCCTTGAGGCCTGTGCCAGAGGAAAGATTCGTAGAGACAACATCACCTTTCTTCAAGGTAAAGAACTTGAGCTTTAGTTACAAGCACCCTTACGGGTGGATATGAGCTGTGTGCTCAGTCTGCCCAATATGGGCAGCCTGTTCAGTCAGGGTACAGACCACACCACTGAAACTGCGCTAGTTGGAGTCACTAATGACTTGTTATTGGCCTGCAAAAAAAGGACTAATGTCTATTCGAGTTCTGTTAGATCTCATTGCAGTCTTTGACACTATAGACCATATCATCTTACTCCAGAGACAAAAGCATGGCATTTTTGATGGTTTGAATCCTATTTATCTGATTGGTACCAGTTTGTTAATATAAATGGCCATTCCTCTCATAGCATTCAAGTTAGCTGTGGAGTCCCACAGGGCTCAGTTCTAGGACCTATCCTGTTTATGCTTTGCATGCTACCATTAGGAAACATAATCAGGAAACAGTATTAATTTTCACTGTTATGTGGATGATACGCAGTTTTATTATCCATTAAACCTGGCCAGGATGACCACATAGAGAAACGTAATGCCTGCATTAGAGACATTAAGACCTGGATGACAATTAATACCTCATCCTAAACCCAGAAAAAACTCAGGTCATTATACTAGGTCCTGAATACCTGAAAGATGCCCTACCTGTTCAGATGGTCTCCCTGGATGACGTAAATAGAGCCTCCAATTCCACAGTTAGAAACCTGAGGGTTTTACTTGACCAGGATTTGGCATATAAGGCTCACATATCACAGGCTTGTATGACTGCATTTTTTTCACCCACACAACATATATAGGATCAGAAATATATTATCAAGAAGTGATGCTGAAAAACTCGTTCATGCATTTGTTACATCTAGGCTGGTTTACTGTAATTCTTTGCTATCAGCGTGTCCCTAAAAGTTCTTTAAAAAGTTTCCAGCTTGTTGAAAATACTGGAAAAGCAACAGTCTCAGCATTAAGTATTCTAAAAAGCATGATATGGTGTTCTGAGTTAAATGAAATTGCATAATTTTATTGTGTAACCAGTAGTCATTTGTAATGTTTAATGTATGATTGTGTATTTGAATGACTTCTTACCTTTGGTCTGTGTGCAGTGATATGGTTTGAGTTAGATTTCACTGTATAATTTTATTATGTAATTAGTAGTTACTGTGGGGTTTTGGACCCTGGACGATAGTTGTTTTTGTTTATTGTGCATTTCCTGTTTTATTTAGTTTTTTGGTGCCTGCTTCCTGTGTTTTCACTTGTCTTCTCATTTCAGGTATCTTGACTCTCCCCTCCTTTGTTCTCTCCCTCCCTAATGTTGCACACCTGTTGGTACTTTTCTCATCCTCTCCTTCTGTTTATAAGTCCTCATCTCCCTTGCACTTGTTGTCGGGTGGTTTTGGTAGCAGCATGAGTTCATGTTCTGCTTTCCTGATTCTGAAATAAATCAGAGACTTTGCAGTTACGAGTGCCGTTTGCATTTTGTGTCCCAACGTCAACCCTGACAGTTAGTGGGAATGTTTAATGTGCGAGTGGGCATTTGAATAACTGTTTACATTTGTTTTTTATTTTCACTTGTTCAGAGACTACAGACGGAAACTAGATTAGGCTATAATCTGGTGTAAAAGCATCTGAAAAGTTTTTGCACATTGTCCCTGTCAAATAAACTAATAAATTAAAACTAAACTAATTATAGGCTACTAGAAGTTAAAAGCTGGGGAAAGTATGGTGCACTGGAGTTATGTCCTCTATTACTTCTCCTCTCCTTCTTTCTTCTATTTTTTATCATTTATCCAGTATACTTTTTTTTTTTTCAGTTCTGCATGCCTCTGTTTGGTGCAGTGCGATTCATATGTTGTCCATCTTTCCCATTCCCCTCCAGGGAAGCGGGAGAAATTCCAGATTTCAGGTGAATCGTCTGTGATCCTGTCTCTGGTCGTGGACCTCATCTCTGGCTCATACCCCCAGCTGTCCCCCAATTCCATCTGAATGAAGCCCGTCTCCTACACTATTCAAACGTGTAGTTTAGAGTTATTAAGCGAATTACTTTTTAACAGTTCTAGCACATCGCCCCTGCAGCACACCAAAAAGAGAAATGACCAACTGGACTTCTTTAAAAAGATAATTTAAACCAGCGTTGTGATATTCAACAAATTCAAATAACACATCACATTCTCTGTGGATTGATTGATCAGTATTGTTTGCTTCTAAAAAGTCAGGTACAAATACAAAGATGGTGTGTGTGATGATGTTTCTGCGCTGCATTGTGCTTTGAGACTTGTGTGAAATTCTTCAAGCAGATCATTTCTGCTCAGTCAAATGGATAATTTCTCCAGAACTTTAAAGATGTAAGCTAAATTAGAGTGAAGTTTTTAACATTATTGGTGCACACTCAAAAAGATTGATCATGTCTAACGAAAAAGAGGTTTCCTGTAAATCTATTGGAAGTCAAGTGGAAATAAACTAGCAGATGTACATGAATCTATCATTGATAGATGAGGGATCAACACAACGCTCTGAGACATTTGTTCAAGTCTTTATTTCAGAGCTAAAGAATGACGCGGTTACATAGAGACATTACTGAAACTTGGACTGGCCTTGCTCTCTATAAGAATAAATAATTACCCTTTTTTAAACTTTGCAAAGATTTTTCTTCTAATCTATCCCTCTGACCGACCAAACTAAATGAGATTCTTGGCTTTTAAGAATACGGCTATTCACCTGAAACTGCATGAAACCTTTATGGAAGCTTTTCCAGCTTTTTAACATTAGATTGAAATTATGCAGCTGGAATCCCACTCATGGTGAACCCACACATGCAATTTCCCTCTTTTGCACTCTGACAATCAGTCCCTCCTCTGAGCAGAGGACGCACAATTACCATGATGGATCTTTTGTCACATTGTGTAGACTGCAGTGTTGCAGGCTGAGGGATCTTCAGCGATAAAACTTTTGCTCTCTTTAGAATAATGAGTCAAAGTAAAAAAATAAATAAAAATAAAGCATGTAATTTCTTCAAAGTTGAGCCTGATTTTGTGTCCATTAAACTGGGGAAGAATTCAAATGTTGATGAGTCTTTCAGAAAAGCCGAAACGATCTTGATGCAAAAATGAAAAGTAATAGTGTGAGGGAGATGCAGGCGCCCCGCCTCACTGTGAAGGTCTGGGGTGTCCACTTTTTTTTTTTTTTAATAGTAGAGATGATCACCTTTTAGCATATCCCCTCAGGGGTCGCCACAAAACTGTGAATCAGTGAATCGTCTTTCACTGATTTGCACATTTGGTTTGAGTTTTTATGCCGAATGCTCTTCCTGACACAATCCTGTATTTTATACGGGTTGGGGCCCAGCACAGGGAGACACAGACTTGTAGTTACACATTTAAATAGAACAGATGATGTACACAATTTTGTACTTTCAGATCTTTACCTTGAAAATATATTTTTACTCTTTCAAAAGGGATTAAAAACAACTCTAGTATAGTGGTGGTATTTTAAAACAGAAAATTCATGATTCATGGATTGTTTCAAGTAGTTTATAAGTAGTCAACACTGTTTTCCTCTGCCTGCAACTAAAAGGAGCAGCAGTGAGAAGAGTGGTTCACCTACGAGTGATTAGTATGTCCTGTATGTATTATCTGGACCTTTGAGATGTGAGGGGCTTATGTCTTCACCCTTTGCTTGATGAGAAAGGGAAGGAATTAATTGACTGTCTATGAGAACTGGACTGAGTGACCCCTTACCCTCAGGTTCCAAAAAGGAAGTACCCTTTGGCTCCAAGAAGTCAAAATCCCAAAGACTTCTATTGAGAACTGAACAGTTATTACTTATTTTGAAGGGGTGTAACAATTCGGTGTAGTAACAGTTTGATTCATATCATAATTTGTGGTTGCTGATACAATTCATAGTTTTGTTTTTTTTTTAACCATCCGATTCACTGACCTTAAATGGATCCGGAACATCTTTAGCCAAAAATTCAATCAGTATGACTCAGAAATAAATAAATGAAGTGTCACGGTTCATTACTTCTTACTGGGAACTGCCTAACAACCCCCCCTGACCAATCACCTGCCTCTTGGTCCTTCCAGGCTTTACTAACGTTTTTCTAGTAAGCTGTGTTGTTCTTCACATTCCTTTCTTTCATCTACAATAAGCAGCCCTTGTAGAAAGAGCAACATGGTAGATAAGTCAAACTTTACTGGGAAAAACAACATTTTTCAGTTGTAACAGAAAATGCTCTCAATCTTTCACTTTATTATGTTGAAGCACAGTACATTAAACTCCACCAGGCTCTTGACTATAGTACCCATGATGCTCCAAAAATCCATCAAACACAAAAAACTTCATAGTTTACCAAAGTCACACTAAAACAGTTGGACAGATTTTTGAGTGTCTTTTACCACAGAGAATCTAAAGGTCAGTAAACGCAACTAAAACTCACAAATAATACGCATTGTTGATTTTAGAGAAAATATATATATTGAAGTGCGCTTTATGGTCCAAAATATACAGCATGGCATCAATGAACAGATTTGAAAACTGTTATGAAGCTTTTGTTGATAACTAGCATAAAAATGATTAGCCTATCCTTGTAAACATATTAGTGTATATTTGGATGACCAGGGTTGGCCTCAGAGAGAGCATGATCCCAACTCTTACTTTTTCTCCTGATTTTGTAAATAGGATCAGAGAGTGTATAACAGAAACTGTAAGTGACAGTCAAACAGAAGGAAACATTTGAAACAACAGCTGAAAAACAAAATGTTGATGAATCTAAAAAGCCTAGCTTGGAAATCTTAATGGGGAACGTAGAGAGAACTACCTTTATAACGTATGCTCCCCCTTATTGTGGCTGCCTGTCTAATTCCAGTCAGCAGTTTCCTCACATCAGTGACTCTGAATGTGTCTCTTTCTTAGAAACACTTACCTGTTTTTTTATATCTTTACATCCATATCGAAAAAAAAAACATCTGAAAACATAAAAAAACATGCTAAATACACTCCAATTTAAATAACTGCCTGTATTTGAAGAATCTGAAAACCATGAAATTGACATCTTCCTGTATATTTTTCAGAAAGCGGCATGCATTCATCGAAGCTGTTCCATGCTGAAGCAATGAGTGGAAGCTCAGCTGTGAGGGGCTGATGGGAAACCATCACTGAGTCCGATTTCAGGTCACACTGAAGAGCGATCACGTTGTTTGAGATCTTTGCAAATTCTCTTTGAACGTCTTTTTCAAAGAGGTCCTAATTGCCTTCCTTTTCTGTCAGTGTAAAGTGTGTGAATAAAGGTTTGCAGCACCGATGGTGGACTTCAGCTCACCAAAACGACTGTGCAAGTGCGTTAGGGCTGTTGGGAGACTTTCAGCATTATTGTCTGCGTCCTGTTTGTATCAGCCTGTTCCACTGCAGTGGGAGAACCGCTGGATTGAAGCCGCTCTACTCCGGCGTTAATGAGGTGCCGGTGCTGCTGCATTTCTGATGAGGTCTTCCCTCTGAGCTCTTCTTCATCTTATCCCTCTTGGCCACGGTTCCCCATTAGTACAGACTCTAGGTTCTGCCAGCCCAGGAATGCTAGTGTTAACTCTGTCCTGACTGGATTGATAGGAGCCTACCGTGGGACTTCACATTCATTTACAAGCTAACAACCCTCTTGTAAAACATGATGCTCATTTCCAACAACCTAATGAGGCCAAGCTATAATTCAGAGGACAAAGAAAGGTCCAAGGTATGGTCTTTTCCAAGCAGGACTTGGCTCCAACTGGCTCTGTTTCAAAGCAGAATAAATTGAGCGGGATATTAAAAATGTGTTAATTAATTTTTGCCGCGTTCCATCTCACAGGGCCCTTCGAAATGGCCCGTCCATATGCCCCTGTATCTGGAGGACCAGCGTCCCACTTGGCAGTTAAATTATTCATCCACCAAAGCGCTAGCTCCTCTGCGAAGGCAGCAGCTTCCACACATTACCCGGCTGCGGTGATGCGATTTAACAGTGCTTCCCCCAGCCGTAATGCGCCTCTTTGCACCTTTGTTCCATGTTCTTCTGGTTTTCCTTGACTCCAGCAGACGTACAGTTTGCACTTTGATGCAAACTGATTGCTTTAATCCTTCTGCTGTCTCCCATCATTTCTGTTGCTGGTTTCTTGGATCTGCTGCATCACCAACCACACTGCCGACTTGTTTTGTGATTCACTCCAAATGCCTTTCTCTTGTTGCATCACATGGCTCCATCCTTTGATCAATCGACCGCGATGCTGGTCCTTGACATCCATCATCTTGCAGAATTTCCAGGACATCCCTTCCTTGACTGAAAATGGATACTCCAGGTTTTGGTTGACTAAAAACGTTTGGTTTAGATCAGGGGTCTCCAACTTGAGGCTTATGAGTCACATCCCTCTAGAATAAATGACAAGTTTGTACTTCTGGTTCATTCAACTCATTTTTGTCATTTAACTTTAGATTTTCAACATATTCAAATTGATGGTAAAAGGCTTAATCTACTATCATCCAAGTTTTTTTTTTTTTTATTGATAGAATAAATGTATTGAATAAACTTCAGTTCAGAGATAAATTTCTAAATTTATATTCATATATATTTACTTTTCACCAATGTCGTCATGTTTGTTTTAACAGTTAAAGGAGAAAAAAAAGTTAAGAGGTTCCAAAGTCATAATAATAGAAAATTCCAGGTTTGACCTTCTTGCATTTTTTATTTATTTAAATCTGCTGCAGCCGGAGAACTTTTTTGGCATTATTTTGAAAGGAACTATGTCAAAACAACTGTTTTAAAGCTATATGTCTTAAATGTATACTTTTATGGCCACAAAAACATAATTGAAGTGTATTTTTCTAAACAGTGAAGTGGGACTTTGTGGCTCTCTGGGTTTTGGTCTGTAAGAAGCTGAACCAAATAGCTCTTTTAGCAGTAAAGTTATGCTCCGATCATCTTTTTATGTTTTGTAAAAGTGTCTCTAATCATTTTAGCGTTATTGTGGTTTTCAGCATTTTATCATCACTACAAAGTATGATTTACGTCCCTCTCTCCCGTTACATTATGCGCTCATAATCCTCTCCCTTCCCTAAACAAACACACTGAGCATGCGCGTTTTACAGGCTACGTTTTATTTGTTGTCTGGGGACCCTCAATTCATTCACCGTCAACTAGGCATGTTTCTGTGCAAGTTGGAGGTTGGTGACTTTGCATTGGGACAAGAAAAACAACAATGAATCCTTCAGTTTTAGGTATTATAAACCTGAGAAACTAAAATGATTGCGGACTTAAAAACTCAAAAGTTTAAAAGAGGCAACTATACCACAACCTCCAAATTGGGGACTGGCATCTATAAGTGCTGTGCCTTATATTGGTGAGAGTTAGAATTATTTTGTTGTTTGACGCATTAAGAAAAGAAATACAGCCATAGATAAAATGTCTCAACATGTCTCATGCTAGATGTCCTATAGTTGGACCACAGGTGGGCAGTAAACAATGAGTGCAGTAAGTTTTGAAGAAGAGAATTTTCAGATTGTCGGAGCATGACTAAAACCTGTGTGCATGTTTTGCACTGTGTGTAAAATACACTGTTTGATAAAATACACTGGAGGATATGTCCAAGATAGTTTACTTTGTGACAGACATCAAGCTCAGAATCAGAGAGTCTAAAAGCAGGAAAATTAAATGTTTGATCATCCTTTGTACGACAAATCATCACAGCGCTTTTGCTGGAGTTGTTGCTGGAGAAGAGATACGAGATCTCCACCTAACCATCATTTTCTGATGTGCATACCAGAAGGCTAGTAGTCCTATTAAATACCATGGAACGCCCCGATTTCTCATTTTCATAAAAAGTTTGGTGTGATTTATCCTGTCAAATGCTTTAGATGTCTCAATAAAACACTTAATTACAGATGAATAACCCAGTCTGTACTCATAAACAATTTCTTTTAATGCAAAAATGCACGTCTGTCCCATTTTGAGCTTTAAAACCAAACTGATTATCAGATGATAAAATAAAATCCTTATTTGCTTGAAATAAACTCCTTTTCAGAACCTTGGAGCGGACACTGGCTAATGCTGTAGGTCTATAATTGTCAATACAATCAAGCTTGCCTGTCTTGTTTTTAATAACAGGCACCATCAGTACAAGCACCACAGAGTCAGGTAATTCCTCATGAATTAAAAAGCCAGTAAAACAAATGGTAAGACGCAGAAAAATCCTCAGGTTAGCATATTAGTCACTGGTAATGTGGTCTTGGCCACGTGATTTGTTATCACTGAGCATCCTAATGGCTTCTGACACTTGATTTGAGGTTACCCCAATGTTTATATCATTTACCCTTCTCCCATTTCAAATGCTTCACTCCTAACACAATTGAATAAGGTGGAGTGATGCTGTGTCCAGAGTTCTGCTAAGTTATCTGCACCTGAGACCCCTTCAATCGTGCCAGAAAAAGTTTATTTTTCAAGAATT
Organism: Adrianichthys oophorus; assembly: GCA_036245035.1. Taxonomy (NCBI): domain Eukaryota; kingdom Metazoa; phylum Chordata; class Actinopteri; order Beloniformes; family Adrianichthyidae; genus Adrianichthys; species Adrianichthys oophorus. The sequence goes on along the minus strand of BSAI01000101.1, from coordinate 19,696,596 downwards.
TTGAAGCCCAAAAGTCCTCTAATTCTTGAATTACCCTTTTTATAATCTAAAAAGTACCATATATTAGATTGTTTTTTATTGTTTGTGCATTATTTTTATCTATTTCATCAGATTTCATTTCTGGCAGCAGCATACTGAACCTCCACTGAACGTAAGTTACATTTTAGTCTGACTTTATCACCATAGTCTTCTCAGATACTGAATCTCTCTGCTCATGACTTCTTTTTCACATTTTCCACACGACATCTCATCTCTGCATTGTGTCAATAAAGCCTCACTATTATTGTCTGGAGAACCTTGACTACTTAGCGACCACAGAACGGCATAACTCCATCTTGCCTTTGGTGAGTAAATGTGGTCAACTGCCTTTTTCCTGCGTGCCTCACGAAGCCACAGTGTTCTCTGACACGTAATGAAAAAAAAAATCACAATTTGGCTTTAATGTGGCAGCACGCATGTGACACAGTCGCCCTGATTGCCACGATGAGCTTGTCATTATTTCAAAGCAACAACATGGAACTGTTGCCATGGCATCTGTTCTCCATCTCCCTGTTCTCCCGGTTCCTCGACTCCGCATATTTGCTATTGATTCAGGTTATTACCTGAAGCTCGTGACGGCAATTGTCTTTCTCTTGTCTCATCTTTACGAGGAGGCAGACATGCATCAGCCGGTTGAAAACAACACGGTGACAGATACTGATCATAGAGACAAATCTGTGACACCATTGATGCTCTTTACTAAAAGTAAACGTGTTTCGTGTGTTTGTTGACTAACAAAGGAACCTATGATGAAAAAAAAACTTTCCAATTTCTGAAATACTTTTTAAAAAAATGCATCAGATTTAAAGATCCTCAAGAGTTAAAACTATGCTGAGATTAACCCTTTAACACCAGGCATTCTATCAACTGCAGTAACTTTCTGACAGTTTGCGCAATTAACATAATTCCAGCTGATCGTAAAGTACAGAAAAGCACTGATTTGCAACAATTTTTTGTAGTGAGGACAACATAAATCATCTGGTTCTGTCACAAGCATACATTTGTAAATGAACATTGTATACAAATGTTATGGTGCTGTTTAGTATGCCTTGCTTACAAACCTGATGGTCCATGTAGTGGAGCTGGACATTCAAATAATATTGAAAAAAAAATCAGTGAAAGCTGCTGTGATGATCCATAACAGGATAGCAAAAGCTGAACAACAACTTTAACATATACATATTATACATATAATTCTATTCAGTTAGGTACCCCTCAAGTTTAAAGACTGCATTTTGTTTACGAACAGCAAATATTGTTGAAACTGGAGCAAATAGGCATTGAATAATTCTGACGTTCTTTTCTGAAAGACTAGATCTTAAAGTACATCCACGCCACCAGCTCTGTTTATGGGTAGAAACTGTTTTTAAGTCTGCTGGTCCTGGCTTTTTAGAATCCACATCTCCTCCCTGTTGGCAGAAGCATGATCAAGTGATGGCCAGGATGAAAGCAGTCAGTCAGTATTTCCTTAATTCTCCTGAGGCAGCGTGAGCAGGAGATGTTCCCGGGGGGGTAACCAATGATCTTTTCAGCAGTCTGGGTCACCCCCTCCAGGGCCGTTTTATCCCCGGCCAAGCTAGCAGCAAACCAAACACTCCCACAGTGCATCAGTGTTAGTTCTATGATGGTTCGATAGAAGGACACCAGCAGCCCCGTCCTACAGGTGGTTTCTCCCAAAGGATGGAAAGCTGATTATGTGCTTTTCTGACCAGAGCTGATGTCCTGACAGCCGAAGTAAGGTCTTCAGAGACGACAGTTCACTGGAACTTGAAAGAGGCCACTCTCTCCATGTGTCTTCTTCCTTATTCTGTTTCCTGAAATCGATGATCATGTGTTTGGTCTTGGTGATGTTTAACTACAGGTGAGTTCTGGTGCACCACTCAGTGACTGCCTTGATTTCTTCTTACCAGGATGTCAGGGCTGATGGTTTTAAATGCCGAACTGAAATTGATGTACAGCAGTTCTAGGTGTTCCAGGGCAGAGAAGGGAGCAGTAGCAATGATGTCTTCCATTGAAATGATTGACCTGTAGGAAAGCTGATTTGGGTCAAAGTTCTGGGGGTGGAGGGATTTAAGTTGCTGATAAACAAGCCTTTCAGAGCAGTTCATAACCACATATGTCAGTGCCACTGGTCTGTAGTCATTAAGATCTTGACTGGTTGTGTTCTACGGAAACACAGCTGGGCTAATGGTGGCTTAATTTAAGGAGGATGGGGCACACAGAAATACAAAGGCTTGTCTCATTTTTACACCATAATAATCCCAGGAGTTTAGATCCAATCTGACAAGTGACAAGTCAAAGTTCAGCTATAAACAGTGATGGTTCTAGTTTAAAGTAAATTAGAACAAACAAAACTTGAATGAGACTGCACATGGGTATAAGGCAACAAAATACAGTTAGCATCCAACCAGAGGTGGAAATACTGTCATAGAGAGAATGTCACATTTTGGAAGAGCTGCAATGTATATTAGTATGGATAAATAAGTGAATATCACAGTATACAGAGGAAGGTAAATATGATTAGAGCAAGTGAATGCGGTGGTAAAATTACGAAGGTATTAAACTATGAAATAATTAAATATGGAAAAAGATAATTAAGGGCAATGGATAATGCAAAAGAGCAATATATGCAGGTTATACAATGTGACTGTGTCACAAAGGGTTATATGCAACGAGTGTAATGAATTAGATGCTTACAATGAGAATAATGGATACCATGATGGTTAATTTGCATAAGTAAGCTGAACATAGAAACTGTAATTTATGGAAAAACCGATTAAGAAGAATGTGTTTGGTCAATATGTGTGTCATGAAGTGTTTAGTCATGTGTCTGTGTGATTGGGTGGAAACAGAGTTCAATTTCAATTTTAAGCCAATGCACAGATGCAACTTTTGGTGTTGAGTGCTGTGCTATTCTCTTGCATCAACGCATTACATGGGGTCAAATGAAAGGCGGAAAATTTGAATAGGCTAATCGTGTTCGGTGTGAACCTAGCATAACGTAGCAGTTCATGCTGTGAATAAATGAATGAATTTGTCATGTGCAGAATAAACACAAGGTCAACAATGCCATGAAATGCTGAGAATGAGACGAACCATTTTACTCACCAAAAATAACCAAGAGATACTTGTAGTATGCATAGTTCTACCTTGAAGTTGTAAACAATAATAAAATGTAACTGGGGATAGGTACATGGTGCTGGTAGAATACAAAACAGAAATTGAGTGTGGGGCATGTTATTGTACATATTCAGAAGTTACCATCAGGAGTCCAAAAGTCTGACAGTTTGGGGATAGTAATTGTCTGAGTCTTTGTGTGTGTGCAGGAAGGTGCCTGTATCGTCTGCCAGAGGGTAGCAGACGGGAAAGTCTTATTGCTGGATGAGTGTGGTCCTTTGTGATGCTGGGTGCCTTATGCAGACTCCTGCCGTGGTAAATCTCCTGAATGAAGGAAAGTGATTTCCCCTGCCACTTGGACCATCTTTTGTAGTGATTTTTGGCTCTTAGAGGTCCAGTTTCCAAACCACACTGTGACACAGCCTGTCAGAAGACTCTCAATGGTGCTCCACCTCAGATCCTGAGGATGTCTGTGTTCATATCAAACTTCCTCATCTTCCTTAGAGGGTAGAACCATTGTCAGGCTTTCTGTACCATGGTGTCTGTAGAGTTCAGGACAGATCCTCAGTCGTATGTACACTGAGGAATTTGAAGCTGCCTAGACGTTGATGTAGAAAAAGGAATGCTGGTTTGTACTGTGTCCTATAGTCCATGATCATCTCCTTAGTTTTGCTGACATCGAGAGAAAGGTTTTTTTTCTAAGACCAGCTGATCAACGATGTCGCCTCAGTTTCGTTGGCGGTCTCATCATGGTTGGTGATGAGGCCTGGCGGTACAGTCGCAGGTGAAAAGGGAGTACAAGAGTGAAATGAAGACATACCCACAGGGTGTGGAATCGTTATTGCTAAAGCTAACCCAACTTTTAAATTGGTTTAAAGGATAAACCTTTATTTAGCTTGATGGAGGGGTAGTGGTTAGCGCTGTCACCTCACACTGAGAAGGTCCTGGTTCAAATCCCAGCTGGGACCTTCTGTGCATGTTCTTGTGGAATTGTGGGTTTTCTTCAGACATTCAGTTTCCTCCCAGAGTCCAAAGCATGCTTCATTGGTAAATTGTCCCTAGATGTGTATGTGTGTATGAGTCCCTGCCAACATGACCAGGGTGAACCCCGCCTTTACCCAACATTAGCAAGGTTGGTCCCAGAAACCCAGTGACCCCAAAAAGGATCCAGTGGTTTCTGAAGTGAGATGGGTGGGTAAAAACCATTCTGTCTTAAGGATAAATATGCCTTAAAACCAGCCTTTTTCTGTGATTTTATTGGCGTCTGATTTTTAAAGATTTTTGATGGGATTAAACAAAACACACATAAAGGTGATAGAATTGCTTTCACTGTGTTCCTCCGGTGGTGGCTTGCAGAATGATGAGTCCTTCAAGAGCAATTAGCCAGTTTTCTTGACATCAGAACTGCAAATTCAAGTCAGGCTCCAACATCTTGTTGTGTGATAATTTATGAATCCGGCCTCAGAAGATAAGATCTAATTTACTAATGGAGGCTGATTGAACAGAGGAGCGAGGTGAGGCAGAGCTTCATTTAGCAAGCCTCATCAATCGCTCCTCTTTTTCTGTTTCCTATGCCCTCTGCACTGCCTGATGATGGAAATTCACTTTCCTCTCACATACTGAAAAGATATTCATCACTAGGCTTTGAAGCAGCGAAGCATTTCGGACAGACCAATTTCCCTGGAAGCACAGCAAGAAAATGATGTTCTTTTTTCATTCTCCTCTTTTGAATATACAGTGTATTTGAAGCGTCTTCTCTTTTTCTTTTTTTTTCTTTTTTTTGAGGGGCAAAGTGTAAAGTTAAAGCAGAAATTGTCTCCATTGGCTCTGCTTATGCTAAGACACTGTGAACTTATTGATTGCGCAAAGTGTCTCCAATCAACAAAGCTGTGCTTTAATCTCAGCTTCAATTGGATTTGTCCAGAAGCCAGTGTACAAGTGGACATGAGTGTTTAAGGAGAAGCTACTGATTCAGGTTCTGCTCCATTCATGAACCCTGTCCTGTGGAATCCTGTTTGTCTCACAGATGGAGAGTCACTCACTGAGGATTGTTTTGGTACGCTCAGAGAGTTTGGTCCATATTGACATGATAGCATCACGCTGCTGCTACAGATTTGTCAGCTGCACATTCATTATGCCAGTCTCCCATTCCACCACATCCTGAAGGTGATCTATTGGGTTGAGATCTGATGACTGTGGAGGCTGTTTGAGTCCAGTGAACTCATTGTCATGTTCAAGAAACCAGTCTGAGATTAATCCAGCTTTATGACATGGTGCCTTATGCTGCTGGAACTAGTCATGACTTGATGGTACACTGTGGTCTTAAAGTTATGGACATGGTCAGCAACAATAGGCTCTGGCATTGTAACCATACTCAATTGGTACTAAGGGGTCCAAAATGAGCCCAGAAAATACAGTGGTTTGCAAAAGTATTAATACCTCTTGAACTTCTCCACATTTTCTCTCATTGTAACCATAAACATAAATACATTTTATTGGATTTTTTTGTGAAAGACCAACACAAAGTGGAACACAATTGTGAAGTGGATATAAAATTATACAAGAGTTCCATTTTTTTTTTTTTTTTTTTATAAAATTGATCTTCTGCTGCTGTAGCCCATCTGCCTCAATGTTGGACGTGTTGTGTGTTCAGAGATGTTCTTCTGCAGACCTCAGTTGTAACCAGTGGTTATTTGAGTTACTGTTGCCTTTTTATCAGCTGGAACCAGTCTGGCCATTCTCCTCTGACCTCTGGCATCAATAAGGCATTTCTCCCCACAGAACCGCCGCTCTGTGTATAGTTTCTCTTTTTTGGGACTATTCTCTGTAAACCCTATAAATAGTTGTAGGTGAAATTCTCAATAAATCCTCAGTTTTTGAAATACTCAAACCAGTCGGTCTGACAACAACAACCATGCCACATTCAAAGTCACTTAAATCCCCTTTCTTACGCATCCTGATGCTCGATATGAACTGGAGCAGATCATTTTAGCAATGTCTAAATGCATTGAGTTGCTGCCATGTGACTAGCCGATTAGAGATTTGGACGGAGGTGTCTAATAAAGTGGCCAGTGAGTGTATATAAAACTTTTGGTTAAAATTTGCAGAATGATAGTAATAATGTTGGAGGCTGAGCTGAGTGTCTTTCACCCTCAACACTTAGTCTCTTGTACTGAATTGAATGGACGGAACAATCGACACAGAAATTTCATCCAAAAAAAAAAAAATTCCATACTGTCACTTTTCAGTATTTTTATGTACGCAAACTCTTAAATCTAAAGTCAGAGATGTTTTTTTTTTTATGTTTTATTTATTTATTTTCAAATTGAAACATTATTAAAGCAGAAAAAATGACCTAAATAATAATTATTTGCAGCCCCACTACTGTAGTCTGACTTGAGTTTTCTCTGTTAGAACAAACCCTTTTTTTTTTTTTTGGTCCTGCTCTCATGTCAGTTGATGTTTGCTCAACGGCGCTGCTGAGTAAGGCTGACTTTCAGGTATGACTGAAGCCTTTTTTTTTTTTTTTTTTGGGGGGGGGGGGGCACTCTGCCTTTAAACATCGACCCCGTTTTATTTTTGCCTTGACCAGATTTGTTGCCTCAGAGTCCACAAAGTTCAAGTGGGTAGACGTAAGTGTTGTACATCACAGCAGAAGGGAAACGTCCACACGACTCTCTTCACTATGGGGGCACCGGCTGTTCCTCTGTGTAATTCTGTCTCTGGTGAAAAGATTGACTCAAAACTCTAATTTCAATAAAACTTGATAATCCAGGTCTACCATAGAGTTCCAATGCAGTATAAAGGATTGTGTAGTGATCATGAAAGCATGCAGCTTTGTTTGTTTGTTTGGATAAAAACATCATGTTCTTTTTTTTTTCATGTGTGACTGGATGCACGAGCCGTGAAAGTAAAAGAAGTTATTTGCATTTCATCAGCCATGAATACAGATGAGCCACAGAAACAATAAGGTGCGGCGTGAATTTTGGAGTCCTCTGGCGCCCGCACACAGACGGGGAAACGCTGCTGCATAATAACCTTTACAGCAGCATAGACAGAAATGAAACTCCTTTCCAAATGATGTTGGTTGCCATGGTAATTAATGCTTTTCCCTGCACTTCATTAAGACTGACCATTAATGTGGCCACAAAAGTCTATTTCTGTTATACAAAAATTTGCAACTAACATTTTTGCTGCTTCCTGCACAAGCAAAACCGGGCTGAGCTGATGAATGCTGCTCCGTCAGCACCACATCCTGGACAGGTGGAGCTGGCGGCCTAATTGGCTGTCACTCATTGTCAACCAGTTCCACCTTGAACGATCAGCCATGTGGAACACACACACAACGAAATGGTGCTTGGAGCAACCAAATTATCTGCAGGTAAATGGCTAAACTTTCATTTAGGGAGAATTCCCCCGCTGGGAGTGGACTGGAAACAGCCGCCTCAAGTGCACAAACGGTTTGCTGCAGGTTACTTACTGAAATGTGAGAATCTCATTAGGGCCAAGGGTTCCCTGATGAGCCACTTTAATGACATTGCATGGAGACTTGTGCGATGGTAAAGTGGTTTTTACAGCTTGTATTAGCACAGTTAACCACCATTACAGAACACATGTTTTTAGAAAAGAACCCTCTGTTTGTTTCTGTAACCATACTCAATTGCACAAAAATAATATTTATTGCTAATAACTTATGTCTTTTTGCCTGAATTTTTTTTTTGTTTACATATTTTAACTAATTCTTGACTAAATGGTCTATTCCATGAAGTTAGTAAAACTTCAGTGTTTTCTAATCTGGTTTGAAAGTTGCTAGGATGTCAAATTTGTTATGGTTTGGTTTCTTTTCTCTTTCCATGTTGTTATTTTGTGCTAATTTTGTCCTTTCTTGCTTCTACAGGATGGTGTGTGGCAGGGGGCGTGGCTGTCTCTCATCCTGGAGCTGCCTCCTTTCACACCTGCTCCTCATCATCATTTCCCATATACATATATATATATATATATATATGAGCATGTTCCTGGCTGCTTCTCCCTGCCGGATTATTCCTTTTTGGTTTCTTCTAAATAAACAGTTTTGACTAACCCCTCTGACTCTGCTCTGGGATCTGCTTACCTACCCTGACATAATTAGGTTTTTTTCATGTTTACATTTGTTTCATTTTAGCTACAGAATTTGATAAATACATTACTTGACTTCGTGAAATGTACATTTCTCACTTAGAGCAGTAGATGAGCACCACAAAGTCAACATTAGAGTGCTTTGGTCCTTACCTGCGTGCCTTTGTGGCAACTACAATGGAGTACAATGAAACTTTATTGATCTCACAAAAGATGAATTACCTTGTTATTGTAGTTCTCTTAAAAACAGCAGATGGATAATACATAATAGTAAAAATACACAAAAAAACAATAATATCTATGAGGCTTTGTAGAGTCTAATACCTGCCAAGAAGAAAGCTCTGCAGAAAGTAAACATCCTTTTTCAATTCTTTCACATAAGGAGTCCCTCAAAGCTCATTTTAGACCCCCCCCCCCTTTTTCTTTATCTGCTCCTCTTGAACATATATCTCAAGACCATGTTTTTCACAGGTGTTAGAGAGAATACTTTTCTTGCATTAAAAGATCTTCAAATTAAAAGAAAATTGAGACTTCGCTACCTCTAAACAGAATACACATATTTTTGTTTAACCTAAAACTTTCAACTTGTGAGTTCAAATCCTTTTTTAAACTTTGATCAAAGACTCTCAAAGATCAAAGTTGTGTTTTTATGTTTTTTTTGCTCTTGTGGCATTTTTCTCGTTATTGAGAAAGGTATTTGAACATCTGTGTCATCTATAGCATTTCTTTCTTTTTATTTATTTATTTTTTACAAACATTTTATTGAGTTGCTTCAGCAAGTCTTAATGTAAACTGTCTGCATTTTATTGTGTGCTTTTTTGTGTTTGGTATTGATTTTACTGATGGTTGCTTGTCTATGCTTTGAGATCCACTGGCAAAAAATAAAGTAAATTTGATATGATTTCTTTATTCAAATCCTTATGAATCAGGAGCAGACCAAAATAAAAGTTTGAAAACGAGCATATTGGTGATGTCAAAATTAAGCTTGGAAGGCCACAGGCTCCCTGTTCTGAGATCTCAGCAATGGGGAGGGGAAGAGGCAGGGTTGCTCTGCTCCAATGGTCCCGTCCACAAATCACAGACAAATTTCTAATGAACTACTGCAACTCTGCACAAATTTTGTCTTAGAAACAACAAAGATTTCTTGTAATTTTGGCTAAAACAGCATAATCATGATTTTAAGTGGGTTGGGTCTTGATTCCCATTTTGAAATAATTTCATTTGTTTTTAACCCGTGTTTAAATACTTATCTGCAGTAGAAGTCCCTTTTACTACAGCTACAAATCCAGGAAAACATGCTTTTCCATATGAAGCAGTGTTCTTCTCATTCTGACATGGGTCATCTCCTCAAACTGACTTCATCTATTTGCCTTGTATAGAGTTAAATGCTTATTTTTTAGCCTCCTGATATTTGTTTGATTGCTTTTACTCTAGAAATTTAAGTTCATTCATCTTTAATGTGATTTTAATTGAGGTAGCCATCATGTTTTTTTCATCTGAGTGTTCTGTAAAGCACTTTTCCATTCAGCTGACTTTTAAAGTGCTTACAAATAAAGTTACTGTGGATATCTGAAGAAAGTGCTGAAAGGGAGATTGAACGCATCATTTGGGACAGAGTTTCTGCTTTTAATGGAGTCAGCTCAAACAAAGTTTCATACAAGTTTTGCTAAGTTAAAGTCAATCACAACCGGCACTTTGATGGTTTCAGCAGAATTTACCTTTCTCCGTTGACATTCTTCGCCTTTGCTCATGTGAACCCGGAAAACCTGCTGCGTCCTGCACTTCCACTCCTGAGGAAAATGATGACTATTTCCAGTGAGGTCTTTTGTTTTGTCGCAGCCCTGTGACCTCCTTAGTATGCAGATGTGATTAGCCAATGTCACAGCGCAGCAGGGCCGATTCAGACTGTTCCTCTCTGCCAGAGTCGCTTAGACACTGCAATCCTGGGGAAATCAAATTATAGAGCCATTAATTTGTCTAGGTAATCCTGCCTGTCAGCTGCTCTGGAGGAGTAATCTCCCAGGACTGCATTCATCAAGTGTGTGATGCCAGCCAAAGTGAAGCATTATCTAATTAACAAGAGAAAAAAAAGAGTGGTGGGGATTTACAGCAGGCCTGAATCACCTGCCTTAATGTTCAAAGTGAGCTGACGTGAATATTATGTCACACGATTCTTGACTGCAAGCCGCTTTTTAATTGTTCACAAAAATTCAAAACTTTTCAAACAGTTGGCTGAACTTTCAACGCTAAATCTGACAGCGCCCTCAAAAACAGGAAGGTTTACTCTTTCAACACAAAAGGTACCTAAAACGTGTAAGCATGAAACCACTTCAAAATGAGTCATTTTTTAAAGTAAAAGATGGGCTCATACAGAATTGGTCCTTTTTGAAACCAGCCTCCAGTGATCATTTGAGGAACTGCAAAATTTGGTACTTTAGGATTTAACAGCAGGAATAAAAGACGCTGGCTAACTTAAAACACTTTTTTTTTTTTTGCTTTTTTGTCATTTTTTCCAATCGTTAAAAGGGGTTCTGAGGTTTGGAAGAGGCCTGACAAACTAACTTGTCCTACTCATGGGTAAGACAGAGCACCTCTGCTCAGCTGAGCATTGAGAAGATGGTGTTCCGAAGTGCATTCAACTTTTATATTTACAGTTAACTTAAGAGCAGTAGGTACTGTTTGCCAAATGGCCACCATTAGGGACATGGTGCATTCCATGAGGCCACACAATTCAAAAGTAAACACATGAATACAATTTATGAAAAAGCGGGATTTAAGACAAGGTAAGATAAGAAAGATACTATTTAATAAAAAAGGAAGTACATAATGACCTAACTGACAAATGCATACAAAAGTAGTGAAATGTGGCCCGAAAAAGGCATCTTAGGGAGTGGTTTTGTTGACTGTAGAGAGAGCGAGAAAGAAATAATAAATGTGTATCAGGCTGCTGGTTGGATCTACACCTCCCTCATTAGCAGACATGAAAAGAGCTGTATAGAGCTCAGAAAATATGATTTTGAAATATGAATCTACAAGTTGATTAGATACAAAAATGATGAAAAAATTAAAGCATAATTAAGCAGAGATACTCCCAGCCAAGGTCGCAGTTCTAAGGAGAACAGAGTGCAGTGGAAAAACAAGGCTCTTTTTAAATGTATTTTCTTTAGTTTTGGTCAAAAAGTGTTACTGAACTGTCTGGTAAGGAAGACTAGTCGTCCTATTTTTTTAAACCTCACTTTTCTGATGTGGGATTGTCTGCACTTTTCTTGGACAAAAGCAAGAATATCCCCTCCTCAAGACTAAAAAAAAGCCTGGACAATGTGAATAAAAACCAATGTTAGTGTTTGCTTTCTCTAAAGGGACAATTGAAGGATTGAATCTTGCTCAAAAATGAGAATACCTGAGTCTGCTCACTTCACTAAATATACTCTAGGGGGTGGTTTCATAAGTACTCTGACTCCAGATAAATTAACTCAACAAAAATGAACATAGTAGTTAGTGAGGCTCCAAAAGATGCATTTTTCCTCTCTGTAGTGAGATTATAGTGGGGGGGGAATTTGTATGAGTGCCATAATTTCAATTGACATTTGAGATTGAAATTGGACGTTGACAAACTGGTCTTTTCACTAGCAGGTGATGGTTGAATTCCCAACTGTGGAACAGTGAATAATTATAAACTGAAAACGGCTGTCTAATCATATCTATTGCAGCTGCACGATGGAGCAGTGGTTAGCTCTCATTTCACAGTTACAAGACTGTAGTTCAACTCCCAGTTGGGACCTTTATGTGTGGACCACAGAAATGGCCCATGTTCTCTGTTTTTATTTTTTTTTCCCACAGTCAAAAAAGATGCTTCATATGTTCATTGGTATATCTAAAACTGTCCATAGGTGTGCTTGTGAGCGTGTGGCTCTGCAACAAACTGGGGACCAACCAACCCAACAGTAGCTGGGTAAGCTTCAGCAGCCTCGTGACCCCAAAAGGCATTCAGCATGTTCTGGAGATGAATGGCATCAAAATGGTGAGACCCATTAACTCCTGAACTCACAAATCAAGGGCTAACACCCATTCCCTCATTGTAATTTATGATGAGAAAAGCCAGCAACTTTTCTAAAAGAAAGAGTTGCCACCATTTTTAAAATTCAAGTGGGTGATTTTGTAACATATGTCTAAGTAAGTGCGGCCCCTCTTTAATGAAATTGCAATCCAAACCTTTCTAAATGTCACTCTCCCTTTCACTTAGTGTACTGTGTCACAACATTGAGCCCAGGGTGAAGATGACTGACAGGATTTGCCACCTTGTGTCATTATTCCTCTCTGCCTGCTCGGCTTGCGTGGAAAAATCCGCAGCGCTGGGAGTCGGAATAATGATGATGACATCTGACAGCAATGCACAACGTGAGACAAACCCTTTCATATCAGCGGAAAAGGTGACGAAGCCTTGGCTTACTTTTCATGAGAACAAAAAGATGATCATCTCAGTTTGTCGTGGGCTCAATTAGAAAGCCATCCATCCCAGTAACTGTGTATCGCTGCAAATTAGCTGCAGCTTGGAGGGGAAAAAAGCCTTTGTTTTTAGATGAAATGGAGCAAAGATCTGACTAGAGAGTGTCCTGGCCACTGTGCGCATGGCTGTTGAGCAACACCGCTTATTGATTGCTTTAAGAGAGTACCTGCAACAATCGGTATCCCATCACAGGGGAGTGCAGAAGGTGCAATTAGCTACTCCCAGGAGCACAGAGGGAGTGACGGATGATCAGCAGGGGTCGGAGGAGTGCATTGGAAGCGTTTCTGTGGAGTAGGATATGAAGAAGAAGGAGGAGGGGGAGGGAGGAAGATGGAAAAGATTACCTAAATGGATCGTTATGCCCCCATCTGTCCATCCCATGCTGCCATTCCACCTCGCCCACGCCACAGGAGCTTTAATTGGCTTACTGCAGTGTTTGTTCAAGCACTATGCAGGTTTGGAGTACAGTCAGATCACTGATGCAAGGTATATGATAGAGTTCGGTGCCGCAGGGAGGTGTGTTTGTGTGTGTAGATGCATTTCAGTAACTTTCCCAGCACTCCCGACATCAAGAATTTCATATCCAGCCACATGCATAATGAGCGACCAGAGTTTTGGTGATTTCCTGTGAGGGGGAACATAAAGACGAATCAGCAGTCTCCAGGACTCATTATATTACTGCTGTCACTGCATTAAATGTACTGGTCACTAAATCCAAACTTGATCAAAATGAGACCTTATTGCAGAGCTCCTTATTACAGATGGTCCAACAGTGCGTCAAAGAGCTGATGCGGCAGGACATGAAGTTTTCGGTGGGTGCGTTTGTTCCGAAGGTGGCTGGTTATGCTGGGGGTCATCACATACTCACTTGGGTTGCACCTTCAGAGCCAGAGTTCATTTAGATGGCTTTAAATGAGTTATGCTGAATTAAAGGTGGAAAGACTTTCACAGCTGTTTTCTGGAGATACCGTGAAGGGCTGCAAGTCTAATTTTTTCAGTCTGATGAAAACTACACTATCAGTAACTTGGATTCTAACTGCAGTCTTTTTTTCTTTGTTAAGCCTTAGTCACAACTGCCCTTATGGGTAAATATGGGCTGTCTGCAGGCGAAAAATGGGCCTGAAAAATGTACAGTGCACGCAGACAGCTTGCTGAGCCTGAAAAGTCCAAATTTTCATGCACGTTTTTTCTATGGGTATGCTTATACAACACTATAAGTGTTGTATCAGTGATTTTTAAAATCTTTTTTCAATTGTCCCAAACCCTGTGCACTGAAAAAAGGGCCTGTCAGTGCTGTTCAGGCTATAAGTGTGTGCTTCTTTTGTGCGGCCTGGCTGCTAGAATTTAGGAAATCAGACAATCAGAGAGTGGTTTGTGTGCACACCCTACTTGGTGTCCTGTGCGTACTCATGTATCACATGTACACAACTATCTTGCAGCATTTGCACGCCGTCAGTAAGGAGCTAGTTCTCACACCTTACTAACAACTATAGAAAGTGGTGTAAGGACACTCTATGACAGCCTCACCCTTACATCATAAGTGCATGTAACTTTCATTATCCTTAAAAATGCTTCACAATTTACCTACTGAAGAAACAATAATGGTATTTTCCATTTTCTACATCTCTTAGGGTGACCACTAAAGCCTCAAGGGAAATGCAAGACATATTTGTGTTCCCTTTAAGAAGTAGCCACTTCTTCCTTCCTCTACAGGCTCGGAAAACCCCAAAAACGTGCATCACCAGTACGGGGTAATCCCTGTAGGGTTGCATGCAATGGAGGCTTTTTTCTGTTTCTTTGTCTTTACTTCCACTTTTTTTTTTTTTTTTGAGTTGGACCTTCTGAGACCAACACCTTCCCCCCACCCCACACACTCACACTGTCAAAGCAGGATACTACATTTGTTTCAGGAGGAAAACTGTAATCTCAGACAATATTTTCAGTGACTGATCTGTACGAGACTAAAGTTGGCATCAGATTTTTTTATGTTTGCCTTTTTCTTAATTTATGATAGAAACATTCATCTTGATCCTCTGTTAAATATTTATGTGTCAGCAGTTGGTTTAAACGAGATTCTGTGTAGGGTTCATTGAAATGGAATATAGATTGTCCCTTAACGTAACCTCTTACCTGGGGCGGCCGTGGTGCGGTCAGCCTTTGATCGTAAGATTGCAGGTTCAATTGCCACCTTGCCTGCCCATGTGTCGAAGTGTCCTTGGGCAAGACACTGAACCCCACATTGCCTCTGATGGAAGGCTGGCACCAGTGTTAGGCAGCAGAGTCACCATCAGTGTGTGAATGGGTGAATGGGAATGCGACTGTAAAGTGCTTTGGGCCTTCAAGGAAAGTAGAAAAGTGTTATACAAGTATACGCCATTTACCTTTCTGAGTGGAAGCTAAAAACAGGACACCGACTTTATAGTGTGTTGGATTACGGTTTTTCGTCATTGGTTTGGCTCATTTCTTGAAATTGATATGACATTCTCCAAACTAAAAGGTTATTTGGCCGAACACACTTACACTTCTGCACAACAGTTCAGCTTACTAGAAAAAGCAAGTTTCTTTCCCAAAAACTCATCAGATAGACTTCAGAAGCAGGTTATTTTTGTAGTCAATGCCATCAAAACCAAGTTTATTTTTCACATGAGCAGTCAGTGCCCTCAAAAAGCATCGTCCCTTTGGAAGTGTGTGAGCACTACAGGTCAAAATGCTTAGATGTTTTGTCAGTATTGAAGAAGTCGTCCATTTTTCTAGCTGCCAACATCAGAGACTCTGTCCAGACATCACCTTTCCCCCTGTCCACACCAGTCCCAACCTACAACACAGACATCTGTGTGTGGAGTCGGCTGACTGGTTTCTGTATCTTCCCCCCACATTCACCAACAAACTGCTTCAACCATCCAAACAGCTTCCTCTCCAAGGTCTGTTTCCCCCTCCATCCCATTAAGACCATTGTCACACACAGGTCTATGAGGAGACGTGCTGGCTGGAAACCGAACATCCACTGCCTTCGCTCACTAAAGGAAGCTCCAAAGCCTGAGGAAGCAGTTTTAACAACCAACATTCCACCACCCTCTTTTAACATGGCACTTTTTAATGTTCGATCTATATCTAACAAGACTTACATGATTTTATTTTAGATTATAGCGTTGATGCCCTATTTTTAGCTGAAACATGGCTAAGCACAGATGCCTCTACTGTTCTCACAGAGGCCTCCCCACCGAATTATAGTTTTGTTTTTTCTACCAGGGAGGACAGAAAGGATGGTGGTACTGCATCTATAAACTCCTTTGCAATAAAGAAAATTTCCTTAGATCAGTATCCCACCTTTGAACACCACGCCTTTGTTTTTAACAGCCCTCTAATTTTATGTATCACAGTATAAAGACCACCAAAACCAAACACTGGTTTATTGAGGAGTTTTCTGAGTTCTTAGATTCTTTCCACTTTTCTTTTAGCATGGTTTTAATAACTGGTGATTTTAACCTGCATATAGACAAGGAGTTGGACTATTGTGCTACTCAGTCTCTGGACTCGCTTGCTTCTCTGAATTTTCAACATGTCATGCAGCTGACTCACAACAGGGGGCACACTCTTGACCTGGTCATCAGTCATGGTTTACCTACAAACGTGTCCACTGTTGTTGATCTGGCTGTATCTGATCATTACTGTGTGCTTTTTAACATCACTGGTTTTATAAAACAACAGACCTCTGTGAGAACTGTGAAGAAACACTACTTGACTCCTGAAGTGGTTAAAAAATGTATTTCATCTGTTCGCTCTAACTCTCCAATTATCTCACCAGCCCCCTGCGATTTACTTGTAGAAAGTTTTAACAGTAAATTAAGATCCAGTCTCGATTTAGTTGCTCCACTTAAATATAAAAAGATAAGAATCAAACCCACACCCCCTTGGAGAACTGAGGAAATTAGACAACTGAAGTGACTATCCAGGGCCGCTGAAAGACATTGGAGAAAACATAAGCTCGAAATAAATTATCAGCTATACCAAAACCAATTAAAACTTTACAACCAGACTGTAAAGCATACCAGGAACTCATACTTACTCATGCAAACATCATATCTGAAAATAAAAAATAATCCCAGAGTCCTCTCTCCCACAATGGAATCCTTGATTAAGTCTGACGTGAAAAAAAACCCAATGTCAGTTACTGATTCAGTGTGTGAGGAATTTGCAGTCCACTTCAGGAACAAAATCATAAAGCACCATAAATGAACAGAAAGTATTTTTATTACAAATGATGCCTTGATTTTACCTAAGGAAGCACTGGACAGTTTTGACCAGGCTTTATACCGCAAAATTAATGTGTCAACGGTCTGAAATAGAACTACTGCATAAAACGCCATTTAACGACATCAAATGTGCACCATGTCAAATTATTCAGCAAACATTAACACCAGGTTTTATTTAATTTAACAAGGACAACAAAAACGCCGAAAAAAGAAAATTCAAATAAGTAACTGTGGTAATGATTATGACATTATTTATTTCCAAATATGTTTTTTGTTTCCTTTTTTATTTTTCAACTTATTTTAAGTTTTATTTAAGTTTTATTTATTCAAGTATTTATTGTCATTTGTGCCAAAGAAATTCCTCTACAGAGGTCTGCAATTAGTTATCTCAGTTGTTTAATTTATTTTAAGTCTGCAGGATGTGCTGGACAGTGATGTTCCTCTTGAAACCATGGCGATCTTTGTGATTGGGAGAGAGGATTGTTTTCATCCACCCACAGACACCAAGATAGTCATCGATGGAAAACGAGTCTTGAATGCAGTGCCCTCTATTGGAACAGCCATTGCCATGTTCTTTGGACTCATATTTGCACTTAACGTAACCTAAAATAGCCCCTGAATACATTCAGAAAGTTCTGATGGAGCTTGGTGGAAAAACAAAATGTCGCCAAAACTTTCCAGAATGAACATCCAGCTTTATTCATTGGTTGAATTCAGTTTTCTCACCTGATTTTTATATTTCAGTTGGTGCCTCTACAAAAACAACTAGATTGCTTTGATGTTTGTTTTCAGAGTTTTAGCATGTGCCCATGTTTGGGGACTACCAGCAATACGGTGCTGAAAACCAAAGTAATTGTAATTGTTTGTAAGTGTTTGTACATTTGAATGAAAATGTTTTCGTGGAACATAAAAATATTGCATACATGAAGAAATGTGTTCTGACTCTGTGTAAACCAACATATAACTCTAAATTTTAATTAAGTTTTATTAGATTGTGAACCTCGACTACTTGTCTAAGATAACTTTAAAACATAGATTTGATTAAAGATTAAAACATTAGTTATATCAACTTTATATTTTCAGGTCAAATGTAGTAGAACCTTTGCATTGAGTAAAAAACAAACCTTAATTATTTTGATTTTAAAAAATTCTAATTAATTGGTTTCCTTCACCTCACAGCATCTGTTAAACTAAAACAAAAAATAGGCTATGGTAATTGTTTGTTTACATTGAGTAAATGCACAATTATTAGGTGTGACAGATTACTTAAATTTTTTAAGACAAGTCAGTGTTATACTTTTTTCAGTGTAGCTGCTGTCACTGAAAACGTCCCATGCCAAAAGTTGAGATTGACCTGACGCGGCGCGTCACTCCAGAGTTCAGATTTTTTTAAACTCTGGCCTGCCATGTCTGCCACTTAATTTGCATCACGCCGCTCCAATCACGCTTTTGCCAGACCTTCACGTTGCACCGGCAGTCTCTTTATGTGCCTTTTTCCTTGAATGGATTTTACCATATTTCAACATTAAGCATCCAGATGAACGGGTGTAGAAAAAATACCATTGGTGCTAGTAAGTAAGCCTGAGTGTCATGCAGTTTTCATAATTCAGTCTGAAAATTTAATTTTTGATGAACAATAGGTGGTTTGTGCAGCTTCTTCTTTAGCAGGGACAAAAATAAAGCAACTAAACACACACAGTTTCAGCAGAAACAGATCGATCACAGCAAAATGCTTCCAAACAGAGGCTCCTTTCTGTTTGCTAAATTCAATCCTGGCTGAAATGACAGATTTTTAAGAACACTGATTTTTGGATTGTTGTCTTCATCCAGAGATGACCCAAACAAGTTGGCAGATAAAAAGTCAACAAGGTCAAAGTCTGTATATGGGGGCATCAAAACTCCAATAAATAGTCTGGAGCTTGTGCAGCAAGCTCATCTGTATGCTGAGCTCTTGCTTAGTGGTGTTTTCACCTAAAAAGTATATTTCCAACCTCACATAGACCTAAACTACTACAATGTTGGTCAATCCAGACACAACAGTGGCAAATTGCTGGTTAATTGGTTGTCAAAATAAACTTTTCATTGGGAATTTTTATTCCAAATCCTGAAAAAGTGCGTTCTATTTTTTTTCCTTTTATTTTTATATGAATGCTAAGAACAAATCTTCTTCTAATCCATCAAAAACAACAAAAACACATGTACAGCACATCTATAATCAATGTGCTCATCTTTTCTAGTTGGAGAAGAAAAGTGGAATGGTGAATTAATGATGAAGGGTTGTCTCTGAACTCAGATAGAGCGCATTCAGGGATCTGAGCTGAGTGATGATGAAGTCGAGGGCAGGCAGAACCAGTGTCAGATGTGCTGAATTGCTCAGGCTGGGCAAGAACATCATGTAGAACCCCATGCTGCTTTTCAGTCATTGTGTTTAAAGCTGACTTCACGAATACAAAAACAGCACAAGCTTGCCTTTTTAATCATATTACAGGAACACTACACTACTTTACAATCAACACTGGCTCACTAAACTTTATTTATACAAATGTGATGAACTCTATGGAGGTCCAGAAGAGACCATATGAAATAAATATATACACAATTAAATTATTAAATAAAAGTGTCATCAATTATTTAAAACTGGCATTAAATAGATAACATTGGAAATCAATAAATATATGCTTAAACATATCTGGCATTAAAATTTTCAAATTGCCATTAAAAAGCACATTTGAATATTTAATGGATAAAGAAATATGTCAATTAGTCAACAATTGTTATATCAACTCTTGTTAAAACACTTTTACTAGCCAAGTATTAAACAGGAGATTTTTTTTTTTACCAAAGTTGTGTTATAAACCAATAGAAGAACGACAATTAGTCAACGGTTTTGGTGTAGATGTCCAACATGTAGTCATCATCTGGAGTTATTGAGTGACAAAAATGTATCATCTACTGTTGAAACATTTTTACCGGTCATGTACTTAACAGGATGTAATGGGTTTCTATCAAAGTTTTGCAACACACCAAAAGATGAATGTCAGTTAGTCAGGAGTTTTGGTGAAGATGTCCAACATGTAGTCATCATCTCAAGTTTTTGTGTGATGAAAACTTAGTTTCTCCAGTTAAAACATGTTTTCTGGCCAGGTATTAAATAGGATGTTTTGCATTTCTGTCAGAGTTGTGCTACAAACCAAAGTTCTAGTCTACAGATAAAGTTGGACAGTAAAAACATTAAGACCAAAGATTTGAGGAATTGGTAGTTTCATCAAGAAGAAACAGGACGCAACAACACATTAGAAGAAAAGCCCAAAGTTTATTACAAAGTTTGTGAAACTACAGTTGTCTACAACATAAGTAAACTTCATTTATTCATGAAGCACCAGAAGTCAATGGTCTGTTCTGAACTCAAGCTTTAATTTCTTTATTCTGGATATTATTCTTTTATTCCTAATTGTACTAAATTAAAATCCCCAGACACATTTATGTTGTAAATGTACTGTGCAGGACTATGATTATTATTTCTGCTTCAGTTTTAACCATGAACATCTCATAGGAGTTTTTACCTCTGAGTTTGACTTCTACTTTACCTCAAGATCACGCTGGGCTCAGAACCAGACTGCAAAATGATTTGCTACCCTAAAGCTAAGAGTACAGAGTTGTTTCACATCGATTGAGATCCACTGCACAGGGTCGTGCTTCAATACTCTGCTGATAAAGTCTCACTTGAATGAGCACAGTCTCAATTTGCAAGGTGTCAGAATTCAATTCTCCTCACTCTCATCATCTTTGTATTTGTTGATTGTGTTTAAGAATAGGACTTTCTCCTCATCTTCATGTGACCTCACTATGGACAATTTTAAATTATCAACCAGAAATTAGAGGCACATGATTAGATGTGTTATTTGTTAATAACAAAGTACCATGAATGCAATCATTCCCTATTTTATTGTGAAAAAAAGGTTTTTCCATCACCAGTAATTACACAAAGAACAAGCTGATTCTGACACAAATAAAACAAGGTTTGCACCGATAGACACCACATTACATAACATTACTAATAACATTAGTGTAGCATAACGATACATGGCTGCTTTTTCTGCTTTAGAATCCACTGAAATTACGTTAGTTGCATAAACAGTTAACCCTTGGTCACATTCATGAACAGGAGTTGACCCATATGGGTGCTGCAGGATTTTTGGGTTGTCTAAAGGGTCGTAGACTGGTGTCTCTTGCATTTCTCCTGAGGCTCTTGCGGCCACCTAAAGCGCCATCATAAAAATGCAACGTGAAATTTTTGTGTGGGTGGTAAATGTATTGCAAAGTATTTGTAAGGATAATGTAAGTTAAAAGTATGGGTGACACGCTGCACTCTAACCATTAATGAGGTGCATGCACTGGCTTCCTACTGACTACCCGCAAATACTTCCCGCATGTGTGCACGTGATAAGCAGGTGCTTTTAAGATGACCACACAAACTACGCTCTGATTGATTAATTTTCTTATTTCTAACAGCCAGGTTGTGCCAATACACCTTCCCCTTAAACAACAGGATTTGGGGGAATAGAGAAAAGGTCAAATATATAATACATGCCTGTGTCTCACCAACCTTCCCCTCTTACTACCCTTTCGTGTTGCTTCAACCTGACAGCCGCAGCATGCCCTTAAAAAAATGTGCAAAGAAGATTTGACATTGGTAAACACTACCAAAATGATTCCATATATAAGCCGCACTGTCATTATTTTTTAGAAAAAAAAAAAAAACTAAGGGTTTTAGGTGCACCTTATGGTGTAGAAATTACAACCAATTAAAAAGATACAGACTGACATTGATCCATTTATGTTGTGCAACCACATATTACTAATAATTTTAAATCAATCAAGTGTAGCTTACTTGTTTAGAGAACTTTGCTGTCTCAAAGCAAACAGATGGACAGCAAACAGTGTGGATGGAAAACTGTTCAGTTTACAGAAATACACATTTTTAACAAAACATCAGGCAACAACAGGTGAAGCAAAGGTGGAGAGCAGTGTAGATGCAGAAAAGAAAAAGTCAGCTCTCTTCCACACCTCCTTTGTTCCTGTCCTTTCATCTATCCAGTTTTCTTGCAGTCTCTCTAAATCTGTTCTGCTCCAGCAGACTTCTCTTTTTAATCCTATCTGATTAGGACCTGAGTTGCCCCCCTCCCTCCACCACCTCCATACTACCGCATAAAGAAACGTATGCTAATGCCAAGCGTCTGCAAAAATGGGAAAAATAAGACTCCTCTTCCTCTCACAGCAATGAGGAGCAAACTGACACGAGAGGAACGAGCCTCTACTGATCAGCAGTGAATGACGCATCGCTGACCACGAGTGTTAGCTACGCTTTTAAACTCTTTTTTTTCTCTTCATCTGTTTCAGCATCTCTTGGATTTAAATTATGTATGAATGCATCCTCTTCTGTGAGCACACATCAGGTAAGCACATCATAAGTGCAAGATGAAATCAGCAGTAAAGCCAAAAAAACATTTTTTTTTAATAGATTACATGGGTTGAGAAGCCAATTGGGCATCAGTGAAGGAAAACAATTTCCTCAGAAATGGATGATTAGGAAAAAAGTTTCAACTGGAAGCATGAATGAACAAAATAGTTAAAAAATGGACAATAGGGCGTGTAATGTTACTCCTTTGTCTATATCGAGCTCATTTGAAGCTAGTTTCTTGGCTATGGGCTGAAAAATGTAGACCTTAAATACAATTTTCATACCTCTATTTCCGAAAATGGGCAAACTGGTGGAAAAGCTAACTTCTGGATTAGTTGGAACACGCCCACTCAGGGTGTTTGTATGGTTACACATAAAATACAACTTTATTTTAGCAAAGTTTTGATCCTAAATAAAAATTAACACTTTAACACACATAATAACACCTAAATAATATACACCCTTTGATCGTAACTCTTGGACCGTTTATGCCATCAACATGAATCAGCTAATTCTGACATGAAAAAAGCGACTTTTCATATCGACTTTGCGTCAATATGCAATACATTATTAATGTAAAGTGTTAAGTGCATAACATTGCAAAGCTGCTCTCTCTGTGACAGAATCAGCTGATTCATGTTGATTGCAGAAGCACTTCACAACTAAGTGTTTCATATAAGCGCAAAGGTGTCTTTCTATGCTTCAGAATAGGATGGAATTACATAAATTGTGTAAACAGTTGAAGAGTTATGATAGTGGAAATAATATCAACGCTGAAGCTAAAGGTCCGGTGTAAATGGGTTAACAAGCTCAGAGGCCTAGAAGTGACGGTAGCTAACTTGAGTCTGGACAAACTGGGTTTTAATCCATAGTCAGGTCATACCAAGGGTCTCAGACTAGAAAACTCAATGCCTTCCTGCTTGAAATTCTGGTTCAGGTTTGGGGAGTTGACTGCTGAATGTTTCTTGAGCGTGGAAATAACTGTAGTTTTCAAAAATCCAACTAATCTGACTTCAATTCAAAAAATCATTAAAAAAATTAAAATGATGATCTTCGATAAAAACCTGCTCACAGATGAGTGCATATACCAAAGTGTAACTTTTTTACTGTCTGTTGTGAAGATGGCCTCATCAGACCAGAGTTTTCTCCATTCATCCTCGGAGTCTCTCTCATGTCTTTTTGCAAACTCAAAACGTGTCATTTGTTTTTTGCTAAAAAGAAAGGCTTTCTTCTGTAGCTGCATACACACCAGGCAGGTGTGTGCATTCCACAACACGCTGAATGAAGGTTTTTGAACGCACTTTTAATATACAGTGTTCACACTGGACTGTTGGTATCCAATACAGATGCATGTACTCACAGTTGGAAGAGGCATGGTGTGAAATGTTGAAACGGTGTAAATCTTGTAAATCTAATCCAATCTATTGCTTTCACAGCTCTATTCTGATATAAAAGACTTAGTGTCATCTAATCACAACCAGGCACAAACCAGAAATTTTAATTTCTCCATCTATTTTCAATCAGTTGGCACTGCCGTCTTTTGAAAAGGACGTTACACATACGTCATTACCAAATCCAAGTCTCCGATTGGTGAAAGTTCAACTGGTTTAACTTTTAACACACAATCAATCTCTGTGCCTTTTGTACGTAGAACCAAAAAACTGACTTAAAAATAAGCGTAGTGACAAGTGAACACGGGAGTTTGAAATGTGAAAGCTCAAAACACATATAAACTCGCAATTTACATAGACTTTTCATTAGAAGTGGTTGCTCAAATACGTGTCTCCGAGGGCAGTGTGAACGTAGCATTTCTATAAAGTCCAGTCTCTGCTGTAGCAGCAGCACTGCAGCTTTTTCAGTGTTACCTTTGGTCCCTGTGCTGCCTCTCTTCTCCGTAACTTTTGACGAAAAGCCGACTCTTGGCAGATTTGCTGTTGTGCATGATTCTTTCCAATTTGGTTACGACACATTTGGTCGTGCTTCTGGGAATCATCCTAGATTTTTTTTATTAAACTAACCCTGATTTCTCAACAACATTTTCCATTTTTATTTGGAGAGTTCTTTGGTCTTCATGGCAGTGTCTGGTTAGTGATGCTAGTGATGTTAGTGATGCATTGCTTTAGTTCAACTGGCCTCACGGGTGAATATGCTCTGTCAGCAAAGAATTTACTAGCCTATAAAGGCCAACCCACACAAATTAGCATGCCTCGTACAGGTTGTTCTGTTTTTCGCTTGCAGATAGCCTGTATCTCGTCTTAGGGGTAGTTGTGAGTAATGCTTTTCAACAACTAGAGTATGACAGAAGGGCACCATATGACAATGTCACCCTCGTCAAAATTTCATGAAACTTACATTATCCTTGCAAATACTTCCTGATACACTTACACCATGCACGGCAATCATACGTTCCATTTTCAACAAGCCTCGAAAGAACTGCAAGGCACACCTGCACTCCCTTTAAGATGCCAGCCGCTCATCTCTGCAACTTTCCATGGGGCTGGACGACCAAAAAACTCTCACCACCCGTATGGTCAACCCCTGTACGGGCGTATATGCCTATACCACTAGAGTTGCAGCCTCTGGGACTCTACAAAACATGTGTGTTTATGTAATAGATCATGTGACACTTAGATTGATGAGACATTTTTCACTAAATATGTGGCCCCTTAAGGTAACTGGTTCCAACCATTTACTGTATAAGAGAAATGGACTGAGCGAGTGTGACGTCACCCATAGAATAGGTTTTACTTTTGGCTCCAATGAAAAAAAGTCGATTCAGTTGACATTTTCCGCTATAGGGACGCTGCCATATAGAGTCAGACAACATAAGTAAGCAGCGATTGGTCCAAGTAGGTTTGAATCAATGTTTCTATGGCAACTACTGTCACCAATCAGGAATGAGCCTTTATAGGCCTTTATAATTTAAGGCTGCTGTATATCCCAGCAGTCGCAGCAGCGAGTCTATAAATATCCACTGGGCAATTGATGTTGAAATGGTGTCAAATCAACATCAAAGGTCAACATCAAATTGTGGTCAAAAACAGGTTGAATGTGCAAATCAAACTGACGTCAAAACTTTAATATCAGTTTGTCATCATGATATTTACCCCATACTGATGTCATGTGAATTTGAAATTTGGACCAGTAATGTAATAAAAGTAATAACACAGGTATAAAACATACAATACATTGTTTATTGGAACATATATACTCAAAAAAACAATTTGTTGGGTGAACATAATAGATTTTTGAAAAGTATTTTACATCTAAATCAAATGTGTTAATACAGCAATCAATATTTGTGTCGGGAGATCTGAATGCATTTATGTTGGTGCAACATCATTTATTAATGTTGCTGTAACAAGATGATCAAGATGCAGTTTAAGTAGATTTGTAGAAGTTATGGTAACAAAGCTAGATTTAAGCTGACATGATCTTGATGAGTTATCTCAACTTGAATATTAAGTGAGTTAGGTGTTACCTAAATTGATATGGTACTTTTCAAAATAAAATAAAAAATCAGCAAAACCAAGTAGATTTAAAAATCAAAAACTGTTTAAGTTTCAATGGTATGTTTTATTAATGTGAAAAACATTCATGAAATAATTTATATTCAGTCATTTAAACATAAATCCAATTCAACTCTATCTGCTGTCCAAGAGGAAATACAAACCAGGCTAAAATAACACTAAGTTAACTTGAGTGAGAACACAAATGTTTAAAATCTTGGGATCACAATGCTGGGAGCGGGGCGGGTCCACAGGTCTTTTGAAAGGATGAGATCCCATTTTGAGAGAATCACCTGTACAAGCACACACTGGCTTTTTGTTTTCTCCGTCCATCCATTTTCTAAACCCCTTTTGCCCCTTTCAGGGTCACTGGGCTGCCTAACCCGGCAACTTGTGGGCATCGGCAGGATTCATCCTGGACAGGTCAACAGTTTATAGCTGGGCCCAAATCACACACCTATACACACTTGCATTCACACCTAGGGAGAATTTAGAGTAACTAATTATCCAATGAAGCATGTTTTTAGACGGTGGGATGAAGCCGGAGTCCCTGGAGAAAAAACCCACGCATGCACGGGGAGAACATGCAAACTTCACACAGAAAGGTCCCCCATTAGTGACTTGAACTGGGGGCCTTCTTGCTGTGAGGCAAGAGTGCTAACCACTGCGCCACCACCATTTGTGTTTTGATCTATCCTATGAAATTCAAATTAACAAAACACACAACTTCAGATTGATTCAAGTGAAAGGGATGAATTCTGTGACAAGGCTATGAAGGATGACTCCATTAAGGGGAAAAAGCCAAGATGAACAATAGTGTCTTCATCTTTACTAAAAAGGCCGATCCAGAAATGCTTTGTTGGTGACCCTCTGCTTATAGCGCTGCTACATACCTTAAATCCATCCCTTCTCCAAGCCCTACTTCAAGCAAAATCTTGATGCACAACATGCTCCTTCAATGGGACACATCTGAAATAAAACTATCCCTCTCCAAGTGAGCATCTAAACCCACACCAAGAGAAGCCAGAGAATCAGCCACGCGGTTTACAGATTAGTCCTCCTTGTCTGTTAACAATTCTACATGGCATCTCGATGCGTTTCCATTTTGCTGCGGCCCAAGGCTGGAGGTAGTGTGAGCCGAGCATATCTCATTAAAATAAGGGAGAATGGTTCTGCCGTATCTATTGTGCTCCGTAATTCCTCAGTGATGTATTCCTTTTCTATCTTGTTAATGTAAGTTGCCCCCCCCACACTTTTACTTTTACATTTCCATCACAAGCGAGGAAAAAAGAAAAGCCCGATTCCCCCACCACCACCATCACTACCTCCCCCAAGTTAATGAAATTGTCACAGCACCTTATGAAATCTCCACCGTGTAAGCAATAACATCTGGCAAATAGATGGTGCATGTAATATCGGCTGAGCCTCACTACACACAACTCTGTTAATGAGAGCGGAGACTGACAGAAAGACCGGCAGACAGACAGGAGATGGTGGGTAAGAAAAAAAAACGGGATAAGGACAGATGCAATTCCTGCAAAATGCACACGTGAATGCTGGCAGCTGAAGAAGACTGGAATTACCACAAAAACTTTCAAGTAACATTCCTAACGTTAAATCAGCTGCTGAACATAAAAAAGGGCAAATTAACCCAAAATATTTGTATCAACCACAGAAGCTGCCATATTAAGAGAACCAAAGAAAATAGTTCTTCTGGGACTCTTAAAGTTGATTTGACAAGTCAGTTTTTTTTTTGCTCATTTTGGTTAGCAGCAATTAACAGTGGTCGACATTTTTAAAATTAAAATGAACATAAAATAAAAATTAATAAATAAAATAAAAATCACAAAAAAATGTTTTGCTTTGAAAAATATTTAAATTTAGGTCATTTTGGAGCCGAAGTTGTTTGTTGCATATTTGCATCAACAGGCGACATGAGGTTTAAAACCATACAGCCAAATGTGACCCATTGGGTTCTACTGGGTTTAACAGACTAATGCAAAAATGTGCTAGGATTATTCAAAACAATATATATTCCAAAATAAATAACACGTTATGAAATAATACAAAGAAAAACATGTAATTGCAACTATTGAGCTTAAAAATACACCCCTTAAAAAAGTAAAAAAAACAATATACTTTATTTTTAAAGTTTCAAGCAGAGTACTACACTCCTAATCATTTTTCGAACCCTAAAACAATTGATTATTCCTGTGATGTTGGTTGTGCAAGAGAGGTTGGCAGAGATGACACAGAGAAACCTAAAGGTCGGAATCCTCTCCACATGCAGGATATAGAGGGTGGCTGGGTCGGTGTCTTGCTTCCTTGATGCATTCCATGATGATCTACTTTTATACAAAAAATACATTAATTGATTTTAAATTCCCCTCCATGAACCGCCACCTTAACGTGGTGGAGGGGTTTGAGTGCTCGAGTGATCCCAGGAGCTATGCTGTCTGGGGCTTCGGCTCCTGGTAGGGTCTCCCATGGCAGACAGGTCCTGGGTGACGAGCCAGACAAAGAGCGGTTCACAAACCCCTTTATGAGAATAAACATCACAGATCCAGTTGGGTCGCCCGGATTGGCGTTACCGGGGCCTCACCCTGGAGCCAGGCCTGGGGTTGGGGCTCGCAGGCGAGCGCCTGGTGGCCGGGGCTCCTCCCACGGGCCCCGGTCGGGTAAAACCCGAACGATCAACGTGGGATCACTCCCCAGTGGGCCCACCACCTGCAGGAGAGCTCAGAAGGGGCCGGTGCAATGTGGTTTGGGTGGCAGTCGAGGGCGAGTGCCTCGGCGGCCTAAACCCCGGTCATGGAACTTGGCTTTTGGGACATGGAACGTCACCTCTTTGGGAGGGAAGGAGCCTGAGCTTGTGCGAGAGGTTGAGAGGTACCGGCTAGATATAGTTGGGCTCACCTCTACGCACAGTCTGGGCTCTGAAACTCAGTCTCTCGAGAGGGGTTGGACTCTCTACCATTCTGGAGTTGCACATGGTGAGAGGCGGCGGGCTGGGGTGGGCTTACTTGTGAGCCCCCAGCTTAGCCGCCAAGTGTTGGAGTTCACCCCAGTGGATGAGAGAGTTGCATCCCTCCGCCTTCGGGTGGGGAACAGGTCTCTGACTGTGGTTTCGGCTTATGGGCCGAACAGCAGTTCAGAGTACCCAGCTTTCTTGGTGTCTCTCGGAGGGGTACTGGAAAGTGCCCCAACGGGGGACTCCATTGTCCTCCTGGGTGACTTCAATGCCCACGTGGGCAACGACAGTGGCACCTGGAGGGGGGTGATTGGCAGGAACAGCTTCCCTGATCTGAACCCGAGCGGTGTTTTGTTGTTGGACTTCCGTGCTAGTCATAGTTTGTCCATAACAAATACCATGTTTGAGCACAAGGGTGTCCATCAATACACGTGGCATCAGGACACGCTCGGCAGGAGATCAATGATCGACTTTGTAGTCGTTTCAGGAGACCTTCGGCCGTGTGTCTTGGACACTCGGGTAAAGAGAGGGGCAGAGCTGTCCACTGATCACTACCTGGTGGTGAGTTGGATTCGATGGCGGGGAAGGAGGCCGGAAAGACTCGGCAGACCCAAACGTAGTGTGAGGGTCTGCTGGGAACTTCTGGCTGAGCCCTCCGTCAGGGAAGTCTTTAACTCCCACATCCGGGAGAACTTCAAACAGGTACCGAGGGAGGCTGGTAACATTGAGTCTGAATGGACCATGTTCTCCACCTCCATTGTCTCTGCTGCTGTTCGGAGCTGTGGTCGCAAGGTCTCTGGTGCCTGTCGTGGCGGCAACCCCCGAACCCGTTGGTGGACACCGGAAGTAAGGGATGCCGTCAAGCTGAAGAAGGAGTCCTATCAGGTCTGGCTGACTTGTGGGACTCCAGAGGCAGCTGACAGGTATCGGCAGTCTAAGCGAGCTGCGGCTCAGGCTGTAGTAGAGGCAAAAACTCGGTCCTGGGAGGAGTTCGGTGAGGCCATGGAGAAGGACTATCGGTTGGCCTCGAAGAGGTTCTGGCAAACCGTCCGGCGCCTCAGAAGGGGGAAGCAGCTTTCTGCAGGCACCATTTTCAGTGCAGGTGGGGAGCTGCTGACTTCGACTGGGGACATTGTCGGGCGGTGGAAGGAATACTTTGAGGATCTCCTCAATCCTGCTGATACGCCTTCTCTTGAGGAAGCAGAGGCTGAGAGCCTTGGGGTCGGGCTGTCCATTACCCAAGCTGAAGTCACAGAGGTAGTTAACAAGCTCCTCTGTGGCAAGGCACCGGGAGTGGATGAGGTCCGCCCTGAGTACCTCAAGTCTCTGGATGCTGTGGGAGTGTCTTGGTTAACGCGTCTCTGCAGCATCGCGTGGCAGTCAGGAACAGTACCACTGGACTGGCAGACAGGGGTGGTGGTTCCCCTTTTCAAGAAGGGGGACCGGAGGGTGTGTTCCAACTACCGGGGAATCACACTCCTCAGCCTCCCTGGGAAAGTCTATGCCAGGGTACTGGAGAGGAGAGTCTGGCCGATAGTCGAACCTCAGATCCAAGAACAACAATGCGGTTTCCGCCCTGGTCGTGGAACTGTGGATCAGCTCTACACCCTGTCCAGGGTGCTGGAGGGTTCGTGGGAGTTCGCTCATCCTGTCCACATGTGTTTTGTGGATTTGGAGAAGGCGTTCGACCATGTGCCCCGTGGTGTCCTGTGGAGGGTACTTTGGGAGTATGGGGTCCGGGGAGCCTTACTCAGGGCTGTCAGGTCTCTGTATGATCAGAGCACGAGCATGGTCCGCATAGCTGGCAGTAAGTCAGACCTGTTCCTAGTGCATGTTGGACTCCGGCAGGGCTGCCCTTTGTCACCGGTTCTTTTCATAGTTTTTATGGACAGAATTTCTAGGTGCAGCCAGGGTCCGGAGGGGGTCTGGTTCGGGAACCACAGGATTTCCTCTCTGCTCTTTGCAGATGATGTTGTCCTGTTGGCTTCATCGAGCCAGGACCTCCAGTATGCATTGGAACGGTTTGCAGCCAAGTGTGAAGCGGCTGGGATGAGGGTCAGCACCGCTAAGTCTGAGGCCATGGTTCTCGACCGGAGAAAGGTAGTTTGCCCTCTCTGGGTGGGTGGAGTGCTCCTTCCCCAAGTGGAGGAGTTTAAGTATCTTGGGGTCTTGTTCACGAGTGAGGGAAGATCGGAGCGTGAGATCGACAGGCGGATTGGTGCTGCGTCCACCGTTATGCGGTCGCTGTACCGGTCTGTCGTGGTGAAGAGAGAGCTAAGCCAGAAAGCAAGGCTCTCAATTTACCGGTCGATCTACGCCCCAATACTCACCTATGGTCATGAGCTCTGGGTCATGACCGAAAGAACGAGGTCCCGGATCCAGGCGGCTGAAATGAGCTTCCTCCGTAGGGTGGCTGGGCGCTCACTTAGAGATAGGGTGAGAAGCTTGGTTACCCGGGAGGAGCTCGGAGTAGAGCCGCTTCTCCTCCAAATCGAGAGGAGCCAGTTGAGGTGGCTCGGGCATTTAGTTCGGATGCCCCCTGGACGCCTCCCTAGGGAGGTCCCACTGGGAGGAGGCCCCGGGGAAGACCCAGGACACGCTGGAGAGACTACGTCTCTCGGCTGGCCTGGGAACGACTCGGGGTCCCCCCAGAGGAGCTGGAGGAAGTGGCTGGGGAGCGGGAAGTCTGGGCATCTTTACTTAGACTGCTGCCCCCGCGACCTGGTCCCGGATAAGCAGAAGAAACTGGATGGATGGATGATTTTAAATTGAATACACTTTTCCATGATATGCTAATTATTTGGGAAAGGTCTCTATGTCATTTCTATTTATAGGGGGAAACATTTATGCATTGTTTTTTAAAAAAAGTCCAAAACCTGTATTGAAAGCTATAAATAACTTTGTTTCTTTGAATAGACAAAAATGACATCTATAAACAAAAAAAATACAAATACTACAAATAAATTGAAAGGGATGACTCAATGAGGTGAGAGGGGTTCAAGCAGACAGCATCTCTACACAAATCTGTGGCAGATCTTTGTGTTTCAGGAGGTTTCGATGAAGAGACTTGTGAGATTTACACCTTGCACTTCACTCTTCTCACCTGCGGACAAACATTTTTTTTTTTTTTCTTTTTTCTTCATTTTTTTTTCTCTTTTTTGTTGGACCGGACGGAAAAGGAAAGGGGAAAAAGGAGAGA
>BSAI01000101.1:19559609-19659425 GCA_036245035.1 Adrianichthys oophorus | reverse complement strand
GTTAGGTAATTCTAAGCCTCCACAGCTTTTTCTAGATTTTAAAGTTTTTAGACTAATTCTTGCAGGTTTATTGTTCCATAAGAAGCTGGATATGGCAGAGTCTAATGTTTTGAACCATGTTAGTGGTGGTTGTGTGGGGATCATTGAGAACAGATAATTAACTTTGGGTAAAATGTTCATTTTTACTGTGGCTATCTTACCCATGAGTGACAGAGGCAGGTTGACCCAGCGGGTTAGATCATCCTGTATACTTTTCAGAAATGGAGTGTAGTTTAGTTGCACCAGTTCTGATAGTTTCGGGGAGAAATAAATACCTAGATATTTGATATTGCCTGATTTGACTGGTATTGAGATTGTTTGCTCAACATTACCATTCAGTGACAATAAAACTGATTTGTTCCAGTTAATTGAGTAGTCTGAGATAGAGGAAAATTCATTGGCTGACAAACATTAATGAACTGTTAGGACAGGTGAAAACAGTGAAAAAAGCACGGTGAGAAAGGTGTCATATCATTCGTGGTCTGTATCTCTTCCTTTGGCCATCTGATTATTCTTGCAGGGTATCTGATGACTGGCAACACTTAACTGTGTATTGCCCGGGTCTTGTTCTTGCCATTGAGCTGGCTTCTCAGGACTTGCCTTACTCATTGGAGGTATTTGGCTGTTGGGGCTTTCCTTGTTGCCTGCCCCAGGTTGCCATTCGCCTGTGGAATTCCAAGGTACTTGTAACTGTCCTTAATATCTGCTATTGTTCCTTCTCGGAGTGAGACCCCTTTAGTGTGGATTACCTTGCCTCTCTTTGTCAACATCAGACTGCATTTCTCAAGCCCAAATGCCATCCCAGTGTCAGTACTGTAGATCCTGGTGGTGTTAGAGCCTACAAAACCCATGTAACAAAGTAACGAGGGTTTCTATAGTCCAGTATTTGTATTCAATTACAGAAATTTGAACTATAATTCATTGCTTTAGTCTATGAACTGACAAAAGTAATTAAGTGACAGTAATGTGTTACTTTGTAATCCGTTACCCCAACACACTCTAATAAAACCCACAGATGTATTGACACAGTGGCATAAGGGAGGGGTGGGAAGAGGATGTCAAAATAAAACTCCCTGACATTGCTTGAACTCACGGGTGAACTTTCTCCTCCTGCCTCTTTATCTCGCCTGAAGTGAAAGAGTCTTCAGAAACAGCGGGTCAGCTTCTGAAGGACAGGCTGGAAGATCCGCTAAGGAGAAATGTCAGAGGATCGCCCTCTCTGACACTCTTCAATGTGACAAAGTGACGGGGGACATCTGCCACCGACAGACACAAGCTGAACATGAGACCATGTGACAGTGGTACCATCCCCATCCCAGTCTACTTTCATCTCTGTGTTTTTGTCAAACCCAATCTTTTGTTTTTAAATAACTTTTAGATATTTTTGTGTGACTGAGTAAAATGAGTGCTAAAATAATATTTTTAACTGCGCACAAAGATATTGTCATTTTGGTAATTTGCAACAAAATACATTTTTTGGTGGCAAAAGATGATGTTACTGGCAAAGTAGTGAATAATGGACTGATTTAAAACAAAACTAAACTTTTAGTTGTTTCTTTTTGGTGTCCAGCAGTTTAAAAACTCACTCTGGTGAAAATCATGTTTATAGTTTTTTTAACATGTTCTTGTGGTATTTTACTGATGAATATGGATAAATATACTGAAAATCAAACCTTAAAATTGGATTTTTGAGTGTTTTTTTTTTTTTTATTAAAAGCGTTGTGAAACATGAGCAGAGAAATTTTTGAAGTAGAAATCACGCTAGGCACGCCACAAGCTCTCTGCCCCACTCCACTCTGATTCATTTGGAAAAAAATGAATCCATGTTCGTCTTTGTTTTCCTCAACTCAGCTGGCATCTGGTTCAATACTGACTGGACAGCTAAGAATTTGCTCACCATTTTTGTTGCACTGGTACTGGGAAGTTGGGGTTGTGAGGGCTGGTAAGTTGGCTGGAGAGCCTGCAAACAGAGAGCTTTCAGAAATGGGGAAGGGGGCAGAGTTGCTGCATGTCCACAACTTATAGGCAAATTTCAAAGCAAACTATTGCCACTCTTCAGAAACTATGTCCAGGAAAACGACACAGGTGTTTTTTTGTGGTTAAAAACAGCATAATTACAATTAAAAGTACTATTGGGCATGCTTTTAAAATACATCAAAATATGACCAGAGTGGGTCTTTAAAGCCTCAAAATTAACTACTTTGATCCTAATATACAAGTTATAAAAAAAACAAGATCACGCAGACCATAGGTAAGCTACATTCACATCAAATACATGCAGCACTTGAGGAGGGTTAACAGAGTTCCTGTGGTGCATTTTCAGCATCAGGTGTACCACAATTGTTTGGCGCCGTGGGTAGCACTGCAACCCAGAGGATCAAATATTGTTGGTTCCCCCTTAGAATTTCTCACCACCTTGTTCTTAGTTTTAAAGACCTGAATTGTGTTGAAGCGCTGCCTCATGTCAACCGATCAAGAGTCTATCCAACTTGGAAGATAAGCTGATTGTTGCCATTTGTGCTCCTCCCACACTTTATGATATGTTTCTTATTTGTATGAAGACAATAATAAAATGACAGCATCTCATTAAACTGGATGACAGAGACAGAAGTACAGCTGAAAGCGGCCTTCATTTAGATCTTTAAAATCGGTCAAAAGTAAATAAAATTAGAAAATATTACGAGATTTACCAAATATTATCTATGATTTCAATGCAATGCTGACTTATCTTAACCTCTCAAGAACTGAGCAGATATTTTTATGTAACCAACTAAACATGTAGCCACAGGGCTCCAGTTAGACAGAATTAACTACCATGGTAATTCAACCCAAGTATGATATCCACACATGTGGACGCCAGGTCCTAAGAGGTTAAATAAGTAAAATAGTGCCATTCACATACATGATAATTTTGATGTATTAAGAATTTTCAGCATTTATGATGGGAACTTTTCCTATCCCTTCCTTTTTTAGGATGATATGTTTAAGGTTTTCTGTCAAAAAGGTTCTGTAGTATTTTAATTTAGTCCTGCCTCTTTACGTAAGTGATAACAAGGAACTCCTACATGTGGAAACTGATCTTTGCATTAAGTTTAACCTAACTTGTGGCACTTGATGTGTAGGTTTTATGTCAAAACAACGTCCCATAAGAGTGGATTTTGAGCTACGATGAAAAACAGAAAACGAAACCTCAAAATGAAATGTTTTCCATTTTTCTAAGTTGCTGATTAATATCCACGCAGGGGATTTACTTAACTCTAGATTACAATTTCATCCCTCCATGTCTCCATTCATGTGACATTTTTGCAATGTTTTAGGAATTATTTATAAAAGCAAGACAGCATCCTGTAAATGCAGGATGGAAAAATCGTTTGTAATAAACATGCAACTTCTCATGGATAATAACTTCTCATTTTAATGAGACTGAGTAGGATTTAATCAGAGGAAGAGTGGGGAACTGATATGATTATCTACTTCTCAAGCAACCTTTCTTGTTTTACGTTTATTGGCACCTGCAAGTCCGAACGTGTTCGGTCAGCAGTACTGAGGGCAGCTATCGAACCTGTGTCAGGCTTTAATTAGGCTTCCTCATGTTTCACTGTTCTGTTGGGCCGTGCTCTCCAGGGATGTACCCATTATGTCAGCACACATACCCTACACGCTGAGCCTTAACCCATTTGGCAAATTACAAGCTCCACTTATTCAAACTTGGACTAAAATGCTTCATTGGTTAGGCAGTCTCAATGATAAAAAGCTACATCGTTTACTATTTTCCTCATATTAGGACAAAAAGCACAAGTGGTAATACCGTATCAAAGACGCACTCCAAAGAAAATTGTGTTTTTGGTGTTTTTAATATGTTCTTGTTGCATTTTTGTCATGATAGAGGACATATATACAAAGAAAATTAAGCTTAAAATGATGTTTCTGTGATTTCTTTATCAGAAGCAAATGGAAAAAATGCAGTCGCAAAAATATCCAATGTAGAAAATATGCAAGCTCTTTGGTCCACTCCTTTCTGATGCAACCACTTGGAGACGATTTGATCCATGTACACCTTCAATATCCTCATCCGAGTTGGCGTCTGCTTTAAAAACTGTTAGGTTGGGGTTGTGAGGGGCTGTCAGCTAGCGGGAGAGAGATTAAACAAAGGGATGATGGGAAATGAAGGAGGGCTTACTTGGCTTCAACAGTCACTTACAACTCAGAGGTAAATTTCTAAGGAACTAGTCTGCAGAAACTTCATACTTTTTTATTTTGGCTAAAACAGCATAACTATAAATAAAATATAAATGGGAATGCTTTCACCATAGATAATAATAATATAGTTGGAGTGGGACTTTAAGAAGAAACATTAGCTAATAATTAGCTAGCTAGCAGGACATAGTTTCCAGACAAGTTGTAGCATTTCAGAAATTTAGTGTAGATACCAGAATATAAATGTAAAAAAACATGCTTTTGAAGGATTTATGTTAATTAAAACTATAGATCTGGAAAGGACTTTTTAGGCAGCTGAGGCTGTTCTGTTATCAGCCACGAATAAATATAGAGGTATAGTGATCCCTCATGTATTGCAGGAGTAACTTCCGAAAAATAATTCCCGCAATAGAAGAAAATCAATGAAGTAGTCATCTCTATTATTTTTACAAATATTCAAGATTGCTTAAGGCTGAAAAACCCTTCACTGCACACTTTATACAATTCTGTCAGAGGACATGAACATTTTCACATGCTTCTCTCTTGTTTAAACACTCAAAGTTCAAACCTTTGTAGAAAAATAAGACCAGGATTTTTGAAGGAAAAACAAAGACGTAAATCGCCATCGGAGATCTGTAGATCTAGCAAACTCAACGCATTCAGTACAGGAGACACGGCACAGAGGAGATTGTTTGACAAAGTCAACAGACAATCACGATGTGCTGTAAAAAAAAAAAAAAAAAAAAGTGTTTTCTATCGAAAAAATCCACAATACAAAGAATTTACAAAAGATTAACCAAAATACAGCAAGGGACCAGTGTAATGAGAATAACTGACGTTTAACTTGATCATCAAGGAATCATTTCTACACCAGACCCACTTTACCCCCTACTGAAGTCTGAAAAAAGAAAATAATTGAGCAATCAACCTCATAAGCTTCTAAAATACATTTTTTTCAAAAATACAATATGTGTTGAGTATTTGGTGCAGGAGGAACGCTGTGAACTCCCGTTTCATTTTTGTCTGGTTTCAAAAGAAGGTTCTTGGAAAAGGACGAGTGAGTGAGCAGATGGTGGAGCCACCATTACCGCTCCACATCTGAGCCATGGCACAGAACACCGAATGAAGTGGCTTTGCCTGTTTTAGCCTTTGTTTGACCACTTGATTACTTTTTAAAGTGGTCACATCAGAAAGCAATGTCAGGGGGGGAAATAGGGGACACATGAGCAGTCTCCATTTTATTTTGGCCAGGGATGATAGAAACATCAACATTATTAGGTAAAAAAAAATCTCTTTTTCAATTTCCAACAAAGGAGAAACTCTGTTGTACTCCAGAAAAAATGTTTTTCATCAGAAACATTCAGAATCCACGCGGCATGTTCCTGTTTTCCTTCATCGCCGTCAGCCGAATGGCGCTTTTTCCGCTCCACTTCTTCATACAGAAAAGTCATTAGAATTTGGCTTCAAC
This sequence comes from Adrianichthys oophorus, assembly GCA_036245035.1. NCBI lineage: Eukaryota > Metazoa > Chordata > Actinopteri > Beloniformes > Adrianichthyidae > Adrianichthys > Adrianichthys oophorus. The sequence goes on along the minus strand of BSAI01000101.1, from coordinate 19,653,721 downwards.
AGAAGTGAATATCCATCTATGTAAATCAAATATCTGCAGAGTATAAAGCTACAACAGTTTTGATAGCCATATGCAATATTCATTGTTCATAAATACTTCATGAGTTTGCTTGAATCTCAGCCCTGGGAGTGATTGTGGCTCAATTTTCGTTTGCTTCTTTGGCGAATCCTGTGGATGGACTGGCGTTTGCCCAAATGTACCCATAATTCACTGCCTTCTTGCTCTCAGGTGAAGAGCTTCGAATACACAATGAGGCTCAAAATCTGCTCCACACAAAGAAAACAATTCCACAGGTTTGTATTGAACTGTAAATGATCTCTATCACAGGTACAGACTGTGATTGCTAAAAGGGAGATGGAGCAGAGAGTCAGAGCTGTTGTGTTTGGTGATTTAGTTTTGGGGAAAGTACGCGTTTGTCCATGTCTATCAGTTAAAAGCAGCCAGAAAGAGGCTGGATGTGAAGATGGGATGTTCTTCACTCTGTTTCCTTTTCACACACAGCACCAAACAGCCCCACACAGTAAACTGGAAGTCTTATCTAATACATAACTAATTATAGACGTACTAATTAGGACTTATATTTACTACTCAACTGTTTCACATTTGTAGGACATACAGTAAAAATCCAAATATTGTAAAGCAGTCCCTTGCTATTACCTGGGTAACTTTTCACAGTCTTGATATTTTGCAGATTTTTTTGGTGCAATTTCACATGCTTTTTTAACAGAGCATTGTGTTATTAATCCTAAAGTGGCTGTAGACCAGGGATGGGTAACTCCAGGCCTCGAGGGCCGCATTCCTGCATGTTTTCCAACATACCATGATCTGGCATGTTCTAATTGGCTGGACACACCTGAAGCAGGTAATCAGTCATGAGTAGGGCTTGGATATCTGGAAATCCTGCACACACTGCGGCCCTCGAGGCCTGGAGTTGCCCATCCCTGCTGTAGACCATTGTCACTTAGTCTCCTTTGTGCTGTGTCTCCTGTATAGAGTGCTTGCAGCTCACCAGATCCACGTAAGTCCTTAACTGCGTGCACATCTATCTTTTGATTTTAAAATACTGAAGCTAGTTTTCCAAGATACTTTGCACTCTGAGAGTTTAGTTTTAATCTGTAAAGATGCACATATTTTCCTTAACTTTTTGCCCACTTTTGGTCCGGTTTAAGATTGGTGATGACATATATTATGCCGTGTTTTGTGGACAATAGAGCACAGTTAACCCTTTAAAATTAGAGATGTGACATATAAAAAACACATGATCTTTAAGAAACCATAACTCCTTGATTGCTTATGCAATAAACGTGAATCAGCTGATTCTCATGCGTAGAAAAGCAACTTTTTATTCTGACTTTGCTCTGATATGTGACACATTACTAATGTAGAGTGTAGCACGATAACGCAAAACAACAAATTACTAAGATAAAGTCCTGCACAATGGTACAAAGCTGTTTTTCTCCACTTCAGATTGCACTGATTCACATTGATCACGTCAATGATTGAAGAGTTATGTCATGCCAGAGACGTATTTTTTCTCAAAAATCAACAGTGTATCTTATTGTCCAATGTAACTTACTGTACAGTATGCTTGAACTCTGGTTAAGTTTAAAAAAAGTTTTAAGATGACTTTGGTAACTTACAAAGCTGCACCACGTGATGGATTGTTGGAGCATTATGGGTACTGTAGTCAGGAGATTTGTGGAGTGGAGTCCGGTACTGTCCAGTTAATTCTGACGAGCGTTTCCACTCAGTTAAGTCTCGCTCCCACTGAGCGGTTTATTTTCATGGATCATGCGTAGTAAATGTGTTGTAAAAGGTTTATTAAAGAACACTGGTGTATTGCTCAGCATAAAGGGCTAATTTTTTTTTTTAATTCAAAACAGCAGCGTACTTTATGACGTAGAAGAGGAGTGTCTCTCTGTCTCTCTGTGCCTTCAAACCAGAAGCACGGGATTCCTCATTAATCAAATAATAAACACCTCCAAATGGTAATTATCCTCTGCGATTATCTTCTTTAGAATATCAGAAGTTCTTTGGGCCGCTTTTGAGTCAGCTGATGCCATCAGGAGTGGGGTTGCCAGTGGGCAAACAAAGTCTTGTAAAGAGTTATTCAATAAAGTTATTTGTTAGATTAAATTTGGAAGAAATGCGGCTGTTACTGGTTGTAAATGGTCACAGTTTACATTTTTGAAGCTAACATTTTGCAGACCAAATAGTGTAAATTTCAAACAACCGTTTAAGGACAATATGCTGGTTTTAAATCTTTAAACATCTACATCTTCTGTTTATCATGTAGGCCTTTCATTCAACACGAATTGCATCATTTCTTTCATGGTTTTTTTTCTGTCCTTGGATCCTTTTGGTTGCAGAAATGTCTGTCTGAATTATAGCTGTTCTGTGACATGAATATTTATGTCAGCAGATGGGGCCCTTGCATGGCTGTTTAAATATGAACCTGTTTTTTGTGTTGCTCTTTCTGAAACTAAATTATACAGTTTGTGGCTTTCTAGCTAACTGCTCTTCAAGGGGAAGCACATGAAATTTCAGCAGTGGCTCTTGTAACCCTTATTCCCACTGAGGCCAAGTTGTGAAGTCTCAATGAACAGACTTCTTAAGGAACATTTGAGTTTTAGCCTCAAAGAGCCCGTAGGTCAAGCGAGTGGGCGGGGTTGTTGATTAGGGCTGCCCAAAACTCACAGGGTATCTTCCTGTGTTTGTTTTCCTACATAATAAAATATGTTGATTACAGCAGAGTCTTAGGGCCACCATAGATATAAAAGAAAAAAGGAATTTAGGAGAATGATGTTGTAATATTTTCAGAAAAAAAACATTACGAGAATACATTTGTGAAATTACAAGAAAGAAATCGTAATTTTATTAGAATAAAGTTGTAAAATTATGAGAAAAAAAGTCAAAACTTTATTAAAATAAACCAAAAAAATATGAGTCAACATTTTTATGAAAATAAAGTTATAAATAAATAAATTGCAGCCTAAGACTTTGCAAGATTAAAGTCATACATTTATGAGGCAACAGTCTGTTTACAAAGAAATATTTGAACAAAAAAAAAAAGAACCAATTTCATGTTTCAGAAATGGAGGGAGCATTGTAAGTGGTTAGTTTAGCATTGGTTTCATGATTAAGGAAATATTGATGTAATATTGTTTTATGAAAAGTATCAGGACATTGAAAAGGATTAGCAGGAAATGGGAGCGTCTTCAGAAAAAATAATTTTGACCCAAAGAGTGTATTTCCGGTGAGCCGTTTCCATCATTGGCAGTGTAGTTGCAGAGGTCCAAATGCATTATGGTTCATAGATTCCTATGATAAACAAAGGCATTATCTATTCTGGTACAATTAAGCCTTCTACCTAATAATTTTATGACTTTGTTCTCATGAGTTTATGCACTTTTCTTTATGGTGACCCTAGTATTCTGACATTGTTGAGGGACTGATGACTGCACGGTCTTATTTCTTTTTGGCAATTTCCGCAAAAAAGAGCTAAGATTGGCACCATGGCAGGCCGCTCTTCTACTCTTCTATTTCTGATATTGCACAACAGCCGCAGTCTGCACCTATCCAGACACACTGTATCTGCACTGTTGAGTAGGGGCAGGTATGCTTGGATTTCATCTGATGCTGAACTGTCACTTTTGAAATAGTTCAGGTCCCTGAACGGTGCTCAAAGCGGTACTTCAAACATTAAAAAACACACACAAATACTTTCCAAAAACATTTAGGTGTGACGAGCAGTGTGACAGGGTGAAGGAGAGCTCTGGAATGTGCCTAAGATGCTTTACTTCATTCTTTTTGACGATCTGTGCTACAATGCTGCATCCCTGTTTTCAAACATGTTGAAGTTAACTTGAATTTGACCCCATCTTGCCACGACGAGCATTGTACACGTCACTCTTATCCGTCAGGTCACTGAATTTTCATCGTTTTCTACAAAGATCAGCCAAACTTTCACTTGCTTTGCCTTCAGGGTTTTGACTGAAGCTCCGCCCACCCTCTTGGCCTCACTCATTTTACCATTACCCCACCCACAATCATTGACAATGATACAAGTTATTGACAGGTCCAAACAAAGTTTTAAAATAAGGTATGCAGATTTATACTGTATCAGTAGTGCCATACATGTTGTTGCCCAGTCTAACTATTTAGCACAAACAGCACCGTATAGCTTGGATTTTTCGTTTGCTTTGTTTTGTTTAATAACAAACTACAACAAGAAAATATTTGTTGGCTGCATATGAAAAAAATAATAATTTTGACCTTTTTGGGAAATTTTGTCAAAATGTATTTAAAACAAATTATGGCCCAACTAAAATATCCCCCACAGCGCGTTCACTTGAATCATGTATTGAAAAAATACAACACATTAAACTCTCAGCAACAGGGAGAGAAAGGTGGGCAAGGGTACTCCGAGCCAACACTCCGGTCCACAAATCAGAGGCAAATTTCTAATGAACTCTTGCAAGTCTGCAGAAACTATTTCTAAAAAAAAAATGACAAGTGTTTTGGGTTTTGGCTAGAAACAACTTCATTAAAAGAGCGCTGAGAACGATTTTGCAATAAAACAAAAGATGATTGGAGTGGGTCTTGTTTTTTCTACAACTTCTTTTGTAAATCAGGTCTCAAATGTTTTTTTTGTTTTTTTTTCCAAATAGTTTCTTCTTAGTCTTTTACCCTTTTTTCTTTACATGTCCCCTGTGACTCCGGAAAACAAAAAAAATGTCTACTTTCAGTCATCAAGCTGACTGCATTTGGACTTCACAAACCCAGAAGCCCCTTTTTTCTTAAAGGCAAAGAGCATTACACGATCTTTCATTGAAACAAATCTCCCAGCAGTCAGCGCTTTTAATTAGAGAGGGAGTTCATAAGGCTTAATTAGCTTGCCATGTTAACTCTTTGCTGTGTCACCAAAACGGTCAAGGCAGAATCAATCTGATGAGTCGGCTTGAATCACTTGGGAGCGCCGCTGATCAATAGACTGTTAGGAGGCTCTCTGGTGCTCAGCTGAATGGAAACTGCACGGCTGAATTAAAGGAGACACCAAATCTTCCTTTAATAACATCACAGATTAATGCAGTCGTATTTGGGGATTTTAATCTTGACGTAAAAAACAGTCAGAGCGCCGATTCAGGACTTTGGTCAGTTGATTTTGACAGCATCTCATTCAGGCGGCAGGGGAACAGCCATGCCTCTGGATGTAACCTCATTCTTATGTGTGTTAGTGCTACCAACAGGCTTTCTGCAGCTCTGCTTGGCTGAAGTCCCTGAGTGAACATTCATACAATAGGAACGTGCGTCATGACCTGTCAGAGCTGCTCGTTAGTCCGTCAGACCTGAACGCAGCTCTCAGCCGGAAATCCTGTCCTGGGAAGATCCCATGGGACACCCATGCAAACTACTCTCTGATTGTCTCATTTTGCCCTTTTTCAACAGTCAGGCTGTATGCAATTAGTGCACACTTATCACCTACTTTTCACCCTTATTTACCCTTGCATGTTGTATAAATGTTCACGCCAATCTGTCGCCCATAGAAAAAAAATAATAGTAAATGGCACATATTTATATAGCGCTTTGCTACTTTCTTAGAGAACCCAAAGGGCTTTACAGTCAAAGTCCCATTCACCCTTGCACACACACATTCACACACTGATGGCGGCTCCGCTGTCGAACACCAGCGCCAACTTGTCACCACCGCAGCCGCCTTATGTGAACATTTTCCCTCTATGGGCTAACCAACCGATCTATGAACTTGATATATTGTGTGGGCCACTTGTGTGCCTCATACAGGTTTGCTCATTTTTTGTCCCCAGTCAGCCCACATCTACCCACAAGGGCAGTTGTGACTAAGGCTTAGACATAACTGAAATGATTTCTGCTTTGAATGCATTTCTTCTTGACATTTATCCAAGTTTATACCAAAAATGTTCTTTTCAATTCTTGACTTTATTTCCAGCAATTTTCATGAGTTCATTCATTAGTTTTGTTCTATTTCAAACTTACTACACTAGCTTGATTTCTTGTTTCAATTTTTAGGTGTGATTTGGAGCCTTGCTTGTGTTTCCCTGTTAGTTTTGTGTCATCTGTTTTTAGCTTATGTCAAGTTCCAGCCACAGAATATCATGATTTGTTTGATTTATGTACGATGTATTTTTTTCTGTTTGTTATTTCTTGCAGTTATTAGTTTTGGTGTCATGTCTTTTTCGCACTCTGTGTGGTGTATTTAATGTTTATAAATTCTTGGGACTGTCACATCTTGTGGTTCTTCCCAGCATCTGGGGTCTCCCCTGCTTGCCTGACTGTGACACAGAAGGCTCCTTTTATTAGAACTGTTTTGGAAGCCAAGTACTAGTGGTGGACAGATGAAGCTTCATGAAGAATTGGAGCCTTTCATCCAAAATCTTTATTCCAGTGCAATGCTTCTTGAAGCTTCATCTACTGGTTGCAAAAATACCCGTTGGTATTAATTAGAATTTGTGTGGATTTTTGCAAAAAGCCTGTGAACATAACTGTGAGTAAAATAAAGTATGCAAATTATGTATTTTGCTGTATAAAATCTGTGTTTTTTTATATTTTGATTTTATACATGTGACAGGGTTAAACCTGGGAAATCATTAATACGTAATCCAAAAAGTAGAAACAACTGAAGATTTTTTAACGTGTGAAATACAGGACCGAGTGTGAAACAAAATCAATCAGACAAGAAAAAAAAAAAAGAAATCTTTCAACTCAGACATATGAGGTCATATGGTTCTGGTTTGAAGGTTGTGCCAAGAAGCCTAGATGGTGAGTAGAACTCTATTTAAAACTAAGTGTGCACCCTTAGAATTAAACAAAATTGGGGCTATGATGTTATGAATGATTTGTTTGCCTGAATGTGTGCATGTGTCTGGTGCAAACTATAAACTAAAGGACTGGGAGATGACAGGGAAAAAAGGGAACAAACACTGAGGCTGGTGTTCAGGTGCTGTCCTGCAACCTGTGACGCTGCTTCGTCACAATACATTGTTACAAATCTCTCTATCCAATGCCAAACCACTACTCTGAAAACAGTTCCGGTGCCTAAATGGCGCTTGAACCGGTGCTTTAACCAGTGTTGACAAAGCAGTGCCACAGGGAGAAGGACAACACTTGAATGTGCCTAAGATGCTCTATTTCATTCTTTTTGGCAGTTTGCAGTGGTGTCACGGCTCTTCGCCACAACATCAGTCTTAAACTTTCACTTGCTTCGCCTTTTGCATTTTGACTGAAGCTTTGCACTCTTTCACGGCCTCACCCATTTTATATGAGCCTGCCCACAGTCGCCGGAAAGGTAAAATGATTGGCTAGAAATGTTCAAACTGAACAGAATACAAGTGATTAACGTGTCTGAAACAAAACGCCAAAATGAAGCCCCAAATTGTGCATTTTAAAGTATTGGTACAGACTTCGCACAGAGTTTCACTATGTGAGGGTGGTTGGGGTTTGGACAATGATTATACTTTTGTAACATTGAGATTTGGCCAGTGATTGTCCAGGGGACACATTGACTTTTATTTAAAACAACAGTTTCTCCTTAATCTCCAAACTGTTCCCTAACTCTCTGTCAAACACTCTCATTTTGAATGGAACCTGAAGGATTCAGATCTCTGTCAGTACTTGTGGTGCTATCGGAATTACTTCATGAATCTGTCTGTCTTTCGTCAATTTCGCTGCTCAATGCTTGTCAAAAAAGGTGTTCATAAACTTAACACTCCAGATGCCTAAAGTTTTTGAAGAGCTCTACAAAAACATCTGTAAACACGTCTCCGTGTCTGGGTTCATGAGATGAGTTCAGAGACTCTCCCAGTTCGGTGAGGTTCACCATCTACAGCAGGAGCTGCGTCTGAGTGATAGCCACTTTCAGCAGTACTTCCGTCTCTCTGCGACCCAGTTTGACGACCTGCTGTCTCGCATTTGTCCAAGCAGGGAAAAAATGAAAAGAATAATATTAGGTGATCTTTTTATTGTTGTCTAAATGAAAAATAAATAAAATTATTACAAAGTTCAGCACGGTGGTGCAGTGGTTAGCGCTCCTGCCTCACAGCAAGAAGGTTCCCGGTTCAAGTCCTGGCTGGGGGACCTTTCTGTGTGGAGTTTGCATGTTCTCCCCGTGCATGCGTGGGTTTTCTCCGGGTACTCCGGCTTCCTCCCACCGTCCAAAAACATGCTTCATAGGTTAATTGGTCACTGTAAATTGTCCCTAGGTGTGCATGTGAGTATGCATGGGTGTGTGTTTGTGGCCCCTGTGACAGACTGGCGACCAGTCCAGGGGTGTACCCTGCCTTCGCCCATGAGTAGCCGGGTTAGGCTCCGGCAACCCCGTGACCCCGAAAGGGATAAAGCGGATTGGAAAATTAATGAATGAATGAATGAATACAAAGTTCAGGAGTAGAAGGATCAGCTCCTCCTCCGGGTTGGTTTTGGACTGCACCCGCTGATCGTGACATCAACATGTCATGTGCCAGACTGGAGTCCCTGATTGGTTGATGTGACACATCTTCTTTGCCAAAGTGCAGCAAAAGGCTCCACTCCTTCAGTCCTGAAAGGGAAAAGATGAAAGGATGTAGTGAATTGTTGATTTTCAAATCATTGGCTTACAATGATTTTTACATAACTCAGAACAGAGTTGAATCGAAAGTGGTCATTTATTTCTGTGAGCTTTTTCCATTCTCATTTTTTTTATTAGATTTATGACTTTTCAGTTTGTGTATGAATGTTTGTGAAAAGAGGCAATGGTTGTAAAGCACTTTGGGCTTTAGAGAAAGTGAGAGTGCACTGGAGTAATTGATTCCAGTGGAAAATTTTTCATTGATTATGCGCCGTGAAAGTCCGACGCTGGAAACATGTTGTGTTGCTGTGGCAACTAAAGTCCAGGATTTGGTGTATCATTTGGACCAGAACCACTGCCTATTGAATTGTAGTTTTTACTCCACTGATTTGGGGATTTGTCATTTTTTGCGTGTTGAAAATATAAACAAACTGAATTTTTGAACTGGAGAATCCATATTGTCTTGCATTTATTTTTTCCATAGTATGTTTCAAAGAGATGTTTACCTTTTGATATTTTATTTATTTTTTTGGTTCCTATGCAGACTCTAACTTCTCTTCCAGCTGCACCTGCCACACTAAAACACACACACAAACTGTTATTGAAGAATTACCCAGAAGCCCAAGCACTTCACTCACATTCCAATTCCATCTGTTCTAGATAATCTGATCTTGGAGTGGGCATATTGCCACTGAACTTTCCTCCATAGTGGCACAATTCTGTCATCAGATCTCACTTTTTTATGTTGACATTAAGTTACACATGGAGTCATCAATTCCATTTTTTTCGGTGTTAACAATTATAACGATCATTTTAGAATACCTGCAAGGTGGGTGGCAATAAGTCTCTTAGTTGGACAAAATCTCTATCAAACCTTCCACTTTTTACTAAATGAATTGAGGTGGGAACTATCTTTTTTATCTTCAGAAGCCATGATTATGCGGTTGTAAACAGAAATGAAAACTAAGATTGTGTTTTCCTGCAGCTTCAGGAAAGGATTTCATCGAGAGTGTACATTAAAGTAAAGTTACCATACTTTTTTTTGACAGATTTTTCAGCTGGTTCAAGGTCAGTGAGGAAAACCAGAATTCAAATGTACGCATCACTATTAATTCAGGCGATAACATTTTTTAATTGCTATTAATCGTATGATTGTCCATGGTTGATTAGCAAGTTGTGTTTCTTTTTTGTCGTTAAAAAAAAAGTGCACTGAAAGTGTATTTAGCAGTTTAACATTGTTTATAAGAACAAGAATGGCAGAAATGCATTGTTTTTTTAGAAATACATTATTTTTGTAACATTGTATTCAGAAAAGTTTTCTGCATAAAAAAATATGTTAAAACATTGTTGGTTCACTGATTGGTCTGCAAGTTGAAGCTAACCATTTACCTACAGCCGCTGAAAACCTGCTTGTTGTTGAGGCGGTCAGTTGTTTTTGCTACAAACTATCCAGCGTCATCTGCTTTCATGGGAGAGCTGAGCCAAGGTCCCTGGGAGAACAGTGTGTTTGGCTAACAGAACTCATCCCAGCACGTTAAATTTGATGTGCTGTGATGACAACTCATCTCACACCGTCAGTAACTAGAAATTACTTTAGTTTTGTCCAGAGTGCCTACTGGCATGATCTTAGAAAGGATCCTACCATTTAGGAGGCCCTTCTCACCATCCATTTCTGTCCCGTACTCCTGAATGGTGCAGTGGTGTTGAAAGGCGCCAGTGCCAAAATTCAAAATCTGCTATTACGCCGGCGTCAAAACGTATTTTGAGTTCATGCGTTTATAAAGCGGCAAATCTGACAGCATTAGTTAAAAGTAAATGTGGAATAGTAGCAAAAAGAATCAAAAATATTCCTTTCACTGTAATTTCATAACACGCAGAGTAATGCTAACACTGTTACAAACGTGGACTCACCACTTTTTGAGAAGAATTCTGGCCAGTTAAAAAGTCCCTTACCGAGACATTTTGATGACAAATCAAGCTTCATGTAGAGTTTTATTTATTTAACAGAACTGCTCCCTGAAAAAGAGCACCAGCAAGCTAACTTTGTTGCCCAGGGGGAAAAAAAACAAACTGCATCCACTGCTGAGGACTTATAATGGATTTCAGGGGAGAAAAGTACTTTTTCCTCTTGTTCCTACAATAAAAACACATGTCTTGAGTATTTCTTCAACAGAGCACCAGAAGGGGAAAATTTAACAAGTGAATGCTCAGACAAACCAACCCTGCTCTATTCCGCCCTCTGTTGACTGACTATATTATTACAGTATAACATTTCTAAATTTTCTCCAGATTAAAGTTAGTTTTAGGCAGATTCATGGGTGTGGGGATACTAATGATAAATTTCAGAAACACAGCGTACTTTTGCTTGAGCTTTAATCCATGTATTCATCATGAAAATTAAGTTAGCATTTCAGCTTTATCTTTAGATAAATATCTTCAACTGTTACTTTTCTGCATCAATTCAGACAATGCAAATAAAGTAACCTACTTTAACAAAAAGTACAAAATTGTTTAATAGAATCAAGTAAATTAAGATTTTTTTAAATAACACCATTTAACATTTGTGCATATGTCATGTCCCATTTCTGGGCATGACATTCACAGGCCTGCTTTTAAACTGTGACAATACAGAGCCTTTCAGGCGTTTCTTGAAGACGAATACAATGTCTGCAGAGACCCTTCAAAAATGTCACCTCATCGTGTTTTCTACTGTATACCACACCTCCCTGTGCTCCGCGAGAGCGGCTAAATTTAGCAAAATCTCATGCAGCCACCAGCAGGAGCATTTTATATTTATAAAGCCCCTTATGATACAGAGACACTTTGCTCATGATGGGCCTCCTCACAAATTGCGTCAGACCTCAGTTTTAAGGACAGCATTTGATATCTTGAGCATCTCCTTCCACCGAAAAAAAAAGACAGATAGACAGCCCACAGCAGAATTATCCGAAGCAGACAGATGGAAAATGAAAACCTCGGCAGTCGCTCACTCTGCTCTACATTGTCAATGCAAAAGTACAGTGGTGCACCAAATGATTAGCAGCAAGCAGATGGAGGATAAGCAGCCAAATGCGCACATACAGTTGTGCATAACCACATTCATTCATTCATTTTCCAATCCGCTTTATCCCTTTCGGGGTCACGGGGTTGCCGGAGCCTAACCCGGCTAATCATGGGCGAAGGCAGGGTACACCCCTGGACTGGTCGCCAGTCTGTCGCAGGGGCCACAAACACACACCCATGCACACTCACATTCACACCTAGGGACAATTTACAGTGACCAATTAACCTATGAAGCATGTTTTTGGACGGTGGGAGGAAGCCGGAGTACCCGGAGAAAACCCACGCATGCACGGGGAGAACATGCAAACTCCACACAGAAAGGTCCCCCAGCCAGGACTTGAACCGGGAACCTTCTTGCTGTGAGGCAGGAGCGCTAACCACTGCACCACCGTGCAGGAATCCTTTTGATGTGGCAGCAAAGGGGGATTTGGGATTTCTTTGCAAGTCGGCCTTTGCTCTTGCTCTCAGAAAAATTCACAAACAACCAAGGACAACACATTTACTGCTTTTGCGATGGAATGCAGGTGGAATCGAGTAGATTCCTCAAAATATCACAGCATATGGTGTTGGGGCTTACTAAAAAGAATTTTTTAAAAAGCAGTCAGCATTTGGTGCAGGTGGATGCAACAAATCATAACCAGCTGGATGCACCATTTTTACTTAAGTAAAGATGAAAGAAGAGAACTGGAAATATCTAGTTCAGTTATTTGATTTTGTAAACCAATGAATTAGGAATTTTATTGGATCTGAGGAATAAAAACCCATATAGGAAGTAGATCTGCAGTATGGAGGAGCGCCACAGAAATAAAACTCCACAAACGAAGCCTTTTGTTTTATTTTGAAAGTGTTTCTTCTAAAATAGTGTAATTGATGTGTTTCATTCCTTTTGCTCAATAGATTTTCATTCTGAACTCAAAGGTTCCAAGAAACATAGTCACTCATCGATCTGTGTTCATTAACCCTTTTACACCGGGGCTTTAGCTTCAGTGTTTTCATTCTTTTGATTACAGTAACTCCTTTACTGTTTGGGCAATTACCGTAATTCCAGTGGATTCCGGGGTGGAGAAAAACAGTTTTGCACTGATATGCAACACTTTACAGTAGCGAAGTGCAGTTGATCAACATAAATCAACTGATTCTGTTGCAAAAGAAAAATACTCCTGATAAATCAATGTCTAACATTGCATTAAGTGTTGCATAAGAGCGCAAAGCCTTCATGCAACCCTTTACGTTAGTATTTTGTTGCATTTCGTTCATCAACTAATTTACGTTGATTGTGTAAATGGTCGAAGAATTATGCCTATTTTATACTTCCTAGTGATCAGCTATCGCATCAATCATATCAAGCCCTTACCACAATCGTGTTGGCAAACAGAAACATTTAATGTACACAATGAGGCAGAGGAGGAAGTGGTATGTTCATCCACTAGACAGAAGCAGACAGTCCAGTGGAGAATTCCATTCTCTAGTGCAAGAACAATTTTTCTGGATCAAGTTTGCTCCATCTTCGTGGATTCTAATTGATCAAAATAAGTATAGTTTAAATGGTGCAAATATCAGGCGATTGTACTATGGGGGTCAAATTCCCATCGCAGACGATGTCATCAGCTTGTGGCACATTTCTCAGTGATTGGGGCGATCCCTTCCGATAGCCTCACAACCAATGTGACATGAGCGATTGCAATTGGCTCTGAAGTATAAGCCAGACCTTATTATGTAGGTGTTTCCAACATCTCCGGTGTTACAGAATTTTTATTTATTTATTTTTTTTATGAACTTGGCTTTACAAGGCTCATAAGGAGTTGCTAGAAATGCTCGTACCACTTTAAAGAGGTTAATTTTTTTAAATTTAATTTATCAAATATTGTTGTTTGTTGTTTTCTTTTTTAGCAAATATAATTTTAATGTGAACTTACAGCATTTGACGTTTTTGGCAAATTTCCTCAATTTCTTCCTCTACTTTTGACATTTTCATCCAACTGCAAGTGTGTTGATTTATTGCTGCCCCCGGTGGTGGCGGTTAATAGTATCTATACATACCATTCAGAATCCATGTGCCTGGCCCAAGTCGAGCGATCCAGTCTCAATCACCTTTATTTATAAATGTGGAAAATATAACATTGTAAGTGTCTATATAATAAAGAAAAACACAAAAATAAAGGTTGCTAATACATAGACTGTAGAATAATTTAATAAATGATTATATGCTTCAAAACTTGGATGACAAAAAATTTGTTTTTTGTGAATATTGAGAATATCTGCTTGCCCTACTTTTGTACAAGGGATTTTCCTCAACTACACTGTTATAACACTTGGGTTATCTCTTCAACCCGATTTTAGGGTTATTCATGTTGACATATATTTATTTTACTTTTTGAAGCAGCACAAATGTTTTAGGGTTTCAGTGATTTTATTTTAACCAAATGAATGTTTTTTTGTTTACCCCAGATTTTTTTCTGGGGTAAATTAAGCCAGCAAAAAGTTGATGTGCTTTTAGCGTCGGGTTGGAATTAAAAACAACCCAACTTAGATTATTTCTGGAGTTGTTAGTATGTAGACCTTAACCAATTACTTTCCTCCCAGTTTTTCAAGTTTTTGTATTCCTGAGAACTTTTATTTTGATTTTTGTAAAAACATTTTTATAGTTTTTCTTTATACATACAGCCTATGTTGTTTTCAGAAAATAGTTGATTGTTCTTATTTAGTTTTTTTTTTTTTTTTTTTTGCATGGAAGTTTCAGGAACTCAGAACAGCAAGGACTTTGATTAATTTAAGGACTCTGTATTCTGCCTAGCAATTAACTTAAAAAAACTATCCAGGTTGCAGCATGACAACTCTCTCCACAGTTTTTAAGGTCATTCCACATTTTAGTAATGCTGCTGTTGTGATGTAAGCCATTTTAAAAGCTTTTTGAATAAACTGGACATGTTGCTGCTTTTACCCTTGGATGATTTCGTGTGATGCAAGTTTCTTTTGGAAATGCAGCAGAGGAAGTATTTACATACAGTTAACTTCCTTTTTTTGCCTGAAGGACCCCCGGAGGCGCTTCATGGTCCCATTTGGGAGGCGCGGCTCTGAAACACCTGTAAGCGCGTGACAGGAGCCGCAGTGAGCTCCTGCCTCTGAACTGTCATGTAGCCACGGAATGGAACATGACGCGCCGCGCTTCATCCGCCTCTGATGAAGGAGGGACGCGCCGACAGGAGGAGACAGGTGGAGACTGCGCGTTTGGTGGTGATAGTAAAGGTCTGTCAAAGCCAGACCTCCTGAATTCCAATGGATCCACCCCCCACCCCCACCTCCCTCTTAGCCTCCTCCTATAGCCCCCCGCCCTCCCCGCGTTGAGCAGCTGCACCTCTCCTGCCTTCCTGACGCTGCGCGAAGCCTTCCATACAGATGAGCGCTGGAAGCGACGCACCTCCTGACGTAGCCGCAGACCGGCTGCGGTGCCTCTTCGGTCTCCGTGAATCGGATTGCGCAACGTGACTGATGCTCGCGGCTGACACATTTATTTTTTTTCCCTTTTAGTTTATATTATTTCTGCCCGCCGAACGCGGCAGAAGACGCGTCAAACCGGACCGGGACCCCTCCCTCGCTGCCTCTCCGGGACAGATGAGCGGCGCGCCGCGGCGGGATGTGGTCGTGATGTGACTGTGAGAGCGCCGCTGATCGGCTCCAGAGGTGGAGGACAGAAAAAAAAAGGCGGTGATGCGGATCGGTGGAACGGAGCTGACGCGTCGCCCCTCAGCTCGGAGCCTCGGGGGTCTGGTGTGAACTCGGCGGGACCGGGAGCAGCGGGGAGCTCCACGGTGAAGGCCGGCCTCTGCAGCCGGCTTTGCCTTCTCGCGTGCCCCCGCGGCGCCTGCGTGCCGCCAGCGCATTCTCTACTAGAAAAAAGGGAAAAATAAATGACAAAAAATCTTCACCTCCTGTTGTGTTTAAAGCGCCCTGAACAGATGGACTGAATCCATCGATGCTGGAGAGCCGCACCGCCCCGGAAAGGACTTCCTGTGCGTAATAGCTGGATATGTAAAGCTTAACAGGATGGATCTAATTTTGGCGGTTTGGGGGCTGCTGGCGCTGCTCGTGGGCAGCATCCGCTGCCAGGGAGTGTACGGTGAGTGCGCGCGGCATACAGTAGTTCTGTACTCGTGCTGGCATGACCTTGTAAAACGCCACTTAAAAAAAAAAAAAAAACTCCGCCCGCTTGGACGTCTCATCTTTTCTTTTTCTTTTTTGTTTTTTTTTAAACCATGAAGGCGCGCAGGTTGCGCAGCAGCCCGTAGACCGGGGCTCCGAGTTTCGCCCTCAGGTTAGACCCAGAGCGCGCGCAGCCAATCCCGCTCAGCCCCTTTTCTCATCCAATCCATCTCCGCGCATACTGGGAGAGCGTGCTGAGGGCTAAATTTAGCCGCGCACATTCATGGATTATTACTGGTAGATTTGTCTTGAAGCCTCCACACTCCTGCCTCCATGGCTTCTGCTGGACTCCTGGATCACATGTTGGTGAATGTCATCCTAAGGGCAGGGATGCTTATCATGCAGAATCTGTGCAGACCCTCCTCTTCCTCCGGTCTCCATGAGGGGAGGCAAAGCGTCCTTTACCTGGAATGGTGGAGATTAGAACGAGAAAGTCATTAAAAAAGGTTTTTTTTTTATTGGTTCTATATATTTGGGGGTTCCTTTCTGTTTTTACCTGCTGCTTCTCAAATTCCTGAGCAAAGATTGTGCAACTGGCCTCTTCCGTGATTCATGCTCAGCTCCAGAGATGGTGCCCTGTTCCATCCAGAAGTGAGCAGCAACGAGATCCTTGTCTCTATAGAGCCTGTGCGGCAAGAAAAGTCGCAACAGGAAGTGCCGTAATGCTGCATCTGACCAATGGTACTACGATTTCATACATTCTGCTACCTGTATTCGAATGAGCCAACAAAGGGCCTGTAGGTAATGCGTTTGTCTAGTGTGACCTGATGCTGGAGAATTTCATAGCACATTCACGATTCACAAAGCACTTTACTGGTCGATTTTCTAGTTTTAGATCCATTTGCTAACCCTTTATGTTGAAGGACATTGTGAATTTGGTTTCAAGATTGGGTCTTGTTGATCAGTCTGACATCCTAAGTATGTTTGGTGTTCAATTTCCTTTACGGTTCTGTAACTTTCCTGGAGATCTTGTTTTCCAGTTTTCCCTGCTCTCCTTGTTACCAAAAACAAAAGGTTCCAACGATCAGAACCTAAACTCAGCAGGTCCAAAGGGAATTTGGATGTTCAGCATAATGGTAGATGGCTTTGATCCATCTGGTGGTGAACTTGCAAGGTTGGGAATTGGGATTGATTATCGATCATAAAAAAACTTTGACATTAACCCTTTAACACCGGAGTTGTCACCAGCAATACCCAAGAACACACACTCTTTGGCGTACCTTAAATCTTTGATCGTATACGTGAGAGGGATCAGCTTATTTTGATATAGATAATTTTATTTATATAGGCTTTGCGCCATTAAGCCACCCACTTCTACCATAAAGTGTTATACGTCAGCACGAAGCTGCTTTTTTCCGTTTCAGAGTCCCCTGGAATTATGTTAATTACATCAACAGTTAAAGAGTTACAAAGTCAAGAGAATGCTAACACTTGAGCTAAAGCTCAGGTGTTAAAGGGTTAATTGCACAACATCACTTTGAAAGTTCTGGGTTGGAATCCGCTTTTTCTATCTTACCAACATAAACACCTACAATTCCTTCTGTCTCCATAGTAGTAGAGAGTAAATAGACATATAAGGTGCTAATTGATGTATAAAGTGTCAGTGCTGATCGCTGTAGGCGTGTCAACAGAACTACGCCCTACTGCGGTTTCAGGATCAAACTGAACTCTGAGGTAATCTTCGACAAACCTTGATTACAAGAAGCAATTATGGTTGATGGAGAACCACCTAGCTGCAAGCTTGCAGGGTTGGGAATAGGGATTGGCCACCAATCTTAAGGCTTTGATAATATTAATGCAACAATGTTTTTAAGGTTGAAAACGTCTAAACGGAAAAGCAAAACTTTGATATTTTTGATGTTCAAGGTTTTATTGTCCTACAAACATAATCCTACAAACAATTCCTTCTTTCTCTTTAGTAGTGGGGAGTAAACAGACAAATAGATGGTAACGCATGTATCGGACATCTGTTCTTCAGCGCAGATCACTGTAGGCGTCAACTGAACCATGCTCTACTCCGGTTTGAATAATCAAATCAACCTCTCCGGTAATTTTCTACAAACCTGAATTACTGGAAGCAATCATGGTAAATGGCGAACTACCTGGTGGTGACATTAAAGGGTGAGAAATTGATCACCGATCGTACGAAGGCTTTGCTCTTTATTGTGCAATATCGTTTTTAGGGTTTTAAGGTTGAAAACGTCTCTACTCAAAAGCAAAACTACCAAACAATACTTAACAAGCTTTTGTCATCCTACAAACACAAACGCCCACAATTCCATCTTTTTCTTTAGTGGAGAGTAAATGGACAAAAAAGATGCTAATGGATGTAACGGGCATCTTTGCTCCGGTGCAGATCACTGTAGACTTTTCAACAGAACCGTTCTCTACCGCAGTTCAATTAATCAAACCGATCTCTGAGGTAGTTTTCCACAAACCCAAATTACTGGAAGCAATCAGACAGAAGCGTCACAGATTTTGATCTTATCAGTTACAGATGATTTGTAAAAAAAATGCAAGCATGCAAAGTGGGTTTATACATGCAGCTGTGTCATTTAGGGAACATGAGCTTAGTGAAATGGGATTATTTTTACAGAACATTGTATGCATTTCTCATTAAACTGCGTGCATATAGATGTTCATAATCCATATTTCTGGTGAGTAGCTGTGTAGATGTCCTAAAGTCTCCCATGAGCAAACTGAATCTTGGGGGCTTGACATAACCAGTCGGGAATCTGACTCTGATCCTTTTAGTGAAAACTGCAATGCAAATAATATACCAACATTCAAAGGGGTTTCACTGAAAACTGGAAATTATTTTTGGTGCAAGTGCAGACAGGAAGTGATGAAGTCAGTTTGAGTTGATCAGGTACTATGGTACTATGACTTGTACCAAGTGCGGCGCACTCCAAATGACTACTTCTGTTCTATGAGTTCTTTGATTTACACTCAACAGTATCACTATTTCCACACCTCATCTCCACCTTTTTGACCTTTTAACACTGGCGAAGAAGAAATAACAAATGCTTTTTGAATTACTGTAACTTTATTAGTTACAGTAATTAGTTAGAATTATTAACATAATTCCAAGACTCTTGATGCAGAAAAAGGTGATTTTTGCAGCAAAATTCAACTCTTTACTGATGTAAAGTGATCTGCCTTTTTACTAACGTAAAATGTTGCATATTAGCACAAAGTTCCTTTCTTCCGTTTCAGAATCCACTGGAATACGTTAGCATGAATGGTTGAAGAGTTACAGCAGTCAAAAAATGTCAACCCTGGAGCTAAAACTTTAGTGTTAAAGGGATCACGGTAGAACTCGACTTGACAGAACTATGACAGTTCTCTAGAGTTAAGTTTATCCCTGAAGTGAATCCGCCTCTACAGTCTTCAGAAAATGTAGTCTAAGATATGCTAACATATCTATGCAATATATATGCATATTACATATACACGCAGCTTGTTCAGAACAAGAATGAATGAAACCTAAACATTGTTTGTTGTGTTTTCTGAATCAACCCAAATGAAGGAAACAGGAAATGGTCGTTTTTCCTCTTTTCAGGCCTCTATAGGGCCAGGGTCCAAAGTTTTAACCAACTAAACTGCTAACCTGCCACCTCTTTTTGATAAAATGCACCTGATTCAGGTAATAAGAAGCAGATGGGGTTAGGTTTCTAAAAAACAAGATAAGGTCAACCGTTAAGGCCAAATCACTAATGATTTAACCCTTCAACACCAGAGCTTTTGTTCCAGCATTTGACTACCTTTGACTACCGTAACTCCATAACTGTTTATGTAATTAACGTAATTCCAGTGCATTTTGAAGTTTAGAAAAGCAGGCGCAATACTTTACGTGAGTAATGTGTTGTATATCGATGCAAAGCCAGTTTGAAAAGCCCTTTTTCTCAGAATCAGCTGATTCACAATGATTGCGTGAGCAGTTAAAGAGTTATGGTACATCAAACAGTGCAATTTAGGTGTCGCCTGCGACATCACCGGTGTTAAAAGGTTAAGGAGAAATGGGCAAGTCTTACTCCAAAAATGTGGATCCCAACAGGTTGGCTCCATCTGATAAACATGCCTTTAATAGTAAAACCCACAAATCTCTCAAATAATTTCCAAAGCAAAGTGGGGAAAAAAAACAAAACAAAACAAGCAAACACTTGCATATTTGGTTCTTTTTGGAGAAAATACACTCCTCAAATGGAGAGGAGGTGTTTGAAAGAATTCCCAAACAGGAAGCACAGAACTCTTAAAAGGTTTATTCCAACTTAAGCAAAAAATCTCTTGACATAAGCTCCTTGCTGAATCTCCTTGTTTGGGCTCTAATTTTCAGTTGAATTTTTTTAAAAGATGGATCATAAAAGTTCAGGTCCCGTTAATAATTTCATTGCACTGAAGTTCAGGTTAGGCCAAAATGCATCAGGTTAGGTCATCATAAAGAAGGTAAAACAAATAAACTGAATTTCCTTTATTATGAAGCTAAAAACAGATTAAAAACCTTTGATCTAAAGTAAAAAAATGGGCTAAAAACATGAAAAAACTTTAGGTTTCATTTATGCACAGATGTCTTAGTTCATTGACTGAATTACATTTCCTGTCTGACTTCAGTCTTCAGTTGTTAGTTTGCAGCATGGATTCCAAGATTCCACGAAATAGGGATTCCAACAGGGACCTGCTTTGCAGGCTAAAACCAGACCTTTTTTGTGTGGTTACGTCTGCATTCAAGTGAGTGAGTACGTCTCGTGTCAAACACTTTGCGACATTTCTCAGTTCTGACATCCTTAAAATCCATTTTAAGCTGCGTACATTCCAAGCAGAGCATCAGAACCAATCCCAGGAACGTCAGATTAGAGCTGCCGCTCCAAGCCGCAGCCTGTGTGCAGAGGAAGATGCAAGCTGATTAGAAGGAGCCATATCCCATGATGCTTGGTGTTGCCTGAGTGGTGTGTGTGGACAAGTGGGCTTGTAGCAGCAGAAGGGACAGGAGGGGAGGGAGGGCCGGGGGGTTGGGGGGGCAGCAGATGGAGCTGTTTGAGCATTTAACTGTCTGTGTTTGCATGGATATTGTGCAGCTTGAAAAATCCCCAGAGCACAGTTACTCCCATCTTTTGCCATCATTGTCACAGCGCTTCTGACTCTGCTGTTGGGCGCCACTCATCCCTGCTGTGAGTCAGGTGTAGCGTAAGAAAGGCCCACTCCACTGCAGTTTTATGACCGATCCACTTCTCAATTTCCCCTTAATCTGTGATATGGACATTTTTCATGTAGGCAGTCCAGATGAAAAGGGAATGCTCAAATGATGACTTTTGGAATGGACAGTGGTGAGAGATGCTCATGTGTGTCACCTCCTAGAGGACTTGAAATATTTTGACGCATGCAGCAGTCTGATGTTTGAATCGCAAAGGTGGGAAAGGGGCACTTGACATTGATGAGAGGGGTAGAAGAGGGGGGCATTGACGAGAGGGGTAGAAGAAGGGGTTAAAAGGTTAAGGAGAAACGGGCATGTCTGACCCCAAAATGTGAATCCCAACAGGTCCCCCCTTTTCTAGAGGGTTGCTTTTCTTGGGTTGCTAGGCCAATTGTGAGAAATCTTGAACGCTGGACCACCGCTGGACCACCGTTGCACTGGCGGCAACTAAAAGTTGCACAAACGTCAGTGGAGCGGTCATAAGCGTCTTAAGAGCGGACACGGCGTTGCTGGAACGGTCTCAGGCATTGAAGCAGCAATCCATGGCAGCGATGAACTTTGATGTGGCGTCATAGAGGTGCCGGAGCGGGACCGGTAATCGTTGTCAAAATTCAGCGCCCCTCCCTGCCGCTCCAGGTATGTTCCAGCAAAGTTCGGGTGGTGTGACCAGCCCTAACACTTGCACCAACCTGTAACCACCAGGAGCAATTTAGGGTTCAGTGTTTTGCCCAAGGACACTTCAACAATGTAGAAAAATTGCAGTTTTTAGCTGGGGTGTCTGCAGAAAATCCACACATGCACATGGAGAACATTTACTTTGCAAATTCAACATAGTAAAGCCTTAATCATAACTGCCTTCGTGGGTGGAGATGGGCTGTCTGCAGATGTAAAATAGGCAAATCCTGAAGGGCACATAGGATTTTGAGATTGTAGATAATCCGACAGCATCACCCATATATCATAGGTGAGTGTAACTTACACTATCCTTATAAATACTTCATAATACACTTACCACAGGCACGACAATTGTACAGTCCATTTTCATGGCATCCATTAAGGTGGCCAAACAAGGAACAAGGGAACTGCAAGATGCACCTGTGCTCCCTTTAACATGCGATTGGACCTCTCTAAGACCCTCCATGGGCCCAGACGACCCAAAAACCTACAGCACCCATACGGGCGCATGTGACTAAGGCTTACTATCTGAATTAGATCCAACGGACTGAAAATACTTGAAGTAAAAAGCAGCATAAACTGAGTTGGTAATACCAAGGAGGAAGTAGAACTTTCATGCTTAGGCACGTTAGAAAGTTGTGTGCAGCATTTGGATTCCTACACCCTTGATTTGACCCCACTCACCTCATATGCCACCTATGATTGAAATGTTTAGTGTAAAGTTATTTGTCAAGACAGCATTTTTTAAGACATCCAACTAAGCACGTACCTTAAAAATTAGCAAGGTGATGTATCACAAGAACCATGGTTGGACCTCTCTACCTCACCAACCTTTATTACGGGAGATTTGGTACTTGATTACGATTGGTGGTAAGTTTCACCAGACAGACTGATTGTTTTTCTTCCTTGCCTGATTCTTAAACTGAGCAAAGCAGAGATCAGTGGGAGATTTCCACTGGTCATTATCCACTCTGCATGGCAGTAAGTCATCTGCATTGACGAAATGGTCAGATCATGGCGCAGTGACAAAAAAAACAACACACCAGTGTGGTAAAACTTCTGTAGCTACTGAAAATCAAATCTCTCTTCATTAAACCCATTTTTTTAATTAGGAATATTTTTTAAAGTTCTATTCCAGCCAGTTGCTCTTTCATCATACTCAACATGTATTGTGTTTTTCATGCACTACGTTAAAATGTTGACGATCAAAAAGCTTGGATGGTTCACAATCTTTGCTTGCAAATGTGTTTCTGTGCCTGTTATTGTATGTAGAAGTTCAGCGCACTCGCTGCATGCTCTCCCCATCAAAGTATGTCGGGCATCTTGTGTGGGACGTACAGATGTCCTTGATCTTGTTTGTCTTCTGCAACTCAAGAGAAAGTTCATCCTGCTTCCCCCCCTCCATCCTGCTCCTGTCCTGCTCCTGCTGTGTTCCCTCTTCTGTCTCCCGTTCTCTCTCGTTTGCATTGAAGTCCGAGCAATTGCCGGGGCTTCTTTTCATGAGCCCGGTTCAGACGCTTTGACTTCTAAGCTATGCAAATGCATTCTGCCAGTGAAACTAAAGCTGTCTTTGTTGGTTCTCAGAAGCCTCCTCCACAGAGTCCTTCATCATTCCTTTGGATCAGGACCCTTAGATTTCCCATCGTAATGAGAGCAAGGATGACTCTGCCTTCTCTCCCACTCACACTTCCTGTTTGGCCGCCTGTCTTTTTCTTGTGTTTCCCTGGGGGAGTGGCAGGTAGATGCCTGCAGGGGGTTTGCTTCATATGGAGGCAAACGAGGACACGCAGCTGAGCGGGGCACAAACATGCGGTGTGTTGCTGTGTACCTCAGGGATTACTCTGTACCTCAAGGCGAGGCTGTGGATATATCACCAACTTAATCATTTTGGAAATCGTCTTTCTCTGGATGTGTCCTCTGGGACTAACGGATATACATAGCATAGACTCTAGAGTTTCCCCTTCTGTGTTACAATAAATGGTGAAGTTCCTCTTTAATAACCCTGAAAACAAAAGAACAGCAGTCAGGTTAACATCCTTACAAAAATTTCAAATATTCTTGCTTCATAGTAAAAAATTGAGTCACTAGGATGAAATCTGATAGTTTCACAAACACATAAAGGTCTACTTTTATTGAGAAAAGTCAACATTACTGACCAATTTACCCAAAATATTCAGGATGCATGTATTTGGGATCCATATTTTGTGAAAATTTTCCTGATACATAGTTAACACTAGCATCTCAGCTAACACAAACCATGCTAAGGTTACTCCTTGGGTTTTAGTTTATTGAAAAGCATCACCTACATCACCTACAAGTCAGTTCGCCAAGCATCACACGCAAGTCGATCTCTATTTTCGTTCTAATGTAAATTGACGCAACATTTAGCAACAGGAAAAACAAACCTATTCTGGTTCAAAACTGTTCCTTTACCACGGCAGTAGGATTGGCAACCAGGGCTAATGAAGGTGTGGCTGCACGATCGACAGGTGGGAGTCTAATTGCCAGGTCAAGTACTGCAGTCCTTATCTTCTGTTGTAGAAACATGTCCTCTAGGGCCGGTCAACGCTGGTCATGGGTACCAGCATTGGCCAACCTTGGTCCTCAAGAGCCATAACCCCAACTAACCCTGAACTGTTTAACACATAAAATCATGTGTACAGTCAATCAGGATGTAGAATCACCTTAATTAGCCAACTGGGAGCATGCTGGGCAGAATACAAGCACAGTTGTGGGTCTTGAGGACCAGGATTGGTCAGCGCTGGTCTAGACGTACAATCTCAGAGGTCACATTTAGAATTCAGAATGGCCAAAATGAAGCCTGAAGTTGGACAGGTTGTCAGAGTTGTTGTATAGCTCATCTTAGAACAGAGTTCTAGTTCAAAGTTATAGCTTAATCTCTATTTTTGACTGTTTCCAACAGCCATCAGCAAGATATTAATAAACCATAGAATCATTGAGCTGATGCAACTACTGAACTAGCTCAGGGACGCATGCATGTTCCTGAGAAAATTTGCAAGTCAAAATACAATAAAAGCATACATAATAAGTAACATAATAAGTAATAATAATAAGTAAACATTAATCTGGTCTTTTAAAGGACCTCTATGATAAAAAGAAAATCATGTAGCCTTTTCCTCATGATGGAAGATATATATAAATATATTTAAGCTCAAAATTGCATTTCTGAGTATTTCGTTATTCAAACTGTGGTGAATAGACAAAAATGAAACATACAAAAAATGAAGTTTGGAAAAACTTGTAGTTTTTTTGGCTAAAATTTTGGGTAAAGCAGAATATAATTAAAAGACCCAGAGGAACACTTTAAAAGTAGGTCAAAAGATGATTGGGGTGGGACTGGACAATGTCTGATGTGCATTGTTGTTTTGCATTTCACACTTCTGTACCTCTAGCCTGAGGGCAGAAGTGTGAACAGTCCATGATGTTGGTGGGTGGGGTCTTTAAGTATGGAGGCAGCTCTTCTGTGGACTTTGCGGTAGTAGATGCTCTACAGGGAGGACAGTGGTGTCCTGGTGATCCTCTCAGCAGTCTTAACCAGGGAGCTTTGGTCTGCAACAGTAGCTTTGTTGTACCATGCAGTGATGCAGCTGGTTATGGTGATGAGCATCCTTGACGACATGCCAAACTTCCTCAGTGTCTGCAGGAAATACAGCCATTGTTGAGCTCTCTTACCCAGCTTTGTGGAGTTGAGTGAACAAGTAAGGTCCTCGCTTATATGAATATGTTTTAAAGCTCACAACCTCTCCACTTCAAGCGCCTAAATAGAGTGGTTGATGATGTTTCCTCTCCTATCAACTATCATCTCCTTTTTCTTGTTTGGGTTGTCATCACTACTTTCCCACCTATTAACCACTTCGTCAACATCAGCAGACAGGAGATCCAATTAACACAGGCAAATGGACAGCCCTCATACGCAGTGTTGGAAACTCCATAAAAATGTAAACTTTTTTTGGTCATCTTTTTCTATTTTGTGAAACAGACATCTTGCCTGTGACAATATTTGAAAAGGATTCCTGTAGTAAAGTTCTGAGCTTGTAAATTAAACTGGACTACTTAAATATTTTTAGTCTCTAAGATACAAGGGAATTAAATTTTAAGATATGAGAATCCAGATGGGGGCAAAAAAAACTCACATTGACCAAACTCAACCCGACAAAGTTGCCAAATTGGATTTGAAGTAAGTTTGAGCTTTATGGAGCCCACCCAAAGGTATCTAGCTGCCATTCATCAAAAAATAAACACATACACACACAAATGCACGCACAGACACTCACACATACCCAAAACTCCACTTGTCATGAGTAGAAATAAAACAAAACCTCAAAAGCAAAAGACTGAACTTTTTGTAGTATTAATCCATATCAATCAAGTTTGCAGACTCCTTCAGGTGCCATTTCTTTTTCCTTCAGGTGAATTGCTTTTTCCCTCAACTGAAGAGTTTTGTAATGATTTCAATCTTTAAGTTGAGCTGCATGATGGTGTAATGGTTAAGGCCTCACACTAAGAAGGCCCTGGCTGGAATCCTGACTGGGACCTTTTTTTGGAGATTGCATGTTTTCTTTGTGTGTGTTTGGGCTTTCTCCAGGAACTCCAGTTTCTTGTTACAGTTCAAAAACATTCATTCATTTTCCAATCCACTTTATCCCTTTCGGGGTCACGGGGTTGCTGGAGCCTAACCCGGCTACTCATGGGCGAAGGCAGGGTACACCCCTGGACTGGTCGCCAGTCTGTCGCAGGGGCCACAATCACACACCCATGCACACTCACATTCACACCTACGGACAATTTAGAGTAACCAATTGACCTATGAAGCATGTTTTTGGACAATGGGAGGAAGCCGGAGTACCCGGAGGAAACCCACGCATGCACGGGGAGAACATGCAAACTCCACACAGAAAGGTCCCCCAGCCAGGACTTGAACCGGGAACCTTCTTGCTGTGAGGCAGGAGCGCTAACCACTGCGCCACCGTGCAGCCAGTTCAAAAACATGGTTCATAAATAACTTATGTCTCTAAAGTTGTATTGGACTGGACACATTTGGCCTACTTAAAGGGAACCAGACTTTGTTTCCAGAACACATTTTCAGTTTGAATACACCCAAGCGGACCCTGGTCTCGGTTTGTTTTCAGTCGGACTGAGTTTCGATTAGGTCGAAGATTCCTCAATCTGAATACTTTTCATTCCCAGAGCGGAATAACTGGACCAAAACAGCCACAGTAGCTGGTAGTCATGGGATGTACACAAAGGAGGAATAACTCAACAAATGAGCCACAGACAAACGTAAAGAAACAATTGTCATTGTTGTAAAGGCTGATAATCGAACGGGACTATATACCTGCATGGAAGGATACCCCGCCCCCGCTGCATGCCTGGGAAGCGGCAGACTAGAAGGAGCGTTATCTGAGGCTAGCGTAAGAAGCTATAGCCACCAGTTCAGCGAATTGCCCAAATTATTGTGCGCTAACGAGGGGCTAATAAGTGCACATACAGGTGGATGTTGCACTGACAAACTGTAAGTTCATGTTTGTGGAGGAATTCTCTTTCTGATTTAGGTTTCTGTTAGTCAATGTGGTTAGCTTGCGTTGCATGTTTAAAAAACGTTATAGAGTTAATAATCAAAAAGTAATGACAGGGACATTTCTATTGCAGCTTGAATCTATCTTATTTGCTTTATGCTTGGCTTTTATTTCTGGTTTCTTTTAAGGAAGCATGTACATGTAAAGGTAGTTACCTTACTTGTTATTGTTTCAGTTTCATCTCAAGTAGTGTTATTTTCTTGCCTTTTAGACCACGCATATAATAATTATGGTCTCCTGTATTTCTCAATTCTGGATCTTATGTGAGTGGATGTGAAGAGTCAATAAATCTGCCTCAACTGTGGAACTGCATCCAGGCTCCAGCGTGTTCTTACCGACACCCCAAAGAGACACCAAATCGTCTGAACTAACGACACCCATCATTTGGGTTTCCTTATTTTCAGTCATGTTATCAAATAGAAAAAAGGGGCACAACTCCGTATTTGCTAAAATGTTTATTTTAACACTGCTAAAAACGCTTCTTATGCACTTTTCGGAGTCTCCTTACACGGCATGCGCACGCCGCTACTGTGATGTCATCACGAAAGCTACCTTGTAGTTCCTTAACATTATTCTCTTAAAATTATGTCATAATACCACAATCAGGCCCATCAACTCATTGAAATGTGGTTAGATGAATGCAGTCTCATTAAAACTATCCTTAGCATGATGCACATTGCTTCTCACTGTTTTACCGACAATTTCTGTCATTAACACTTATCATCCTACCTTCATAGCTGTCGTCTTGCCCGTAACCACCTTGCAGTATGCCTCCACCATACCAAAGTAGCAGTAAAAAGTGTTATACCTCACGTTGATACAGACATTTAAGATTGGTCAGCCAATATAAAGCTATAATCAATAAAATATCCAGAGAAAGATTGCAAAGCGCATAATTCCATAATTTCTGCCACTAGTTGCTTTGCCACGTAATTCCTGGCCAATGAGTGAAGAGATCTTTTGTCACATGGTTTTGTTTATAAGCTTTAGTTCATAACAGGGAAGTCTGCTTGACGGCAATGGACACAGAACAAACGGTTCAGTACTCAATCCAAAACAAATTAAGCAGACTCAGATCGGACTAAACGGTTTTGCCAGTCTGAATACACTCTAATTTGTCTCTAGGTGTGAAGTGAGTATGTGACCCTGCAACAGACAACTTGGCAACTTGTTTGGGGTGGAGCCTGCCTACGCCCAACCATAGCTGGATTGGCTCTAGCAACCATGTGATCCTGTAAGGGGCGCAGTGGGTTCTGAAAATGGATGTTGTAACATGTTCCCTGATGCAGAACATGTTAGTGTGAGGGGTTACCTGGCATTCATGCGAATGCAAAAACTGCCAGCTTTACCCCATAGATGTCCATTAACTGCGTCTGCTTGGTCCAGAGGCTCATGTTCTGTGGCGGATTCCAGCAGGAGTCCCTCTGACCTGATGCCAAACTCATACTTGACCTCATTCTGCTTGTTTTTTTCTGATTCAGAAAAAAAAGCATTTCTACTGCGTTGGCAGGGTTTGCCAAGAGGTGCATTTGATGTTGCGCTGTAGCATAAAGGTTTACCAGAATATAAGCCTCCAAATGTAGGAAAAAAAAATCAATTCCACCTTTTTGATCTGCAGAAAACATACTGAATTTTTAAGACTTTTTTAGCCAGCACAGCTAGCAGTGTTGGACTGTGTTTTTTTTTTTTCTGTTGTTTTCTTTTTTTACCAGTTAAGGTTTGGAGTTAGCGAAGTCACTGTAATGTTTGTTTTAGCAGTACCAATCTATTTTATTATGTGTTGGAAATAAGGTTGGGAGTAACAGGTATTGTAAATACTGTAACATGGATAACATGTAGAGGTATCAGACTGTGTTTTCTGTTACGAGATACTAGCAGGGCTGGGAGTTAGCATAGTCACAGTAACGTTGATTTTAGCGGTCACAATACCTGTTTCAAACAGACAGGTATTGTGAACACGTTAACGTGGCTAATGTATATTGGTGTCATACTCGTATTTTTTTTTTACAAGTTACTAACAAGGTTGGCAGTTTGTACAGTAACGTTTGTTTTAGCATTATTAACCTGTTTTAGTTGTTGCAAATATGGTTAATATGCTAATGTGGCTAATGTGTAGTGTTATACAAACATGTTCTTGAGTTATTGTGAATATAGTTAATAAAGTCTGACTGACAGGCTTATCTCTGACTCGTCTCACTTAATGTCCCTTAAACAGTCTATGACAGTTCAACAATAGAACATTTAATTATTTACATGCTGCTTATAGTGTGGAAATTATGGTTTAAAATATTGCACATTTTTAGCATAGGAAGATATTTCTCCGGCGTGTTTTAAAAATGCAACCAAAAACGTGGCTTCGGCTACTTTGCAGATGTCTGAAACAGCTGCAACCCCCACCCCCCCACCCGCTGTGGGGATTTGGACGAGTTCAGCACAGTTTACCTCTGGATCGGTAAAGGCCAAATCCTCACTGTAGACCAAAGGAGCTTAAACTGTGACCCGGCTTGCTGCTTGAAGTATTAAACTCAGTGCTTCCCCTTACTCTCTGTACACAATATAGAGGTCACACTTCCTACCCATCATCCTGTTAGTGATCAAGTCCAGTTTGGTGAAACGTTGCTGAGTAACTCTGTATTCTTATATTTGCTGAGGTTAACTAAAATGAGATTATTCTCCATTTAAACTTATTTGCTGTTGGTTATCCCCTGATTAGGGTGAAAAAAGTGAATCAATTTTAAATCTTACATTTATTCCAATTCATAAAATAAGTTTTTAATGTAAAAAAATTCATTTTATTAATAAAAGTCACAAATTTTAAAGTTTATGTCATTGTTTTTATGATAAAATCTTTTAAAAACCAAACTAAATTGAATTTAAAGGGAAAGTTAAACAAAAACAATTATTTATTGAAATGACAAACTATTTCGACAAGAATACCTAGCCTTCACTCATCCTGGTCTTTTCCGGTTGGTCAGTCTGTCAGATGTTGACTTTTTTTTTTTTTTATTGTGTTTGCCGTAAGGTGAAGCTCAAGTCTGTGGGGGTTAATTGGCGGTGGGGGGTGCTGACTGTTTGGTTTCAGTTTCAAATGAATTTATCTTTGTGAACCCCGCAAGATTATTTACACTAAAACCTACCGCCTAATGCAGAACACTTGGAATTACAACAAAATTTGTCAGTTTCTTTGCTTTGGATCACTGTAAATAAGTTCAGAAATCGTCAGAATCTGTTTAACAGTTCAACGGACAAAATATAGCTTTTTCAAACTAAAATTTCGCAATAAAAAACACATAAAAGGTATTTAGCCCAGTGGCTCCCACCCTGTAGGCTGTAGACCAGTACCGGTCTACCAGTCACTAGGTAGCGGACCTCAGCTAAAAATTACATAACTTATGGTGTTTTCATTTTATTTATTATTTGATTCTGAAGGACAGGCTATTTTGTGAACTAGATTGTGTGCGAGATTTGTGAGATTTGCACTGCTTCAACACTTTAGTGGAAACTACACTGACTCCCTCATCTTCAGTGAGTTTATGTCCCTGTCATCAAGCCACAGCGTTTTGGTAAAGAAAAAAAGAAAAGGCAGAAGGGTCAACACCAGTGGTGGATTTGTGCCGTCACACCACAAAGATGTGACTCCCTTTGATATTGCAGTGCGCCGTGTTCTGCTGCAACATGGGAGGGTTGTACGTGCAGGCATGCAGATGAAGCGTCTCACATCCCAGTTGCTGTTTATGTTGCAAGTTTGATGAGAAAACTGCAACATTAGCAAAGGGACTTGACAGTCTATTCAGATGGTTAATATTCCATCTCGGTTAGTAACTGTTGAAATATTGACCAGGAGTGATGAGGGGCTTTGAAGACTGATTTGTAAAGCTTTGTCCCTGATAGGGTCGTGTTGACGATGAGCGTCCGGTTTAGAAAACTGCTGCTTTACAGTCAGTTTTGTGTGCAACTAAAGATGGTTTGACACTTTATTTAAAAGTAAACTGATTTGAATAAAAACATGGTCTAAATTATTCATTTTATTTTATTTATTTTTTTTACATTTTCTGTTTGACAAAACTGTGAGAATAATTAATACGACTTTGCTGTTCAAAGCCAGTATGAAATATTGTGTACAAACTTAGGGGAAAAAATATATCAGTTTTTTATTAATGACATAAAGATGTCTGTCCTTCCATGAGCATTTGAGCACATTTAAAAAGTTTTGGTAAACAAAAAAGAAAAAATCTAATTTACCATATTCTCCACACTAAAGGGCACACTGGACGACAAGGCTCATTTAGCAAGACAAGAGTCAGAGATAAGTCCATCAGTCAGACTTTATAACTGCATTGACAGTAACTCTAGAACTTGTTTGTAATAGGCTATACATTAGCCATGTTAGCATATTCACAATACTTGTAAAACTATGGACACACTGGTCATGTGACGTGTGTTCAAGAAGGTCCTAATCGTGGGTTCTAGAATGAATGTTAACCCCTTGTGTTCATACTAGACAAGCAGGGAGGGGCTTCTTCTTATTCTTTGTTTTTTACTGTTCACTTTTTCTACTGTTCACTCTGTTCCAATAAATGAAAGACATGATGTCATATAATTCCAGCCGGGCACAAGCCGCAATTATTTATTTCTCCTCCATGATCAATTTCCCAACGGTTGGCGCTTCTGTGAACTAAAAGAGACGCCATCCATGCGTCACTACCAAATCCAAGTACCTGATTGGTCAAAGTTCAATTTGGTTTAACTTGCAACATGTGTTCAACGACCACACATTCTTTTTCATGTAGAGCCCAAAGAAACAGTTGTAAAAACTTGCAAAGAACGTGGAAGCTTGAAATGCACATTTACGTGTTCTTACATAGACTTTACATTGGAGGTGGCCGCTTGAATGAGTGTTGCTGAGGGCGGGGTGAACTTACAGTAGCTTAACTTTATTTGCAACATGTAACAAAAACAGACTAATATTGCTAAAACAAACGTTAGTATCAACCTTGTTTGCTACTTGAAATAAAACAGACTGACATTTTAAGAGAGCGATGTGTACCTCTCGAAATCAATTTAACCGATCTATAAAATTGTTGTTTTTTGAAAAAAAATGAAGGCTTTTAGGTTCACTTTACAGTGTAGACAACGTAGTAATATTTATATATATATATTTTTTTTTTAGGGTATCTTTGGGTATCTTTAGACACTATTGTCTTAGCCGTTCATTAGCTGGGTAGACTTCTGTGACCCCGTGATCCCATGCTGGAAAATAACAGTTCTAGAAAATGGATGGATGGAAACTATTCTTAAAATGATTGATAGGTGACTTTTTGAACTCTATAGCTGTCAGACATCTTACCTCATTTCTCATTTTGGTGAAGTTGGAGGTTCAGTGGCAGCCAATCCAGCCTAGATGAAAAATGTGGCATGTGTCCCCACACAGCTGGAAAAATTGGCTCCAAATGAGCCCATTACAGACCAATGGATGACTCCACCCCTGGCTTTGTCCGACAGTCTACAGTAATTGGTCACGTGACTCCAGAGCAAGAAAAAACAATCCAATTATACGGCTCTAATCCCATCCATTAGTATCAAGCCAAATGGTTAAGACTGCATTTAAGAACAGTGGATACAAGAAGAAACGGAGTGTCTAGTGAAGTGTTTGATGTCAGAAGATGGTTAGAAACAAACACTTGTTTCTTCTAGTTTCACAGCTATTCTAGATACTGTTGAAAAGAGCACAGCATGCAGCTATGAGCCAGAGCATTGCTCACTTTTCCAGCTTTAATATTTTCTGCACAAAGTGTCGTTTTTTTTCTTTTTCCTGCAAAGCAGCCAAGGAATTGTTACCATCTCATTGCAACAGAAAGCAGAAATCCTGCTTACTGCATGTCTGTGGGTTACCACTCTTCAACTGCACTAAAAGTAATGTTTATTTTTTTACATTTTTCATATCTGCACCACAGGTGAGGCCGGAAATAAAACCAGCAGATAAACGAGAGCAGGCACAGAAGACCAGGCTGTATGCAAAGTCTTTAAAGCTGATTTCATAATTAAAAGAAAAAAATGTGTGTGATGCTTTATAGCAGCTGAGACAAAGCCAGCACCTTCTAGTTGATTAATTTCTAGCTAATTTTCGCAAAAACCTGATCGTTTCTTTATGCAATACACTACAATGTGAGTGTTGCATAATCCCAGTTTTTAGATGTCATTTTTAGAATAATACATCTGCTAATCTGGAATGCTGCAGAATAGTTTGCAATAAACTACAGATTTGGCGTCGGAGGGAGTGCATGTGACGGGCTCGTGTTCCACCAGTTATGGTTCCCACAAGTTGGCATCCCCTCAGATCATAGGGAATTATACATGTAAGCCTGCTTCAAAGTGACGCGGCGATGAAAGGCTCTCATTGAATATGAATGCCTCCTCCTGTCTTCCAACGCTCCTCGCGCCTCCGTTCGATTGTCTTGGCTAAGGCGAAGTGGCAGGCCTCACTTTTACACACGTGGAAAACAAATCACTCAGGAGGCCCAACAGGTAGGCGACGGGAGATCTCCTTCAGTGGTTCGGCGGAGCAGAAAGAAGGTGCACGGCTACGCCGGGGCACCCGCGTGAGGCTAATGCCAGCCCTCAGCTCCGTCACTTCAGCCCACACAGGCATCCTAAGTGCTGCTCCTGTGAAGTGATGTCTGTTGTCATGGCAACTGTATGCGAGCCTGGCATTGCGCGTCCCCTGGCTTTTTCTGCACGCTCGTACTCCTCTGTGAAGGGATCGCATGCCAGCGAGCCGTTTTTGAGGCCAATGTGAAGTGATTGCGGAATCGGAGGATCCCTGCAGCAGCCCACCACTGTGCAGAGCAGCAGATGAGATTACTCCCTGTTCAAGGGCCGGCCCACTCGGGAAAATTCAGGGGGGGAATCTATCTTCAGAAATCACAGCCCTTTCGTTGCTCTGAGGGAGCTGCAGCAAAATCTGCTGCGGATTTTTATAACTAAATAAAAAAATATTTTTTTGAGCTTCAGGTTTTCCTTCGCAGCAAATTGGTGCTTTTCCAGCCTTCCCGATCAAAAGTCTGGGGCTGCAACAAGTATCCAAATACTATCCGCAATCTGCTTCAGAAAAACGAGTATGAATACTTGTGAGGTCCAAGATCGCTGATATACAATCTTTACAATGAAAGTACACTTAATTATGGCTCTAAAATTGCCAAACAACCGGGGCTAAGCTACGAGGGGCCAAGATCATCAATGCAAGCTTCCTAAAGAATTGCAAATGCTTAAATAATCATTAAATATAAAATAAAATACTTTGAAATGTGTATTTTTTATCCTTTCTTTTGTAATGGCCTTCCAGCCTACTGTTTTCATTTTCCACCCTTCCAAAGTCATCTCCCCCTCTCCCATCCCCCCTTATATAATGTTATAGCTCCGCCACTGCTCTATAATGTTGCATTTCATCCCAGTTCTGTGTTCTGGGTTTGGGCTGCCGAGGAACCCACTGTTGACTTCCATCCAAACCACGTTGCACTGGCCCCCTTTTGAGCTCTTTTGCAGATGGTGGAGTAATCCCACATCATTTATTTGGGTGGTACCATTCTGGGGCTCCGGCGAGGTGCTTGCCAGTGAGCCCCCACCCAAAACCTGACTCCAGAGTGGGGGCCCAGTGATGAAAATCCTGACGACACAACAGAGTCTTGGTGTTTGTTACTCATACGGGGGTTCAGCTAAGCTCCTGGAATCACTCGAGCTTTCTAAGCACCTCCACCACTTTAAAGTGAGGGTTGACGGAGGAGCCAGTTGAATTTGGTCAGTTCCATTTGGTCACTGGGCAAAGACTCGGGATCCCCCCAGAGGAGGTAGAGGAAGTGGGAGACAGGGAGAGGGAAGTCTGGGCATCTTTGCCTAGACTGCTGCCCCTGCGCCCTGGTCCCAGATGAGCGGAAGAAAATGAATGCGTGGATAGAAGGAATGTTGGATTTTAAGAATATAAACTAAACAAACTGAACATGCTACTGTCACTGGACAGAAAAAAGCCTTAAACCTTAAGTAATGACCCACCTATTTAAAGGTGGTGGTGATGTAAGAGCTCACATCTGCAAACTGTGATGCAGTCATTATTCGGGCACCTCCTGCTGTGTGCTCGCCGCTGAGTCCGGGTTGCATTATTTAGCTTCCTTTGCACCCTTGAGTAGTCTCTGAGAGTCCCATTGAAATGCACATTATAAAAAGTAATCTATTAAATGTCACACTTTCTTCGTCTCCCTTACCGACACGTCGCGTCCCTGGCTGTTTCACCCACAGGGACGACCTCGAGTCGGGTTCTGTCAGATAAGGGCTTCCTGTGGTGTTGCGGGCAGCCTTTCCTGTTAAACCCGTCTTTGGAGTTTGGAAATGTATTAGGTGTAGATCTCTGAGTTCTCCGGCAGCTGTAAGTGTCTGCCACCTGACAGCTTATGGGAGGATAAAGCAAAAAAAAAAATCGCTATCGCTCAAGCTTTTAGAAATGCAAACTACTCATTCTCATCCATTCATTTATGATCTGTACCCTTTTAGTCCAGATGGGTGGGCACTTTCAACACTGTTTTCAGGAAAATAATGTTCTCATAATGCCCTTTTGTTACTGTTCTAACTCATCCTGAGCATCCATACCCATCCTGCAATGCTGTTAACTTCTCCCTTTTATAATTCCATCTATGTATTTATAAGTCAGTTCATAACTGAGGTTATCTCGAGGCTTCACACAAAAATGGAGAAAAGCTGACCTAAATTTTTAAACATTTTTAGAATCCGGTTTCCACAAAACATTCTAGAGCTGTGATTTTCAACCAATGTTAGGCTGCCGACCCGTTACACCCTTTGATACCAGAGATGACACAGGTGACCTACAGTTACTCTATGATCCGATCAACGTGAATCAGCTGATTCTGACACAGAGAAAAGTGGCTTTGTGACGTTATGCCACTTATGTTAATAGCGTAACACTAATAGCATAGTGTTGCATATGCAAATATAAGTGCAAAGCTTCAGAATCCCCTTCAGTTACATAAATTGAGTAAAGGGTGGAAGAGTTATGGCAATTCAAAGAATGTCAATACTGGAGAGTTTAATGTGCTAGCTTGGAGGTTTCAATGTAGCGTTTAGAATATAAGAGAGAGGAAAGTAGTAAATGGATTTCAGACACGTAATCGAGTTGCGTGGAGCTACGTAACTCGTACTTAGTTAGTTGGGGACCACTGTTCTTTTTTATTGTAATCCAAATCTGCACAAATCATACAGAAAAATGGCCATATTGTCTTAGACATATTTCTAAAAGAAACAACACAAAAAAAACAACAGATCAGAATGAAGGGATTTTGGTTCTGAGTGAGCAATGCACAACTATGAAAAGAGATGCTCCCCCTATGATACTTTATGATCCAGTGTATTGTTTAACAACATGAAACAGACCATGAACAAATGAGTAAAAAACAGAACTAAAGTTTTCTTGTTGACAGTGTGGTGGTCATCTGATTCATCCATTTAGAAAATTATAGATCTGTCTCTCAGATGCTTACCTACTCAATTCTGGCTCCAAATCAAGTCTGCGTGTCGGGTCAGCATGAGGCGTGCCTTGCTTCTGCCTCAGCAACGGCGCCATCATATATTCATGAAACAGCTGAATTTATCCCTTTCATTCATGGAAGCCAGATGTTATTTGATGGGATAATCAAATAATTACAATGACTCACTTGAAATAATGAGAGTTTCTCAAAAGTTAACCTTTTTTTTCTGTAAAAAACACATCATTGCTTAGTCTCATGCAGAAGCAGCCAAAGCTGGAAGGAAATCTCTAAAATGCATTCTCAGCTATTATTTTTGCATCATCCTGTTCTCTCCATTTTCCTTCCATGCTGTCATTCTGCCTGTTCACCCTATGCATACATTTCCTCCTGCTTTCAGTGGGAACCAGATGTTGCACCGAATGGCATCTTTTGTGAGTCTTAGGAAATTTTAATTATAAGTAATGTGCTAATGAGCCCTCTGCTGTGATCCCTCATCCATGAAATTTGATCAAGAAGCAAAATCATGTTTGTCTTTAGGTAGTAATGAAAGATCTGGAGCCATGATCGAGCCGTAGCGAAGGTGAGGTTGATCTTATGGATTGGGGGAGTTCAACCGTTGATGTAAAGTTGCTTGCAGACTGCTGAGACATCTGTGAGGGAACGCTGCAATGCAAAAATGAGCTTTACATCTATATTTTTATATGGTAAACAGGAAAAAAAAAGTTCTACGAGCTATGCACAAACACTTTTAAATGATTAACAATTTGTTTTATCACAACAATTGTTTAAAATATCAAGCATAATTCAGCTTTTCTTTATATAATAAGCAATTTCATTTGTATTTAGTTTTCCTGACTGTTAGTCAAACATTTTCCATTTTTTGTCGAGTACCAAAATTACAATATTGGCCTTATAAGTTACAAAAGTGTAGCAAGTTTGAGAAATTAACATGCCTCTTTTACTCAGTCAAAATAGTATTTTAGCTTTTATATTGCCATCTTTTAGGTTGATTTCTGCTTCAGTTTTTTTTTTTGCTGTTATTGTTGTTAAGAGTTTAAACCTTTTCATTTAGAACGTTTTCTAAAATTAGTGTTTAGCTTTTAAAAAAGCACTGTTTTGCTTGTGTAGTTGCCATAATATTTTATTCCACAGTAATGGTGGAAATTTAGCTGTATCTATTTTTTTCCTTTTTCTACACTTTGATAAACCAGTTTAGAATGTAAACTTGATTTTTATGTTTCATTGCTTTTTGTACGCTTTTCAAACCATAATTAACAGCATTTGGCTGTTTTTGTAGTAGTGTTTAGTCTTACAGCTTTATTTTCACTTTTTTTTTTTTTTATTAATGTAACCATTTTAATTTATTTTTCAATAATTTATGCCATTTCTATTTTAATCTTTTACATTTTTTTAAAGGTATCTTGAAGGTTAAAACTTTTTTACTTTTTAAATTCGTGTTAGCCTTTAAATGAGCATTTTGCTTTTTATTTTTTATTTTTATTAAGAATTAAATCCTAATTAGATATATTAATTAAAATCTCTCAAAGGTCGTGGTATTAATTATTTTTGAACAAATGTAGCAGTTTCACTGATTGGTAATATGTTTTTGGAACAAATCTTCAGCACAACCTTTTTCACAAAACCTTTCGTTGTTGTTGGGGAGAGAAACAATGTTTAAAACCTCCTGAGGTAAACTGCAGGTCAGCTGTCAAACCATTATGTGATGAACAATATATTTATCCTTACATTTGTCATAAATAATAAAGACAAACTTAACCAAAGTAGGCATTTTTCTTGGTATCTAACTTTGATTTTTTTTCTTCTCTGAAATATTCTGAATTTACTGTATCAATTAAAAGTAATGCAATGCCTCCCTATGAGCCAGCTGGAATTACAAGTAGAAAGACATTTTATCAATTCATCCAAAACAATCACTAATCAGTTTATTTAAAAATGTGCAGCATAACTGATTCTGTGAAAATAATTGAGGAGGTATGATTTCCCAGCGGCCACTTTGCCTCAGGCTTACATCTATGTTGGATAAATTAATGAAATCCATCCTTTTGGGTATTTTTTTACTGAGTTCCATCTCTCTGGGTTCTGAGTTTTCATTGCTGATGCAGCACTGTGTATATAAAACACTGTAGATCTTTATAAAACTCTATGCAATGTAATTTGTATTCTACATTCATAATTTTATAGACTTTCATATTTTGCCTTCTAATAGATTTTGATACTTTAGCTCCAGCTCAGACCAGCCGTTTAAAGCAGTTGCTCGCTTTTTAATTGTTTGACATGTATCTTTGATGAAAATTCAACAACGATGTAATTGGAAAGTTTTAGGATTCCAAAAAGGTGAGATGTCTGTACAAAACTCAGAGCAGGTTTGATTCTTTACTGTCGTGAATGACAAAAATGACTATAAATCTTCAGACGGCATCTTCACAATAGACCAGAATGCCATGGAACAATCTAAAGAGCCTGTTTGACTCTAATCAGGTCAGAATTTAGGAAGGTGTTGGTCTTGTTATATCTGGAGTTTAAGCAAGAAGCTTTGTTCGCACCGGATCTAGAAAGGTGCGTCCAAGTGACCACTTTGAATAAAAAGTCTTTGTAAACTCAAACCACAGAACTCGTGTTTACACGTCTCTCCACAATTTTTTAAGATACATGCTATGTGTAAGGGTGGTGACAGTCCACTGTAAGCACCATACGTATGTTAAATGCACGTTCAAGAACATACTAAAAGTGTGTCACATACCCAGTGTGAAAGTAGCATTCATTAATAGCTGGATAAAGGCAGTTTTTTTTTTTTCTTTGAACATACGCTGAGCAACAGCTCATAACAAAAGACTTATACGGGTGAAGTAGGTGAGACGCCACCGTGTCGTACAGATTTTGACTGACCCAAAAGCGTTCAGAATTATAGACAAACATTTGTCAAAGCTTAAAATGCAAAATACTGTAATTGTTAGGTTCACAAGATAAAATAAAGTTTTTTTTGTGCGATATGAGGGTACATCAATTCTGGTCAATGACTTCTGATTCTGGACGTTGATGTCTGCTGCCATGTCCTCTTGCATATTGGTGATTTTATGACAGGAGACTGAGGGCTAGTAGGAATTTGAATGCAGGCAGCATATAACTCACAGCCAGACTTTGGACATTCCTGCTCTACAGCTTTGTGCAACCCTCTGTCAGGTATTTTAGATGCTTGACTGCAGTTTTTTTGTGTAGGGGTGGCAAACCAGACATTAAATGACAGGGGCAATTACTTTTAGAGGCGTTGGACCAGTTTAGAAGAAATCCATCAATAAAATCAGAACTGTCTTGCTTTGTTCACTTCAAATATATATATATTTTTAAACATACAGAGAAACCAGTAAAAGGGCCAAAGTTCAGTATAAATGCAGTAACAGACGCAGAGAATACAGTGTCAGTGAAGCCCAGCAGTTTGGAGAATCTGTAGGTCGCATTGGACTGTCTGATGGAGCCATGCAAATCCAGTAATGGAGCAATGAATGGATTCAAAACACTTTTCAAAGAGCTGGAACATATTTAGTGTTTCCACATTGCTATCCATATTTATTTCATAAGCAACATATCACCACCTGCTGATAATATTCATGAATTCTGTGGCAAATGAAGCAGCAGAGGCAGAAAAGAGAAATCAGGCTTCATCCCCTCTGTGGTGAGAGCCTCCTGGAGTGGGCGTCTTACATGTTGATGTGTGCGTGGGTGAATTTGTATCTCTTGTTTGTGTGTGTGTGTGTGTTCCCCGTGGATTTCTGTGATGTTACCAAGGTAATTGGATATGTGACACCCACCAAAATCCCCTTTAGCCCTGGGCGAGCGCTCGTTCAATCCCAGCATGCCTCAGTGGAAAACACAACCCAAAGGAAGGCTCATTCTTTCAACTGGCATCAAATGGGTCCCTGTTCTCTCCATCACAGCCTCCGCCTTTCAGCTCTGGTGGAGCATCAGAGGAGAGCCCATTAACATGGAATGACATGATCCTGCAACTGCATACAAGAACATAGAACAAAGGCTGCACATTCTGCTCGCTTCGGTTTTTCTGAGACCGCAACTGTTGACGCTTCTGAGGCAGTGAAGGAGGAAAGATCGAAGAACATTCACAAGCGGAGTTGATTGACTTTTGAGCTGGAGTACGGCCCACCAGCTATTTTTAGACTTCCTTGATGCGGTTGGAAATTACTGCAGATTTACTGCTCGGTATGAAAATAAGAAGATGACAGGAGGCCGTGGAAGTGAACTGACGCAGCTCAGCAGGCTCTTGAAATTTCCCGTGCTCACTGTTGGATGAGTAATTGCAGCAGGAACACTTTGTCACATACATCACGCAATTAACTCAATTAAAACTCTGTCTTCTTCCTTCTGACAGCGACAGCACCACAACACCTCCTTCAAGTCATAACACTGTTAAACGAATGACCAGAACACGAGAGCGAGCAGCCTGTGGACCGCTGGCTCTGAAGCGGTTGACTGGACCGCCTCTGTTGTTCGCTGCTGTATAACAACATTAACTGCCCTCGTTTGATGTCAGCCATCGGCTCCTCGCTCTTCAAATTACAGACCGAGACACACATACACCAGCAGCATCGCACCTCATTGGCTACAGTGTGTAAAGCTTCCCATTCATG
Source organism: Adrianichthys oophorus (assembly GCA_036245035.1). Lineage (NCBI taxonomy): Eukaryota > Metazoa > Chordata > Actinopteri > Beloniformes > Adrianichthyidae > Adrianichthys > Adrianichthys oophorus. The sequence goes on along the minus strand of BSAI01000101.1, from coordinate 19,612,223 downwards.
ATGACATATTTTTATTCCAATATTTATTATTTAAGTTAATTGTTGAAAAAAAGTGTGTTTCTTTTCCTATTCTCCCAGCCATTTAACTCTTAAACACTAGTGGTGATGTTTTTTTAATAACTCTTCAATCATCAGTTAACATAATCACAACCAATTCTGAAACACGTGAACTTGACTAACGTAACATGTTGCATATCTCTGCGTCAGAATCCATTGAAAGGCAAATTGCGTAAATGGTCAAAGAAGCGGTTCAAGTTCATGTGTTATTTGCTGTCACCAGTGACACGTCCGGTATTAAACGGTTAACCAAAAGTTGAAGGTGATGCCATGCCTAACTTTAGGGAAAGTCTCTGCTTATGCTGTCCCTGGCCTGCCCCTTGTGTTGAAATATCCTAAGGCAAGACACTGATCTCCACATTGCTCCTGGTGGTTCTAGGATGACGGCTTGTATGGTAGCAGAGCCACAATTAGAGTGTGAATGTGTGCATGGGTGCAAAGGATTATGACTAGAAAGGAATTTGGGCCTTAATCAAGGCCAAGAGTGTAGAAAAGTGCTATATCAGTATACCCACTCCAATATAAATGTTACTTTCAGTGTTTTTATCATGTTCTTGTGGGATTTTTTCTGATGATGAGCTGAAAATTACATGTCTTAGTATTTGATCAAGGCATTTTGAATCAGGAGCAGACAAAATGAAAGCAGTTGAAAAAGAGCGTAAACTGGGCGGGAACAAGCTCCCTACTCCACTCAGTTCTGATGAAGCCACTTGTAGACAAATAGGTCAATTTAAGTCTTTGTTTTCCTTGTCTGAGCTGGCATCTAGCTCAAAACGGTAGGACTAAATAGTCCTTACAGGCCTTTTTTGTTGGTAATGTTAGGTTGGGATTGAGAGGGGCTGTAAGCTAATGGGATAAGCATGTAAACAGAGAGCTCTCAGTTATGGGTGAAGAGAAGAGGGGTTGGGTTGATTCATGCCAATGGCCCTGCCCACAACTCAGATGCAAATGTCTAATGAACTACTGCCACTCTGCAGAAACTAAATGTAGAACATTGTTGTTTTTTGTATTTGAAAAAAAAAAAAACAATCATAGTTCTCCTTAAAGATCTATTATGGTTGGTGACAAAAACAGCTTTGACAGCACTTCCTGTTCCAGGTGATGTTCTTACATTGGTAACCTTTCCAGAAAATACATCTGCTTTTATTAAGACTTGACTGAAGTATCGTGTGTTGAAGTGTTATTTTACTTAGCCTGTGTGGACGCCTGCAGTGAAGAAGAGGCAGAGGCTCTGAATCATTCAGGCCTTCCATGTCTGAGACTCCAAAAACATTCAACCACCTTCAGGGTTTTTGGAACCGAGACCTCCCCTAAAAAGGGAATTTTTTAAAATAACATGGGGCTGTGACAGCAGGCAGAAACCAAAAAAAATAATAAAATATACACTTGTGTGTAACACTCAAAGTCTATCAGTCTATCAAAGTTTTCTCCTTTTTTTTCTTACACCAATTGTTCCTTCACGTCTCTTCTGAACTGCTACCATCCAGCTCCTGGACTGATACCATTTTGAGGGCAAAATGAACTGGAACCAGATGAAGTTTACCAGTGAGCCACTAGAGGGCCATTACAGAACTTCCTATTTACTTCAACAATAGCTGTTAACTCTGGAGATGAATCCAACGACACTCTTTGATTTACCATAACTCTGATCATGTAAACAACCAACATGAAACGGCTCATTCTGAGACAAGCCACTTTACTTACGCAGACTGTTGCATAATGTCGTAAAGCAGCTTTTCTTCACAACACAATCAGCTGATTTACTTTGGTTACATTAGCACTTCGCAACTACAAAGCGTGGCATATCAGTGCAAAGGTGCTTTTCTCTATTTCAGAAATCGCTGTAATACCATTATTTCCGTAAATCGTTGAAAAGTTACAGTTGTAGAAAGAATATGAACACAGGAGCTTTGTGTGAAACTGTTAAACTAGTTTAAAGTTGGTCATTTGAACTGTGGCTGATTTTTAAGGTGGTCTCTGGGTGTGATCCAACAACCAATGTCCAACGACGAAGGCCAATGTCATTCAAGTGGAAATCTCCCATTTAAAGGCAACATTATCATCTAATATGTAATAAAATATAACAATGTTCAAAAACTTTTTCCGAGTACAGTTTCCACATATGGTAAATCTGGCTACAGATTGTAAATGATAAATGACATATACTTATATAGCGCTTTACTACTTTCCTAGAAGCACTTTACAATCACAGTTCCATTCACACACTGATGGTAGTTCTACTCCCAAACACTGGTGCTGACGTATAATCACCAGGAGCAATGTGGGGTCAAGTGTCTTGTTCAAAGACACTTTGACACATGGGCAGGCTAGGTAAGAAGTGGGAGAGGATGTACAGATGTACAAAAAGTTAAACTAATTTCACATGCGAGTAAATGTAGAATTTCATAATTCAGTTCTCTAAGTCACCTAGTGGTTACTTTGTAAATTCTCCAGGCTCCACTTGGTTTTGTTTTGAAAGCAGCCTCAAACAGGAAGTCAAGTAGTACTCCTTTACCCCTGTATTTAGAAATGCCAGAGTTAGGTGATGTCATTTCCAACCAAAATGGCAGAAAGGCTGAAGCTAAGACTACGGTCGCGTATGCCAAAATGCAACCACAAGGCAACCTAAATGCATTTTTTTCTGCAAATTTGGCCACAGAGGATTCAAGGAAAAAAATCTAAATTTTACTGCAACTAGACTATTTTTCTCTAAAAGTTGACATCAGTCAGTGGCTGCCTGACTCCCATCGTCTACTTTCATGACCACGCCAACAATGTAAAAAAAAATCAGGTGGCGGCATCACTGCCTGCCATTGCATGGTGGCAGTTGCATTTGTTACTTTAGCATAAGAGACTAACATCAGATGGGTTTATTTAAAGCCAACGTGTCACATGACCGTATATATGACCTTTATTAAAAAAAATGATATTGAATAATTGAAAGAATTGTGTCTATTTTACCGTAATTACAGATAAAATGGGATTAAAAATGGTCAATTATATTTCATATGTGCTTAATTCATTTGCATTAGGCTCCACAGGCTGTAGATTTCAGTGGTCTGACCTCTCGTTGAGTCAGCAAGAGAAGGAGAGACATTTCCTTTCCCTCCCATCCGTCCTTCTTCATTGCTCTCTGAATATTCTGGTGACCTTGTTTATGAGGTTGCATAACGCTCTGCTGGAGGTTTGGGTGGAGGGCAGGGGTGTAAAGGCAGCTCTGGCTCTAGGCAGGACACTGATCTAAACTGTGATGACAACTATGGCTTTTCTTCCTCTCACCTACTCCGTGCTTTTTGATGGGGGTGGGGGGCACTGAATGCAACCTTAAAGAAAGCACACAACACACTCACTGCTCTGACAGAGGCATAAATGAATAAAAGAGCACTCTCTAAACCTTTCATCCACACATATGGGAACAATCACACTCTCATGTTAGCTTTCTTCTGAATGTTTCATCCTTCTCGCTAAGACATACATGTTCGTGCCGGGAAAATAAAAGGCAGCTAGCCTGTGACTCATCTATTGCATCATTAAGGAGCTTGTTGAGCATTGTCATGAGGCAAGTTGCTGTAGCTGAGGTTACAATAAACCATGATGATGCTGCAATAAAAACACTAAGAAAAGTCTTTTTTTTTCTGTCTCCAGATCAGCGTAATTGACTTACTTCTGCACAACTGTTTCCTTTGTAGGATAATTTGTTTCAATTTGACCCATAAAGAAATTATAGCTCTGTTAGCTTTTTCAAGGGGTGTTCGAAGCTGACCCTTTTTATCTGGGAAGTACAACTATAGTGGCCTGGTTATGTTCACTAAATAACAATTATTTTGAAAATGTTTACAATTTTTTCTCTTTATTTTTCCATAAAGTATTTTCTTTAATGAACAATTCAGAATACATAAAAAAAAGATTCTCAGAAAACCAGTCTGGAGCTGAGTCATACCTTAGTCATGTTAACAATGAAAGCTTAGCCACTGAAAACAGGGGTTGCTAGGGGAATTTTTTGATTTTTTTGTTCTGTAGTGTGTCAAAATTTATCACATACATTCACCAGCTTCAGACATGCAACAAACTCTGTGGTTGCTATGGGTCAACAAGGTTTACAAATTTGCTGATGATAAATGTTGTAAGTGTTGGTTTGACAGACTGCCTATAGGCAAGTGAAAGTCAACAGAACAAAGGGCCTTTCAATGATGCATGAAGCTTTGAAATATTGTATAATCTTATTATTAGTTTGAAATACATTTTCTTTTTTAATCAAAAATAATATAGAAGCTTTTTTGTCTCATCTATTCAGAAAAGGACTATACCAGAAACTGACGCCTACTTAAATGGTTTCTAATCACAAAAGTTGTCATGGACTCTTTTCTTTTTCCATGAGAAGCTGTAATAGACCACATATAGCAAACGGTTTGCTACTCCTGTTGAACTTTGAAGCCATCAGAGCATATTAAAATCAAAGTGCGCTCATCGTGCTCAAGAGATCAAGCTTTGTGTTTTTGCTGCTTGTCAATCCAAGTTGGCATTTGTTTCCCGCTGATGCAGGTTTTTCTCTGCAGGAATATGAAGCTGATGAACTTTTAACAGGTTTGCGCTTTTGGCTTAACCTCTTGATGTGTTTGCATCATCAGCAACATGGTGGTTAAAAACGGTCTGTTTTATTGATGTGGAGTGAATATTTTATTTCAAAGGGAACGCATGCAAATCTGTTTACAGTACGTAAAGTCTGTCAGACGATATTTGTGCCAACCGCCTTTGAAGAGGCTAACTGCTGTTAATTTGACACCAAAGTACAAAAACACTTTAAACTGAAAACACTGGTGTCTGGAAACGCTTGTTCTAGATTTCAATTGGTGTTTATAATGCAAAAATCTATAGAAATGTGAGCTCTGAGGACTCCCTCTCCCACTTATTTCTTATTTAGCTTTTTGGTTTTTAGGGGCCTTTTCACACTGGTACATTGGAGTCACTCCCAAGTCAGTTTCTGCCAATAGTTTTCTTTGGACAAGTGAAGTCTGTATCTTTTTTACTTATTTTACTTTTTTTTTTCCATTATATTACTAAATATCTTCGATAAACCTAAAACAAAAACTACAAATAACTTATTTTCAAGTAGTAAATTTAGTCAACAAGCTGTTTTTAGTGTTTATAACACAGATAGAAAGTGTTCAGATAAAATAAAAATGAACAAAGCTAAAAACAAAGCAAACACAAGTTTAAAAATTTCCAATGTTGAATAAAAAAAGCAGGTCTACCTCAGGTATACCTATATTATTTAATATATATAACGATGGGAGAAACGATTCATTTTAACAACAAATCAGTTCAGATCATAATTTGGGGTGGCTAATATGATTCCTAGTCGATATTGATTTGTTTGGAATGATCCAATTTAATCCGATTGACTGACCTACATCTATTCTTTAAAACTGTCATTACATTTATAGTGTATTTGTGCCTATTTCCTACCGTTCAAAATATTGTACTTTGCAACGCTCAGTCTTTTGCACACCTCAGTCACAGGTTTCGCTTCTCCTGCAGTTCTTGAGAGACGGCATTTACTGAGAACCGTGCCTGAGATCAGCCTGGCAGGATGCTAAGAAGTCACTCAGCTGCTGCTTTTAATGGCTTTTCATACAGTTCCATATAAACAAGACCTGGATCCAACAAAGCTCAGCTCATTTTTGACTTCACTGCAGGGTGTGAGCTTTTAAAAGAATAAAAGGGCGCACACAGCTCACTTAGAGTGACGCGCCTCTTTCATTGCTCTTTCTGGGCTTTGCGCGCGTGAATCGAGAAAGCTGGATTGCAAATCTGTAACGAGGGACAATTAAGGGGCTCCACGTGAGACCTGGAAGAGGTAAAGAACTCCCTGTAGAAACCCTCCATGACCGTTCAATTTACAGACACAGAGAGAAGAAAAGAGGTTACTCCATCACTTCTGTTTTTATCTGACTCAGCGGTATTCACACTCCGGGGGCTTATTTCCACCCTGAGCCTTGCTTTACTTACGGTATCATTTCCTGTTTCTTCTCTTTATCTTCTGAAAGCCAAGCGGCACAATGTAAGCGATGGCTCCTCAGACTGCCATTCGGAGGAAAAGTATTACCACGGAGTGTCGAGGCGGCCTAGCAGGGGGAAGATTAAATTATCTCCTGCGAAGGTGTGCTGGCACTTTTGCGAGACAAAGGGCCATTATTACTATTCAGTGACACATACATACATCCAAAATGATCCTGGACGCTTCGTCACGGGTCATAAAATTCCCCAAGGTGCCTTTCGCTCAGTGCAAGCCGAAAGCCGCCACTCGGATGAATCATTACGCTTCCTTGAGGATATGTGGAACGAAGGCAGAGAAGAGGGAAAAATGACTGCGGGTTTATTAGATTGCTCGGGAAAAAAAACAGTTTAGATTGTTTTGAGTTGGTGACAGGCTGCCATCGCCATGCTCAATCCGTTGGGTTTGCACAGTCTGCAAGAAGGTTGAACGCATCCTCCAAACTGCCCGAGCCACGGCGATCTCATCTGGTAATTTGTTGGTGGCATTTGGAGTTGAACTTTTGTCTCGAGCAGTGTGCGGCGCAAAGATCTGCGTACAGCATATAGCTTCTGACAGCTGTTTGACACTACAGCATGCTGTTCTTTAGTTTCTCTAATCAGCTGAAGATAGCCAGGTTTGGCTTGCTTTGTGGGATAATTGGCCTGTCAGAGTGTGACAAGAAGACAGTAGCTGACTGCAATCTCTTCTGTCACCTTTATGGGAGCCTCATGGAGCTCCTGGATCATCTTTATAATGCTCTTCTCGCGTGTTTTTTTCTGCTGATCCCAGGCCCTTACACCCACAGAATAATCATTTTACAGCTGCATGTAGGCATTAACATCAGTCAGGAGGAGGGGAACACCTAGGAAAAAAATTTTCTTGTTTCTCTTCATTTGTCATGTAGGTAATCCAAGTGAACATGGAGGATTTTCATATTTCAGGAATATCTGTTTTCGTTAGGGGCTGACTGCAAAAAAGCACCGTCAAGCCTGAGGCAGAGACTCATACACAAAGAGAGGAAGCTAGCTTGTGTTGGTAGTGCCTAGCAAACATGTACACAATCTCTAAAGGTATTCTGTCGGACAGTAAAAAAGCATTATTATGTTGAGAGGAGGGACCATTGACTGCTTATGAAAACTGGACCCAGTGAGTGTAATGTCACCCAAAGAAAATGCCTTTCATCCAGTTCCAACAAAGTCAATTCAGTCGTCATTTTTTTCCCGATGCTGACACCGCCATGTTGGAACCAAAATATCGTCAGAATCAGAAGTGAATTTGTTGGAAGGTCACACCACTGCTACATTTTGTCCAGATCATTTAAAGCAGGCCAGATTGTCCTTAGATTACACCAATGTTGTGTACAGATGAAATAGAATTTTGGTATAATCCCTGAAAAAAAATGCATCTAATTCAAAGAATAGGAAGAAACCTCCAATAGTCTCATGTATTTGCATGGCCCTCAGTAAAACATATGATTTAGATTTCTATTAATCTGCCTCTTGATCTCTACTATTTGAGTTTCACATCAGAAAACAGGAGTTGCAATGGACAAGCGAACTGCCTAGGGTATACCTGGCTTTTTCCCCACAGCAAATTTCAAGTCATCCCCATGACCCCAAACATTCAAAAGATATAGAAGACTAATAGATGTATGGAACAGACACAGGTTGAAATAAATGTTCAGTTTAGAGTACAGCAGAATAAGAGGCCAAACATGACACTGAATTGCATACAAAGTCTCGCAGATAGAACCAATACAGAAGAAACATCACAAGTCAAAGATAACAAATCAAAGAACCCAGGAATAAAAAAGCAGAACCAACATTCGCACTTTAACAGCAGCTTCCCATGAGTCCCAGTTTCAAGGTTTTTTTTTCCTAACTCAACTATTCCGCTTGGCACTGTATCTTTCTACTTTTCAGTGCCTCTGTTTGTCACAGTATGTGACTGTCGACTGCAGCAGAAGAGACAGAGTGTAGTTTTTTTTTTTTTGTCAGTTTAATGAGGCGTCTCACTGAGAAGCAAATTTCTAATCCTGTAAGTTGGTTTATTAAGGCCCCTGCGACAGACTGGCGACCAGTCCAGGGGTGTACCCTGCCTTCGCCCATGAGTAGCCGGGTTAGGCTCCGGCAACCCCGTGACCCCGAAAGGGATAAAGCGGATTGGAAAATGAATGAATGGTTTATTAAGTCAATTTACAGATCTCTTTATCGTCGTTATGTCTTTTTTTAACTACTTGATTGGCTGCTATAATGACTCTTTGTCTGACTCTGTCTGAAGTTTCTACTGCAAAAATCGACCCTACATTTTTACAGACTAGTCTCTGGGGGGCCCAACTCTGCTCTGTGACATCTACCATTTTTCTTCATTTACAGCTATCCCTGCCCCACATACTGGTGAATATCAGGTGATTCCAGTTTCTGAACCAAGACTCTCAACGAGGTATACCAAAACATAAACATTGTGCAGCCAAATGGTGAAGATGGACCACTCTTTCTTGGCCATCATTTTATTGGCTTGGAGTTCATTGTTAACTACCAATAGTTCCATCCATCCATTCATTCATTTTCAAAACTCACTGAATCCCTTTTGGGATCATGAGGTTACTGGAGCCTATTCCAAGTACTGTTGGGTGAAGGTGGGGTACACCCTAAACAGGTGTACCAGATGCAATCCATTGCAACAACACACACACACAGTCACACCTAGGGACAACTTAGAGTAAGGAACTAACCCATGGAGCATGTTTTTGACTGTTGGACGAAGCCAGAGTGCCTTAGAGAATATGGTCTAATTTTTTTAGGATTATCTGAGGCGTCACTACTGGTTTTCATTCATGGGGCCTATACCTCATTACAAATGGACTGCAGCTAAAACTTTGTTTAAACTGTATTCATACATTGGAGTGGAACTGCACCATCATATGTGGAAACTACTGACTCTATATGAGAACTAGACTGAGGTAACCCTCCCCCCTCGTATTCCAAACAGGAAGTACCCTTTGGCTCCAAGAAGCCAAAACCCCACAAGAGGACCTGGTGGCAGACCCGATAGCGGCTGAAAATCATAACCAGGAAACGAAAATTCTGCAAGATTTCAGAGTTGTTGACACTAAAAGATTTTCTTGTGGAATGGGTCAAAAAGAGAGTAAATGCTTTATTGATTTTAAAAAAGTATATTAACAAAAGTGTTCAGATATGTAAAATTGTTCTGACTTTTACATTGGAGCTTTAGCTCCAGACCAGTGTTTGCATTTGACCACAATTAACTTCAACCCTCTACGCAATCAACGTGAATCAACTCATTCTGTCACGGAGAAAAGCAGCTCCGTGCCGCTTTATAACACTTTATATTTGTAATATCTTGTATTTTGATAAAAAGCCGCTTTAAAGTCTTGCTTTTCTCTGCAGATAAGCTCATTCACGTTGATCATGTAAGGAGTTATGGTGTGTCAAATGTCAAAGAGCGTTGTAGGTTTTGACAGAGACGCCTCTGGTGTCAAAGATTCAAAGCTTAAAACGCCAAAAACTAAAACGTAACTGCTAGAATTCCAGGTTATGTGAGGCTTTTTTGATCAAGAGCAAAACAAGAGCATGTTTAGACCGAAATGTGCACTGGTCAGGGGTGAGGGGTGGGGGTGGGGGGTTCCGGCTTTTGCCTTCCTTGCGGCTATCTGCCATCAGGTCCCCCTCAAACCCCGTAGACTACTATTGAAAATAGATATGTATTATTCAGTCATTATACTGTATTTGTCAGAACAACCATTCTTGCTCTGATACATTTTTTTAAACATGTTCTTGCTAATGCTATTTTTTTTCTTCATTTTATATATATATATATATATATTTTATTTTTTTTTTTGAGAATTTTTCAAGTTATAAACTGGCCAATCAGATGCCTTCATAAAAGCATGTGGCACCCGCTGGTTCTCCACTTCAAACATTCAAAATGTTTGGTTGACAGATTCTCCCCAGTGACGTCACCCTCACCCGGTCCAGTTCTCTTAAACAGTCAGTGGTGGAAACACGTTTTTTGCCCTGCTATTTTTTTAATATTTCATGTTACCTAAGCTCCCAAATCAAAAACACATTTCCAAAACAGGCTTCTGAATTGATCAATTTTAGAACCAGCTCTGCTCTTTGCTGCTGGCTTTAGATGTTCAGACTCCTCAGAACATCCCATGCATACCATATAGAAGAAGCAGGCTTCTCTTTGAACCTGATCACCCTGTGCCCAGACCCTGATGCAGTCTTTCTGTTCTCTGGATGGATGGTCCGTGCGGATGAGTTTATCTCGGGCGCAGTGTGAAATGAGCTGCATCCGAAAACACGAGTGTGTGCTACAGACAGAGTGGTGGTTGAATACATACAGATTCGTGTGTGTGTGTGTGTGTGTGTCTGTGTGCATTGTACAGTTTCGGAGAATCAGGGTTTAGTGAGCATGAAATGAACAAAACATACACTTTCTCCTCCCATGTTGTTCAGTTTGCTGGAGGCTAACCAGAATGACGCTGTTTGTTGCAGACAATAGATTTTGACCTCCCGCTAATGAAAGCACGCTCTTTGAATGCAAAAAATTCAAAAGAATAAGTGAAAATGACTTGAAATGAATATGGAAGAGAAGAATAAAGAATAATAAGAATAAAACTCTATGTTAGAAGTATTATTTTGTCAGTATACTTGTTTGATTTCCTTTGAGACCTTGTGATAGTTACAGGCATTAATAAACGGTGCAGTTATGAAAGCAAATCTTGAGCCATACAGCTGCAAGAACGGCATATATTAAGCAATTATGATACAATACCAGAACATATTCAAAGGTTGCATCCTGGTTTAATAAATGTCTTTACTGGTAGATGAATGGTAAGCTAATGAAAATAGAACATATCGCCACCTGCTGTTTTGTTGTGTTAATACATTTACTGGATTGGCTCACCAATGGTGAGAGTTGGTCAATGAAGAGCTGCAGAGTCATAGGCAACTGCCAGAGTCGAATCATTGACATTTTTAGCAGTCATTAGACAGACAATAGGACTTCAGTTTCTGACTTGAGTTACACTTAAGTCTCGCATGCAGAGACCTAAGACTAGACCTGAAGGACCTGAAACTCGACCTCAAGGACTTGAAATTTGACCTGAGACTTCACCTCAAAACATGAGATTAAAACTTGACTTGAGATTCAACCTCACAGATTTGAGTCTCAATCTACCAGACTTGAGACTTTCCTTAAGACTTGAAGTCTGGCACAAGTCTGCATATGTCTGTTGGAGGGTCAATCACCGGCTACAGCATCAGCTGATTAGTTTAGGTAACCCTGACGTTATTTTCACTAACAGAGTTTTCTAACTACTGCTTCCATTTTTTACCACACTGTTACCAGTAACTGGGCTGGTTTACAACCAGACAGGTGACTTTGATTGTCTAAAGGCAGTGTCATGTTCATGATAACCAATCGAAGCCAAGGGTCTTTTGCATCCAAGCTAGTGGTCACTTGTCCAATACAAACAAAAGTTATTTTTGGATCATGTAGTGAATAACTATAACTGCTTTCTTAAAGTAACATTACCAACCGGGCTGAACGCTTGTTCATGATAACAGTAATGTGTATTACAAATGTCAAGACTGAGAAAAAAGAACAGTGTTTGGCTAAAAAGTTAGCGTTTTTAAATTAGCTGCAGTGTTTTGCTTTTAAGGCGTACAGTATGTACTTTCACATCGGGCATGTGTGGCACGTTTAAGAATGCGCCGAATGTTGGTTTTTGTGCCCACTTTTAGCATATGGTGTTCACACAGGGTTCTTTTCACTCCTGCTGCCCAGGGCTCAGGATCCTCAGTTTTTCAGTGGAAAAAATGTCCGCTAGAAAATTGTTCGCATATTCAAAACCTTTTTTCAAAACCCACCTTTCAGACTCCCCTGCTACATTTAAAGGTGCTTTATTCTCTGGCCATGTTTTCATTCACATGTTCAGTTATTACAGCTTTCATATGTTCCGCGACCTTAAGGGTTCATAAAAATGCATAGAAAAAAGGTTGAAAGTAATGCAAAAAAACACAATTATTTCCTTTTTTCCATCTTTTCCTAACGTTTATTTAATGAAAACATTTGGATTTTCTTAAAGTTTGACACTAAAAAAGTCAAACCAAATTAAACCACTAAATGTAAACAAATAAATCAAAAAATGAAGGGATTAAGAGAAAAGTTATACTTCCGGAGGCTGGTTTGTACGGATGTATGACTGTCCTGTACATTTCAGTGCTTGGTACTGTGTGGCTGACTCTATGTGTGTGTGTTGGTTTGTGGTCTGGTGTATGTCCCTGGTGTCTGTGTGTGTTTGCGTGTGAGTATACTTGCTGAATTGACCTTTAACCTAAAGTGTGGATCCTTTTCTTGCTGCTTTGGGCGACTTGCTCCCTGTAGACTTGTGGGCCGCTGCTTCGGCCTCCAGAAAAAAAACACTCATGTTTAATGAATGCAGGAGGAAAGGTCACAGGTTCTTACAGGAACATGCTTAGATTTTGTTGCCATATATTTTTGTGAAACTCTGCAATAATTTGTAATCACAGTATTTAAGGATATCTTAGATTCTGAACGACAAATCATAAATTAAAGTTTATATTAATACTATAATATAATTTCAGTTGGATATATCTTAATGTTTTTTCCTCAAGCAAAAGCTGAAATTAACATGTTAATGTTTGGTTTCTCAGTTTAGAATGACATTTACGGAAACTCTGACACACAGACATTTTTTGGTTTTAATCCTGATGGTTTTTTTTGATGATCTGAAGAATTAAATGAGCTGAAAATGAAAATTCTTGAACACACCCAATTTTCAGGACATAATGAGGCATTATACAATGTCTATACAACTGATGCATCTCCAAACTGTATGATATTTAAAGTTTTCTTCCTATCGTAGAAATGCTTTTTTTTTTTTTTATGTTTTTGTTAGTTTTTTGCGTCCTCATTAGAGACGTCAAAGCTAAAAGTGTTTCGAAGTTTTAAAGTTTGTCAAATTATGAAGAAACTTATAAACTTAACATGAGTCCAAATTTTAGTCATTTGTTCAATTGATGGATAAACAACACTTTTTATTAGACTTTGATTGGCTAAATTATGCAGTAAGTGGGTAGGATATCTTGACATGAGTTTGCTCCTGTCACCTCATCAACTTTCCAAAACTAGACGTTTAGGCAGGAAAGAGTAAATAAAAAAATAAAAATATAAAAACAATTGTAAAAAAAGAAAAATTCAAAATGCGTGTAGCTATACGAGAACATGAGACTTTTGAAGTCTGAGATGCATATATGAGCGCATTTACATAGACTTTTCATTGAAAGTGGTTGCTTGAAAGCATGTTGCAGAGGGCGTTGTGAACATAGCTTAAAACTGGAGTCAATGGGTGAATCTGAACCAGCCTCTAGTGGTCATGTGAGTTACTGCAACTTGCAATACTTTTGGGTTTTCAGAAAACTCTGAGTGTGGGGGATTTGCCCAGACTAAGAAAGTAAAAGAGGGGAATGTAGGAAACACAACTCACATCTCCTAGGACCTTAGAGTAGAACAGTTGATGAATCTTCTGTTCAGCTTCACCTCAGCTTCACCAGGAGGCGATCCAGAACTGTAAACTGCATAATAAAACAATGCACTCCACAATCCAGTCAACAACATTGATTTTCCTTCAGTCGTGTTTACCTTGTCCTCTTGTTCAAGCTGTAGTACATCTTCCACACCAATCACCTGCGAAGCCCTCACACTTCTGTCACCCCTCCCTGGAAGAAAAAAAACAAAACAACTGTGAGTGATTGTGTCGGCTCTCTTCCCCAATGAATCGGGCTGAAGCTGTCCTAAGTTTGAGAAACCAAGATCCTGGCCGGTGAGGAGAAATTACCCAACGCTTGGCTTTGACATGAATCTATAGATGCCATTGACTTCAAATTAAAGTGGGGTGTGAAGCTATCAATCACAGCTTTGGACTCAGGATGTTGACTCTGCGTGATGCATGGTTTTCCTGGACCGGGCTTTATAACAGTGAGGTGAAATCACCGCTGCGCTCCTCCACTGCTTGGAACAAAAAGCTCCAGTTTTTTACCTCTGTGCAGAATAGAACATCTACTTCCTCAGATTTTATTCCTTAATTTGAGCTGTCAGTGTGCTCAACATTTCCTCCCTTGCAGAAGCCAAGAAAACTGTCAGCTTTTGACAACGTCCTTGTTCAGCCCTGGTTGCCACGGTTACAACACTGCAACAATAGCGTAGTGTTGAGTGCCTCTGTGTTAAGGCTGAAGAACCATGCGAAAGGACAATTAGCACATTAAGTCACACTTTGCCGCAAACCTTTTTGCGGCACTGTGGTATTTCACTTTGAGCCACTCCATTATTTATCATTACTTCATGCCTTGGCACCAGCAACCACCTTGACCAAAGGTGTGATGCCTTTGTGTTGTCTTTTTGAAATGCTAGTGCAGAAATGCAGAGCTATTGCTGTCAGGTGCTTTTCAAAAGCAAAAGTCGACAGAGAAGAAGATGCAGTGACAGAATGGACCTATATATATATATATATATGTGTATATGTAACATTTTCAAAGGACAGGAAAAGCATCAAAAAGAAGGTAAAGATTTACAAACAGAGAAAGCAAGCAAAACAACCGCATCATCTGCATAGGAGTGAATAGCAGCACTTCACTTTCTTTTTTTATACTTTGACTGCGTCCTGTAGAGGCATCTCTGTGAGTATGGGGTCCCAGAAGTCTTCTTGAGGCCTATCTGGTCTCTGAATGACCAGAGCTGGGGCTTGTTTCACCTCATTGACTGTATATGAGAACTGGATCAAGCAACTGTGATGTCACCCTTACATGACCTACTTCCAGTTCCATCCAAATGAAATCAACTCAGCTCCCATGTTTTGGTGTCACCAGTAAGCAGTGATTGTTTGGAATTGGTCTAACCTTTTATATTTACAAAATTCATTTCATGTAATCCAATCACCGGTAGGGAAAAGGGCTTTTTTTAAAGTTAGAAGGAATTGTATGTATTGAACTCAAAATTTTTTTTTTTTTTTTCAAAATAAATAAACCAAAAACTGAAAGTTGAAAATGAATGAAATAGAAATCATTTTGTGAACTTTGGAACTGTTTTGATCCAGTGATTTGAGGAAAAAAATGTTTTTTCCTATTTCAATTTGCAAAACAGAACCACAGATGGAGAAAAGAGCACATTTATTTCTTTTGGAGGTCATTTTTGGAGTTTTCTTTGCCACAAATAAGATAGTCAGTTGATGGAAAATTGGGATTTGAAGCCTAAATAAAAGTGCCAGGATGATCTCTCTGAAGGCCTCTGAGGCGTTCGACCTTCCCGCTGACGCCACACCCCTGTGTGAGCTTTAGGGTAAGGGATTCTCTGCAACCCGTTCAGTCAACAAGAAGAAATTCCATTTTCCAACACTTTGCAGCAAAATGATGGGAGCATGCTGGGGCCACAAGGAAAAAAATATCATCAGCGAGCACAGCCGACAAACCCACCAAAGCAGCTAATCTGACAGAAATAACATTTTCCCGGAGCCGCCGGAGGATTCGACCTTTGCCTGCTGAAAAGAGGATGGCTTGTTTGTTTGTCACGCGACTTCAAAGATCCTAAAAGCAAACATGCTTCTGCCTTCATTATACTTCTTAATTGCACAACATCCACATCTAAAAGTATCCTGGATGTGTTTTCTTTTTTTTTAACTCTGCTGGGATGGGAAGTCCTCCCAGGAATGTTACGCTGTAAACAAAGAATAAAGAAACATTTAATAAAATAAAAGCACAACATGTTTTTCACTCATTAGTGGTGTTTGCCAGAACTGCTGGAACTCCGGGAGCGTTCGATACTTTTCAAAAGTAAATGTTCGACCTATAGGGAGCAGTGCCATGCTTGCACATTTTGACACTGTGGAATAGTGCACCAGTGATTTTGTTTAATTAAAGCCTAATGAAGATCAGGTCGGCTGTGGACCTCAGCTGGATGTTTGATATCAGCAAATGACTGCGGGGAAAACAGAAAAAAAAAATCCAATGCAACTCTTTGCTGCTGAAGGTGTCTTTTTAAAAAGGAGTCGTATTATAAATATACCACCAGACTGTACCTGAACTATATGTAACTAATCTATTTATGTCATTCGGACATATAACCATGACACAATACAAACTTTCTGCTGATTCACGCTTTAAACTTTAAATATTTCTCTAATGTATAATTAAATAATCACTGGTGTTGTACATTTTTGTTGGTCTCCTGTGTACTTGTTTTTTTTTATCAAAGCGTTTTGTGGAAGCTGACCTTCCTGCACCTAGGTCCTTGGTGTTCTTTATTACACATGGTTTTAATTGTTATCGTCCTTCACTATATTGCAGTCTTGCTGTTTTGTGTGTGTTTTTTTTTTTTTTTGTACAGGTTTCTTTTATTTTTTTAACACACTTTTCTGCCTCCTGATTGGCTGTAGAGCTTATCAATCAATCTCTTCCATGCAATGTCTCATTTACAGAATGTGGTCAGTTTGCCAAAACAAAATTAAAATTTGATCGCAATCAGATCTTTGTTTTCATTCTATTATACTGGACCTATTTTTCTATGAAGATTTAACCTTTGAGAGTTTAAACACGAGAGGAAAGTGTGAAAATGTTCATGTTTGTCTGAGAAAAGTGGATAAAGTGTGTAGTGAGGGGTTTTAGAGCCTTAAAACACCTCCTTCACAAATGTTGTCTATTACGGGTCATTTTTAGAAGGTAACTCCTGCAAACATTTTTACCTGTGATGCAAATCTGTGGCAAAAATTTGCATTGAGTCAACCAATCAAGAACTCAGCTTTGGCAGTGGCGTATTAATGAGGTGATTAGTGGGTGGAGTCCAAGAACCAACATGCAGGAAGATCTGATCGTTGGCGTTTGTTCTCGTCTCAAACTTTATAATGTTTTTCATACTCAGAAAATACAGTAAGCATAGCGACATGCTTGACAGCGACTTTGTACAGCTCTTCAAAATAAAATAAATCCAAGGTTCTGAACTCTGTGCTTCACCTGATGAATGTGTTATGAGAACACTGCTAACAAAGTTACCAACACGGTGGATTCTTATATTTTATTATCACTTTTTTGGGTAGATTCTATTATTTGTGATGGTTCTATCATTTTATTTTGTAGTATTTACCTGCTGTACAATAATAGTCAGAAGATGCTAAAGTCTGTGTCTGGTTTCTAGCTCCATCTTTGACCGTTAAGGGTAAAGTTAAGGAAAACGTTAGGAGAAAATCTAATATAAATCTACACTGAATGTAGTGTAGCAGACAGTTATAAACTATCAATTATTTCATGTAGGATTATTTTAATGTGATACATAGATTTTCCTTTAAGTTTTCCCTTAAAACCTAAGGGAAACTGGAAGCAAAAAAAAGAAAAATCGACTCCAACTTCAGCCAGCTCAGACAGATCTGTGAAAATATTGTTTGACCATAATCTGATCAATGGCGTTAAAACCTTTGGAGACTGCTGGTTATCATCATAGGTTTAGTCAAAATGATTTGCATAAAAAGGCCTTGTAGCTTGTTGAAAAGCTAATTTACGGCAAAACAATGCTGATACATGCATTGTTTGTGGCCAAAGTGTTTTAATACCTGATAATTATTTTAACGACTGAACGAGTTTTTCCCCATTATCAGCAAAAATGTGTCCCTAAAATGAAGCACTAGGTGTACAATCAAACTTGATTGGCACAGTCGCCTGCTGCTTTCATGTGCTGCACTGAAGGTGGAGATTTGTCTGTGTGTTCGTGCTTCCACGCGCACAGTTCAGAACAGAGGTGAAGCCATCCACAGAATGATCTATCAGCTGCTCTTTGTGAGCAAACCTGCCAATCTTTCAGGGCACAAGCTATCAGACATTGCTGCCGTCTCTGGGGAACCGGCTTGCCCACTTCGTCGACTCTCTCCTTTAATTTGTGAGTTCCTCTATAACCTTCAGTGATCACTCTTCCAAGTCACTCCCTCCTGTTCCCTGGTCTCATTGTTCCCCTTCCCCATTTGTCTCATCTTATCTTTCCCATCCTTTTTCATCTTAAGTCTTTTTCTTTTCCATTCTCTGTGCCTTCCCTTCTCCATCTTTATCTTAACCCCTCCATCTCCCCCTCCTGCCCTAGTGTCCTCGCACAGAGACGCAGAGTTATGGGCAAACACCATCGCTCACATCACCACTGAGTACCTTGTTATCATCTTGTCCTCGCAGCAGCTTTCTGTCTGGCTTCACCTCGCCTCAGAATCCGTCTCTAATGGGACCACATCATTTGCGACAGCTGCAATAACTCAGCGCACGCAAACAAAGACGCGGCTTGGCTTCAACACTGCGGCTCAAAGCGGCGCTGATTGTCGCCCAACGCCTCCGTCTGATTTACACATCTACAGAGGCTTCCTTAAACATCTCCTGACTTCCACTTTTCCGTACATAATTCCTTATCGCCGGGATTCCTTTATAACTGTCATCTGAAACGGCCTCTTTATTCAAACGACTGTCATCTATGATCTTAGCGGTAAAAAGCCGAGGTATGAAATATTTATGAGATCTGAGAGAGCTGTGATTGCTAGCCCAGAACCTGTCACTGTGCTAGTGCACGCTCAGACATCTGCAGGCTGTACAGCTCCTCAGGCTCCTGCAGAGTCCAAGCCAACCTGCATGAGTGCTTCATCTGCGTCTTCCGCTAGCATCAGAGCCCATTAATTGGTTCCAATGGGTCTGGCGATGCAATAACAAACCCTCACAAACATCTACAGTATATAAATCAGGATTGGCTTTGATTGGGTGCTTAAGTGAATTCACTGTTTTTTCTGAAGGCTGCTGTTCACGGTCCCGTCAGTGGCTGTAAACCAACTCGATTCGGTTGGAACTGTAGGCAAAAACTCAAAACCACAGCGTGAAGCCAACCCCAGGGAAAGCGCCTTAAATTGGAGTACAGTCAGATTGATCTACGGTGATTTTGTGCTAATAGAATTGCAACTTTTATGTATTTTCTTAGGCCACATGACATTTGCAATGGGGCTTCCAATTGATTCCAATTCAAATTGTTTTTGCAACATTCTGTTGATCAGATTAAACAAATGGGAGTTAATTCGTAAACACGACCATCATGGTGGGTTTATCAAACGCACCAGAATTAAGCAAAACAAAACGGTCACATTGTGGTATGACGGCTATACCCAGACTGTCTAGAAGGACCAAAGGGCTTGCGATTGGCCACAGGTGTTGATGGGAAGTTTTTATAGTGAACTGTGTTGTTCTTCATGTTATCCTCACAACAAATAAGTCAAACTTTATTGAAAATAACTCTCAACATTGTTCAGTAGTAACACATTAAACATTAAACGACACAGTCACTTGTTCAGTTCCTTTTATTGAAGCATAGTACGTACTACGGACGCCACAATTCTCAATTCGAAAACTGAACCATGTGTTACACCATGACTGAGTTGTGAGGAAATTAAATCGTTGCATCTCTACTGCACACCACGATGTTTACGTTTAAAGTGCCAAACATGTTGTGCTCATTTTAAGAAGGCTTTATTATTTTGTGTTTTACAACTTTACACCAGATTAGTATACGGTAAGCCAACTGAAGGTTTTTCTTCATTGTTTGTGTTTATTAGAAAATTAAAACAATATATTTTTTTAAATTTTACATTTTCGGTTGTTGTTCTGCAATACACACATCATATATTGAACTGAAACAAAACTGTGTGTGAGGTTTGAATCAAATTGTGGGGAAAGTAAATTGTTGCATCACTAGTACGAACCACTTTGCAAGTTCCTGACTACGGTACCCATAGTGACCCAACAACCCATCAGATTATGTGGTTTCTTAGTTTATGAAAGTCATACTTAAGCATTTGGATAGATTTTTGAGCGTCCCATACCACAGAGTCAGTTCTAGGTCAGGGAAACGAAATTCAAACATAAGGAGCACTGAATTCTAAGACACACTGTCATTCTGGGGCAAAATGAAAGGCCTTAGGTACACCTTATGGTCATAAAATATGACAATAGTTAACACTAATTTCTACAGCATTTGATTCAATTGCACATGTGGTTAGACCAAGTGCTGCAAACAGTCTGTAACCTTTCTGCGCAAAAAAAAAAAGTTAGCTTTGCTTTTCTTTCTAACGGTAACTTACAGATTCATCAACTGCGTTTTTTCATAGTCTTCGGTTTTGAAAGCCACATTTCTTTTCTTATGAGCAATTCTTTTGTCAACTCATAGATCTAAAAACATATGTATACCCACACAATATTATTATGAGAAGTTGTAATCCTAAAAGCTTGCGTGAATCCTTGAAAGTGATTTATGAAAAATAAGGAAAGTATAATACTTTGGGGATATATATATATATATTTTCCATTTGTTTGTTTATAGGACTGCATGGTGGTGTAGTGGTTAGCAGTCTTGCATAACAACTAAAAGGCCCAGGTTCAATTCCCAGTCCAGACCTTTCTGGGTGGATTTGTGTTTACAGTAAAAGTCAGAAGAGGCTGAAGTTGGTGTCTGGCTTTTAGCTCCATCTTTGACTGTTAGGGGTAAAGTTAATGAAAAAGTTAGGGAAACATCTAATATAAATCTACATTGAATCTAGTGTAGCAGACAGTTGTAAACTTTGTTTTTTTTTCGTGCATGTATGGGTTTTTTCCGAGCACTCCAGTTTTCTCCCACAGTCCAGAAACATGCTTTAGAGGTTAATTGGAGATCCTGAATTGTCCCTGGGTGTGGATGTGGGTGTGTTGCCTTCGCCCAACAGTAGCTGGGATAGGCTCCAGCAGCCCCGTGACCAAAAAAGGAACTCCGCGAGTTTGGAAAAGGAATGAAAAGATTAATTACATTAAATCATTAGAGACTTGCATTGCTCCAAAAATCCATGAATCAAATTGTGTGTTTAGGAGAGCTTTGAACCACAGTTTTTAGTAGAGACCATATTGTTGTTCATGTTTGTGTTGCTGCGAGATTAGCTTGGTGCTGACGAGTTTAGGGAAAATCCGCCTACATTGGTGCCACCAACTGGATCGCAGATTTATGCAAATACATTAAATTTATGAACATGGCAAAACCATAAAAGCATAGCTGACTTGTATGAAAAACAATGACATCAAATTGTTGGAAAAAAATGTCGCCCAGCTCGAACTTGCAAGGCAGCTCCTGAGGACAGTTTATTCAGCAAGTGACACGAAGCCACCTTCAATGTCGAGTCCAAAAGCACCCTTTGTTGCTGTCATAACAAACATGAAAAGATGTCTATATGTTTAAGTTTAATAAGTAACTTGCAGAAGTACACAGTTAAAGACAAACTTATGACTCCATTCCATGAAGACAGATCTGTAGAGATAGACTTCAGTAAATTTAAGACTTGGTGTGCTCCATAAATGCTCTTTTTGTGCTTCAGTCATCATAAAAAAATTCTGGGATTTTGAAATTCTTGGATTATGAAGCGTTGAAATTTTCAGTATTTTAATAAAAGAATAGGTTTTCAATATGCAATAAAACAGAATGAATGATATATCTACTGTTTGTCTTCCTCTGAACTGTGCAGAGCTTTTGGGAAACTGTTGGTTATTGCAGCCTTTTTAAACTGCTTTTATGACAGAAAACATGCAGGAATACATGCAGTGTGGTTACACGTTTCCAAGTCAGTCCTCAGCACTTTTGAGATCACTGTAGGACCCAAAGTTTTTAGTAAACTTGCAGCTATCAAACATCTTCATGCAGATTATTAGTGCTTGTTCTTTGGCTTTTGCAGCACCTGAAATATTCACCATGCACATTCAAACAAAGGAGAATTTCAGATTAGGAAGCTTTGAGGTAAAGAGAGCATTTAAGTTTTGTCAAGAGACAGAACAAACAATACAGACTGGCGTTCAGTTCAAGTGCCATGCAGTGTCTGATATTGTTAGCATTGTTTCATTCTCAGCAATTTCCACTTTCTTCAGCTAAGTTGGTATTTTCAATTGGCAAATTCAGCAGTCAATGCACTTTTTTAAGCTATAGTCATCTATTTTAGCACATTTGTTATGCTAGTTTTGCATTTAGTTTGAGGAGTTTAACAATACAAACTTCTAGTTTTTAGCATTTGTCATTTAAGCTGTCTAATCATTTGTCTTTGTATTCTGAAAGCGTTAATGTGGCCTTAATATTATAAAAAAAAAAAACACTTTCTAAAATTACTTTTGTATTGATAACATTAATATTTTGGAATTTTAGTGTTTGTTCTTGTTATTGATATTTATTTAGCAATTTCTTGGCATTAAACAGCATTATTATAGCCTTTTTAGCTTTGGTCATCATTGTTAACCATCATTATACATAGAGCTTCTTTAGCTAATTTAGCATTTTTGTAGCTATGTGAACACCTTTTTCCCTTTTGTTTTAGCTGTGTTTCACTCACTTTAGCCAGTGTAGAATTTAGCAATACCTTCATCCTCTTTCATGTGTCTCAACTTTACATTTAGCTGTTTACCAAAGGGGTCACTCTTGTCATTTAAGGCATTGTGGGGCTTTGTGTTGTCTAAAGACAGAAAAGTCAAGCATGGGAATTGAACACCAGACCATATGATTGGTGTTGTGCACCTTTTGGAGCAAATGCATTTTCTGAACATTACAAGGACATAAAGGGAGATCTTGGAATGTTTTTCCCATTAAATTGTTTTACATATCCTCATTAAAGCTTTTGTTTTACTGAAACTAAAAATTACGGAGTGGACAGATTCTAATGCATAACAAAAGCTGTCTTGTAGTAGTTTAATAATAGAAAGCTAAATATACATTTGGCCTACAAAGTAGTTTGTCCAAAAAAGCTTTCATTTCTTTTCCCTGATAGCTTATGTCTACACAATAGGAAATAAATAACAAGTGGAAACTGTGAAAACCTTTAATGATTTACCTTAATCCCGTTACACCCAAAGGAATCATCAAATATGATTTTCAGCTCATATCATGTTCAACAATTGTAAAGCTTTTTGACTCGAAGTATATCGATGTCCGACATCCCCACAGTTTGGCCAATGGCAACGTTGGGATTAGGGATGGGGGTTATTGTCTCCTTTCTGTCTTTACCAAAGGCAGTTCTATAGACAAACAGAATTGCGATTAATATTTCTCACCATATTTAAACAATCAAGCATTTTTGGTCAATCTTACCTTCCATAGTGCATAATGGACCCATAGTCATATGGGGTTCCCTGATTGTTGGTATCCATCTTATCAAAATTGTGCGTGTAGTCTAAAAGAGAAAAAAATAAATACAGTTTTCAAACTATATACCTTCTTAAGGATGAATTATGTTTTTTGCATAGCATCAGTAAATACAAGAAGCTTTAAAAAATGTTTGTCAAACAGAACAATTAGCACCAATGTGCTATTAAAAAAAAGCCTGAATGTTCCAGTTTAAAGAACTTGACCCAGGCGAAACCTAGACAACACACTCTTTGACCTACCGTAACACTTCACCAGCGTGAAGTGTTGCGTACAAACACAAAGATTCTATTTCAGAGTTTGCTAGAATTACGTTAGTTGTGCAAACGGTTGAAGAGTTACATTGGGACAAAGAATGTCAACACTGGAGCCTAAGCTCAGATGCTAAAGGGTTAATGACATCAAATAGTCTATTTAACAGCTGCCACATATATACGTTTGTTTCACTGGTCTATTCTAATGTTAGTGATCTAGTTTAGGACTGTAGATGGTGTCATGTGACTGGTGTTTTTTTTTAGTTAGATCTTATGCGCATCCTGCCGCCATGGTAACAACTGAATAAAAAGTAGGTGTGTCCCAGGATTATATCTTGTGCTTTGTGTGTTGTTGGCATCAAGAAAAAGAGTTTGTTTGCATCTGCAATGTGAGACTACATGGGAGAGGAGTTCATTTCCTAGTTTCACTTAAAAAGGTCATAAAATGACCAGTTCCTGTTGGCAGACTTGATAAAAATGGAATAAACATTGGTTGTGGACCAAACTTCTTCCATACTTTCCCATGAGTTTCTTACATTCAACAATGTTTTCCCAGTTGATTTTTATATGCTGGTCGCGGTCGCTCCGAGTGTGTTCGTGGTAAAAGCCCAGAGCATGCAGCAGCTCATGCTGGATAACGCCATGCTTTATGCAGCCAAACCGCTGCAGCGCCACCACCTGTTTGTCTCCAACGTAGCCCATCAAAGACTTGCAGCTAGGAAAGCAAACACAACGTAAGCCACAAGAAGCAATACAGTCATCTGTCAACTGTGTTTATGTTCTTTTTATGTCTGTTTAGATTAAAACCATGAATTAATTAAAACAGAAAAAGAAGACCCAGACTTTTTGTCATATTGTGCTTCCTTAATGATCAGTAATATTTGTGACAAATCTCAGTATTGGTACTTTTCAAGAACTGTATTTTTCAAACCAGTAGGTGCGCAACTATCCTTTAATTTTCTTAAAATTGACAAGGCATTGTATGTATGAATTCTGGTTGTCCCTGTTGGCCTGAATCTTAGTTTTGGTGGTACACAGAGCTCAAACATCTGTCCAAACATTCTAATACAACTTTGGTAAACTGCTAAACATCCTCTCTGGATGTATTATAGGTTCCGTAGTCATGAGCCTGGTGGAGGGATATATACTGGGGTTCAACTGGACAAGGTTGAGAGTTGATGACGTTGATGACAACTATCCAGCCTTCTCCTCCTCTTTAGTTTTTTTCCAGCTGAAGAACACAAACCAATAAACCACTCTATAACAAATGCCAAATCGCTACAATTAGAAATGGCAAGTTCTTTACCGGATAGAAGCCAAACAACAACATCACCGAAACTACTGTGGGAACGATTTTAATTCCGATTTTGCCCACCACCTGCTGAAGACAAAACTGTCTGTCTATTTAAGAAAAGACCCAAAGCAAAGATTCAAACTGGCCCTAACACAGTATTTAGGGCAGAATTCAATTAAGTTTGACTGATGCCATGACTCCATTGATGAGAGCTATTGATGATAGAGAAATGAACAAGTATGTGGACTATTACAGGGCCTGCAACTCTACTGAGCATCAATGCCCTTTGCTGAAGACATGTTGGTCCTATGTCATAGAAACCGGAACTTTTCCAAAATGAGATCACTTTGATCCTGGACTTGGAAATGGTTTATTTCAAGCAAATCAAAGCAAAAACAACTAAAGGAGACAACTGAAATGTATATCTATACAGAAATATATCAAACTTAAGATAATTAGTCATTAATTGACTGGAAAATAAATATACACAATTATCCACCCACAAACACATATAAATAATTCAATGATAATTACTCGTAATCTTTAAAAGACATAACAGCTTTTATTTGCATTGAAGTCATTAAATATAAAGTTTGTCAAGAGGAGTTCAATCAATTGCTTGATATATTCCCACTCCTATCATGCTTTACTTACCCAAACCGGGGTTCAAGGCTCAGGTAGGCGCTCTCATTGTTGCGTGGAACGAAGCGAACGCAGGTTTTATCAGAAAATTCCTTCATGGCGTCCTGAATGGTTTTCTTTTCACTATTTTCTGAGGTGTTGGAGAATAAAGTTCAGAAGATTTAAAACCTTGTGTTGTTCGTGTGTGTTATTGATAATAAAAACTGAAAATCAGCCCACCGTAGTCATTGCTAATCTCATAGGGAACCTTCACGATTCCGTTGGAAGACTTTGGCCAGCGGCAGCTATCTGGAGTACCAAAGCACTTCATGGCATTCCTGGTTTTAGGAAGAACCAGATCTCCTTCCAACAGTTTCTCCACAGAGTCTGTCAGAATACAAGTGCAGTTAAAAATACATCCTGTTGCCTCCCCAAGTTTTTTTTAAGTAGCGATTTGAGTCTCACTGTTGTTCATTCTGAGGATGATGGAGGACACGTCCTCCACTTCAGACTCATCTGTTTCCTCCTCTGATGAACCTTAAAAGAGCAGAAGTTCTGCTGAGTCAAAGGCAAACAGCATGCCACTTTGGACAGGGCTACAAATGCATGAACATTTTCATCACTTACCATTTTCTGCTTCCTCTTTCTGAAAAAAAAGCAACACAGATAAAAAAATGGAAACCAATTTTTTAGCTTCAATTTCACATAACTACTTTAATGGAATGCTGGTGTTTCATTCATTACACAGTGTTTAATGCTCAAAACCGAGTCTCTTACATTGTCAGTTTGAGCGTTGCTAATACTCAGGAGCAGCAACAGCAGCACAGATGCTTTGGTCAGCAGGTCCATTTTCCTCTCGTGTTGATGTGTCCGACGCTTCACCACTCCAGTCCAGCAAACTGAAGAACCATCGAGGAGGGGAGCTGATATTTACAGCCGGTCGAGGTGTGTCTGTGCACACAGATTAACGGATGGCTTCCAGCAGGTGTCATCTTAGAAGGGAGTGCCTTTCCTTCCCATGTTTTCTGTTTCCACATGGAAATAATCTCATTCTGGCAGGATTATAGTATCTGCGGGCTGCCGCTGACTCTGAGCATCATGTTTCATGGATCTCTGCTAACCAGCGGGGAGTCAGATCACGAGACCCGGGCTCCTCACTTATCGCCAACAAATCCAGCGTTTAAAGCTCACACCTGCCTGGAGTCAGTGAACTATCAGCTGACAGGTGGAGGCTGTTGGTTGATCTTAGTGTTTAATCAAGGGATTAAAGAAGTATAATCCTTATGTGCATGAGATCATTGGCTATGAACTTAGGACGCACTCTGAGAAAGATGTAAATCTGGGTGTTGCCTAAAGATTTTTAGGGATTTTGATTGGTGTTTGAAATGACCAGAATTTCACAGTTTAAACAAACATTGGTCAATTTAAATTTGATGGAAAATAGTAATTTTAGGAGTAAAAAACTAACTTACTTTCTCTGTTTGCAATGAAAAAAAAAATCTTTTCAAAAATAGAATTATTGTACTTCTGCACTGTCAGCCAAACTTAATTTATTTAGCTTTATTTTTGTTAAAATACAACAGTGCGCCTTAAAATCCAGAGCGCCTTATATATGGATTAATTCTGCTTGTGTTTACTGATGTTGAAGACATTTTGAAAGGCACTCTGTCAAAATGTCACTCTGTATTTAATAGAAGGCGCAAACAAGATTGGGTGTTACTGCGAATACGCTAATGCATCTATTATGTAGCTGTGCTGGATTGTTTTTTTTTTTTAAAGTGTTGCAAACAAGTTTGGTAGCAACAAGTATTGTTAACATAGCTAACGTGTAGCGGTGCTGGACTGTCTTTCTGTTTTACATTTTGCAAACAAGATTGGGTGTTTTTGTGAATATGCTAACATGTATATTATTTAGCTGTGCTCGACTGTTTTTTGGATTTTTTTTTCATGTTGCAAACAAAATTGGGAGGTACAGGGATTGTAAATTAGTGTTATTGTGTAGGGATGCTGGACTGTGTTTTTTTATCATGTGTTTTTAACAAGGTTGTGAATCATCTATTTTATAGCTGGATCAATCAGTGTTTTTTACGTTGCAAAAAGGGTTGGGAGTTACACGTTTTGTGAAGATGCTAACACAGCTAACATGGCTAATGTGTAGCATTTCACAAAGAAGTTCTGGAGTTGCTGTGAATGGAGCTTGTAAAGTCTGACTGACGTACTCATCTCTGATTCATCCTACTTCGATGCACCAATATGACCATTCATTGACAGTGCGCCTCATAATCTGAACTAGTGTGGAAAATACAGTATTTCTTCAAAGCTTAGCTACCTGAAGTGTTTTGCTTTTTTTCTTCTGCAGAGCCGTGGCACCAATATCCTTCAGGCTTTTATTTTATTTCATCCAGCTTCCATCAGCAGGTTTGGGGCTAAAGCAGTCAAGTCAAAGGTGTGTGGACACAGGTTGGACATTATCATAATGTTAGAGGATGGAGCACCTTTGATCTGGTTTGTGTGGAAGCATTGATTGAAGCCCCGGACTTTATTTGACACTATTTTAGCCTTTTTTATGGTAGGCTTTTCATTGTGCAGCCTATAACTCAAAGAAAAATGAACCGTTTTGATTCCGACATTGGAAAATTTACTCTATTACACGGCCTATATGTCTCTATAAGTAAAAATTTCCAACTAAACTAACAAGACAAACCCAATTCCTCAGCCCTTCAAACACGAGGTTAGCAATAGAGCTACAAGAATCAAGATAATCTGGATGTATTGTTGCTGAAGGAAAGTTGCACTGCAATACATTGTTAACAGAAAATTAATGTCATTAGAGGTACATGCGGTTCAAATGATGTAACAACTACCAATCAACATTTTGTTTAATTAAAGCAAAGACAACGGCATCCGGTTACACACAGATCTGCCCACCTGCCAATGCAATCATGCCCTAATTATGCACAAATCTTAGCTCTAATAACATCAAAATAGCAAATAAAAACAAACACCCACACACACAGCTGTCGTGAATATAAAATAAATCAATGAACATGATGTTTTTGAAACCAGACAAAGACAAATCGTATGTTCCAGAAAATACGTTGATTTTTTTTGTTTAGTTTGTTTGGCCAAATGTGACATTTCAACATTACAGTAACATGTAAAAACATTTGAGAACAACAATCTCCCAACAGAAAGTCATCTGCAGATTGTAATCAGCAAATTAAAAACTAAAACATGCAGCAGAAATCTGATTCTGAAAGGCAGGAATTGTAGAAGGGATGCTTGGTCGGATGAAAGATGCAGAAGAAGCACCGCTCTGTACCAGTGTGCGTAGTTGTTCACACCACAGATGAAAAATTAATAGATTTAGTGATTAGAAGTGATCTTGAGAGTTTTGGTTGACTTGTTAGCATGCTTTTATGCTATATATTTTTCGAATAACCAATAATGTATCTTACTAACATACCAGACATACCAGGGACTGCAACTGCAGGTTTTGTCCAGAATTTGGAAAAACACTTGTGATTTAAACCAACGGCATCAGTTAAGGCTGACGTGTTCCACCCTACATCACATTCATGGCTTCTTTTTTCCCAGAGCAAAAGTCCCAGTGAGTGCATCTAACAGCTGCCGGATGTGTTGACTCTGACAAAACTCTGGGCTTTTGCAGATTTCACAGTCTTTGTCGTGAAGCGCAGAGAGCATATGAACGTGTGTTGGTCTTTGTGTATGTGCTGCACTTAAAGCTGTGCCTGTCCAACGCGGTTGATTTGCACTAGTGCACATGTAATCTAATTTGTGTTTAGAGTCGCAGCTCAGCACGGTAATGCTCAGTGATGTATGGCCTCTCCGTTTGCTTGAACTTCATCTCTAATGCTGCTTTAGAACTATATTTGAAATAGAAAAAAAAGGTATTTTTAATGCTTTGCAACTGGAGGAAAAACATCAATTTAGAGAGATGAAAGGTGGTGTATTACCAAGTCCGGCATTACCTTTACCTTTTACCTCTTCATAAAAGCACAATGTTGGCAAGAGGTTTAGATTTTCAGTTCCAGTTTTCTTCAGAATAGTTTGTCCTTGGGGTTGCAGATCAGGTTTGCTTTATGTCTTTGTCATTCGTGTTTTCAGTTGGTCAATTTCCACCCATGTTGCCTCCCTTTCTGTCTTGTTTTGTTGATCTGCTGTCAGTCCGTCTTTGTACCTTCAAGGAGATTCTTGAAAACTTCTGTGCTTCTCTTTTGATTTGTATTTTTCCCCCTCTGTTCTGCAGGATAAATAATGCAATTTAAGTTTCATTTTGAGCTTTGCAGCATCACAAATCCACATCACTTGCCACTGGAGTGTGCAGCTTAATGAAATTAGCCCAGAAACGCAACCTGTGACAATTTAATACGACAATAAATAACTCTTCTCCGCAGTAAAAATCCTAAAATCAAACTGTGAGTCACAGAAATCAACATTTTTGGAGCCCCATCATGTGTTTGTACAAAGAGATGGATGAAGCATGTGTTCATACAACTAGCTTTCTGGGTCTGTGGTTATCGCCATCTTGGCAGCAAGCTTGGCCCTTGTTGGAATAGTTTTGTCATTAAAGAGTACCCTCTAGTAAAATCTCAACACCACCTACAGGATGCTTTAAAGCCTGACAGGACACAGGTGGTACATATAGGTGAAGTGCTCTACATGTAATACTACATAAGGCTACTCTTCTCGTTAGCTTACCTTTACCATCCCTGCCATCGATCTTCCTGTACTTAAACAATCACTACTTGTGAGTAAACCACTTTAACATATTTGAAAGTATCTGGACTGTAGCTGTGTTTATAATTTTGGACTTGTGTAAAGCTTTTGTTCCAGAAAATATACATTTTTGTCTCTTTGTTTCGTTCGTAATTTGTTCACAAATTATGTAAAGAGAAGAGTATTAAACCTGCAACCTGGACACACCCCTTCCTGTCATCCGTTATAATAAAGCAAATTGTCAACCTTGGTTAACCCTTTAACACCGCAGCTTTAGCTCTAGTGTTGACATTCTTTTAACTACGGTAACTCTTCAATTGCTTATGCAATTAACATAATTCTAGCAGATCCTGAAGTAGAGAAAAGCAAGCTTGATATACCGATAAGAAACACTTTACGTTAGTAAACTATTAATATAAGTCGTTGTATACTGGTCCTGTTTCACGTTGATCGCAAACGGTTGAAGAGTTACAGGATGTCAAAGAGCTTGTGTTATTTATTTATCTATGGTGGCGACATTTACAGTGTTGAAAGGTAAAATCTTTCAAACAACTTTGGGAGGTCTATATAAAAGGGGGAGTGGCTAAATGGTCAACTTTTAACAAATATCTGATCACCAGGACACTGTGATTTTTAAACTTTGCACAATTATGACTAAATACCATATAAACCCTGGACCCGTCATCTCAGACATCAACAGTAGGATTCTTAACATTGGAAATGAAACCTGAGGTGGCCCAACCATATCACTGAAAGAATCCCTGATAATTCACAAAGTGGGGCTTTAATCAAACAAAACAAGTAAAAAAGAAGATCCTTCCTTCTGACAAATGTCTCTGTTTGGGGAATTTTCTTTTGATTGAGATGTAAATGAAAAAACAATTAGTCATTGGGTTGGTTAAGAATATTAATATTTTACTAATATTGTGCCAAGCTAGAGACCAAAAACCTCTGCAGGCACACAAAGACGGGTTGGTTACGTTGGTCAGACCGACCATTGCTTTAAACAATGTTTGGTCTTGCCGGCAGCTGGTCTGGTCAATGGGTGGTTTTGTCGACGATTAGACAATCCAACATATGATCAGAACTATGATGGGTCGGATCAATCCAAAGAAATGAAACTTTCAAACATGCCTTGATGCGTAGACTGCTGTTGGTGTCATATTATAATGATGAGGCTGGTGCATTTATCTGTTTTTTTTTTATTACAACATTATCTTTAATCTTTTTTTATCTTGCCAGTTTTTTGTCCCCAAATTCCCTATTTGTTGAGTGTTAAAGCGAGTCAACAGGACTGTGTACGTTTAGGAAATCCTCTTCTGGGCTGTAAGATGTTTGTGATGTTCTCAGTTTCAGATTCCATCACTGAGAAACAGTAATCCACCTCTCCAATGTCAACAGCTTCTGCTTTGCTGTGTTTACACCATTTAAAAACCAGCTGTGGTCTGAGTCGGGGCCTCAGGTCAACACAATCATTTAGTTATTTCTTGGCTCTGCCAACAAATAATTACCAGTATATGGTAGTCCTCACATGATGGATGTCTTCTGATGTGTAATTCAGCACTTTCAGGAGTGGGATCTGTGATGGAGCATGACGGAGAGAAAATTGACTTTTTGCTCTTTCTTGCCGAGCACCATATGAAGTGATGTGGGGTTTTTTTCTGTTTTTTGTTTTTTGTTTGTTTTTTCTTTGTCTGCACTGTGAAACATCCGTGTCCGACAGTGGTGGGCAGAGGCCAATGTGCAACATAAACCAGAATCTCGATTGTTTTTTTTCTTCATCAAGCTCAGTTGTGCTTTCCATGTTCTGATATTTTTGATATTTCTTCAGTTTCAAATTAATTTCCACTCTGACCTGCATTAGTGCATAGAGTGAACATTACAATATTCCATTGCAAGCAGAGAGAAACTCACTGAATTGCATCTAAAGTGGTGTGAATTACAGACGTACAGAAGCCGCCGGAGGCATTACTGTAAATATTCAATTGATCAGGTCTCAGCCAGTTTGCACAGTCCATTCAGAGGATAATGGTGTGATTGGTGACACATGGAGCGCTTTATGAGGCCGTTTTGAATGTTACACTCTAAAGAATTTGTAAGGAAGAACATGTGTGAAAGCTCAAGATTCCGTTTGTTTAACCATTTACCACTTGTTTAATTTGCGGTCCGTCATTTTTATTCAGCAAACACAGTTGTAGATGAAGACTCTGAAGTCTTTTGGCATTGAGGTGTTAGGACTTAAAATCCCACTCCGGTCATCTTGTGATCTCCTGGAAAAGCGTTCCCAGTGGTCTTTTAAGTATGGTTATACAAATTTTAGCCGAATAGAAAAAAATAAGAAAAATGTATGTATCTCCACAATGAGAAAAAAATGCCACAAGAACGAACATGTTAAAAACACCAAAAACATAATTTTCATTGGAGTGGGTCTTTAACATTAAACAGTGTTTTAGGGTCTAGTTTTCATGATTTTAGCACATCGCTCTTTTCTTTTTCCTCTCTCTATGTTGGCTGTGTAGACACTTCTGCCGTCCCCTTCTTGTCGTTTGCAGTTGTTTTGCATAATCGCATCAGCTTTGTGTGGCGCTGCGCCTTTGCAGACAACAGCGCTGCTGTCTGCGATTTACTTTTCTCATTGTGTCCTCACACAAATGAAATTACTGCAACGCGGATGGAATTTACCCTAGATAAAATGGAACTTCATTTATTCACTATTATGCTTTAGGTTATTTGTTGTGTTTTCGATTTGGCATTAACTTATTAGCATGTTAACGATAGAGTGTTGACTTGTTCTCAAGTTTTGAAGGAAAACACGTCAGTCTGTGCTTTCTAGCTTTGTCAGAAAATTGCGCTCTGTCACCACCTTCTGTTGGTATGGTGAATGTTAGCTAAACTAAGGTTGCAGACTCATGTTAATGTTACACAGAGCTGATGTTAAAGGTCAGGGGTGGTTTTAAGAAATCCAGTGCCCTGGGCAAGACTGATTGTGGGGGCCCAGAGTGATGGGGGCACAAACGTTTTGTCATCCACATAGGGGTTGACCCCATAGGCTTTTGGTTTGTCCGGGTCCAGAAAGCGTTGTAGAGAGAACGGGCTGCATTTTAAAGGCAGTGCTAGTGTGTCTTGCATACCTCTTTAAGTTCGTATAGTGACCTTAAGAAACGTCATGAAAATTGAACATACGATGGCCGTGCGTGTGGTAAGTGTATTGTGAAATATTTTTTAGACTGGACGTAGGGAGCATGCACTTATCATTTGATCAGCACTAACAGGCTCCTTCCACATTCACTGGTTTCAGGGAGGCTTGAAAAATGAAAAGTTAGTTTAACGCACTTGCGTCTCACCTACTTCACCCTTACTTACCCTTACGTGTTGTACAAATGTTTCGTACGACCAGTCTCTTGCAGTGTCCTCGTAAAAGCAAAGTGCATTAACGTTTTTACTCTACAGGCTTGCAAGGTGGTCTACAATCTCAAAGTGTTGTTGAGGCTACCTGCGTGCCCTGTACAGGTTTGCCCATTTTTTTGCCTGCAGACAGCCCATTTCCACCCGTAAAGACAGTTGTGACTAAAGCATAAGATGCAGCCGCGCCTCTCCTCGACTTCACACAGGCCTGGGCAGCTCTAAAACCTGTACTATTTGTACAGATCAAACCCTCCCACCCCCGTACTGGACTAAGGCTTAA
Organism: Adrianichthys oophorus; assembly: GCA_036245035.1. Classification (NCBI taxonomy): domain Eukaryota; kingdom Metazoa; phylum Chordata; class Actinopteri; order Beloniformes; family Adrianichthyidae; genus Adrianichthys; species Adrianichthys oophorus. Next base: position 19,578,282 of record BSAI01000101.1, on the reverse strand, counting down.
GAAAGTAACTTCTGATGTGGACCTAACAGCTCAGTGTGAAAGTACTTTAAAATTACAGTTGGTAACCCGCCTTTTATCTAGAGGTGTCAGCTAACTGACACATAGAAGTGTAGTTAGCTTGAAGTCAGGCATCTCCCCAGGTTTGCAGCTGTCTCAGTGACGCCCCCTTTAGTCTGCTACTGGCTGGTTGAGAACGCTGATGTGTTGATGCTTGAGGAGATTCAGCCAGCAAGCTGCGCTGTGGGACCGCCTGAGCCTATGGATGCGGCTAGGACAATCGGTCCATCCACAGAGGCTGCGGCCAATTATCAAGCAGCTTGTTTGGCAGGGAGCACCCAGTCTCCATGTGGATGCCAGGTCTTCGGCGAGCCGCTGCTGCCGATCCTTCGTACCATCCGACTGTACAGAGAAGGTGCTGGCGCTCATCAGCTGACCATGCAAGTGTTGAGCAGAGTTTTGGCCTATCAGTGGATAACTGCTGTGCGGCGGCTGTGCTTTATCCTTCCCTACAGATGTCTGATTACTGCTGTTTAGGGACATCAAACCGCCATGCCGGCCTCAGTTTGCCAACATGGCTCACAAAAGGGAGAGAATATACTGAAGTCGAATAAAACAACTGTTAAGAGGAAAAAAAGAGGGAAAAAAGCAGTTACCTCATTTGGTTTGACTCCAGGATTTGACTTGTTGACCTTAAGTTTTTGTAAATTTCTTAAGCCTTCAACATGGTTTTTTAAAGCTTTTATATAAAGTCTAAAAAACACACAATTTTCACTTAAAATAGAAAAGTAAAAATGTTGAAATGATTCGAATTTTGCTTTTACTTGAAGAAACTAAACGAATGAAGATAAAAGCAAAAAAAAAAAAATTAGAATTCTGAGAAAAATAGGAGTACCTGCTTTTTGAATTTAAAAAAAATCCCAAACACACTGCAAAAACTGAATCTTTATAAAATAAAAAGACCCTTGTTTCAAGAAAAAAATGTTTTTTTTTTTCTGTCTGGGAAGAAAAAAATCTTAAAGTTTATCAATAGATTTTTTTTTTTTATTATTAGATTGAGGAAACTTGTCTAAATGGCCAGAATTTATATCAAATACAAATTATTGGTAAGATCATTTTTTAGCCCATTGGTTAATTTTTTAAACCTTTTTCAAAGAAATTGTTAAAATTATATGAATTTCTGACTTAGTTCTAGGTTGTTTAAGATGTTAATTTTTTTTTTACTTTTATTTTGAAAACCAGCTCTTTCTTTGACTGTACCTTAAAAATTATGAAAATATGGTGGGTCAATTTCCTTAATAAAGGGTAATTGAACAAAAAAAAAACATGTTTCACCTTGTCATTATTCAAAAAACTTCTAGAAAAATTGTTTCAAGATTCTGTAGTCAGGTGTCAAATCCTTTTATTTTTTTACACAGAAAATAATGTTATTTTGGGTTAACTAATTCACTTTTGTGTTATTCGCAGGATTTTTGTTTAGTCAGAACTTTTCATCAAATCTATTTCATTTGAAAGTATTTATTTTCAAAATAAAAGACAAATATATATATATATATATATATATATATATATATATATATGTTTGTGTGTGTGTTCAGCTAATTTAACTTAACACATGGATTTTACAATAAATCTATCATTTCTGGTTCCTATTTTTTTCAGCTTTATGTGGAACTTACCATAAATGGGAAATTATGCACTAATATTTTTATACCGTATTTTCTGCACTTTACGCTGCACCTGGAAATATGTCGCATCTCGGCCAACTTATGCAAGAAAAATGTGACTTTTTTTTCGATAATTATGGTAATTATCTTCTGATTTCTTCCAGTTTACCAGTTATATACCCTTCACAAATTGTCACAAAGACAGATTTTTAGCAAGAACAAAAATGAATATTGAAACTATATCTTTCTTTAAAACTGGTCACCAAAACCTTCTGATACAGAAACATAAAGATAGAGAACACATGGCAGCAGATTGTCCAGCTGTCTGCAGCTGAAGTTCATCTGAAGTGCTTGATGTGCTGATTCCACATTCCGCTGAAGTCAGCAGTGGTGAGGATGGTCTGAGCGTGTGATGAAACTCTGAATAAAATATCTGCTTATGTAACTCCTCCTGGCTGTGTGTGGGCAGCAGCAGCAGCAGCAGTGATTGTGGCAGCTCTTCCTGCACCGCTCCACTTTCAGTAGCTGATGTTTCAGCACCATGGACAGCGCAGACTCTGCTGCTGAACAAAAGAAAGCTGCAGTGTTTGAGGTTTGAAGCTTTCCAGACTTTCTCTCCTGTAAAGGCTGTCAGTCCTTTTTATGTTTCTGTAAACCCCTCTGAATGGCCTCCGTGTGTAAAAATGCACAAAAGCTGCCATTTTCTTTCCAATTGAATAAACAAGCACCACATCTGTTAAATACCTTCATCTGTCCCAGTCAGTCTATTGCTTTTGATGACAAGTAAAGAAGCTGTCCAATAAACAAGAACAAACACGCATTTTCTGTGATGCCACAGTCGCCACACACCCTTAAATGCTTGTCTTTGTCAAGACTCGATACATTGCGCGTGATGGATAAAGCGTGATGATAGGGAGCAGAAGGATCGATGAAGAAACGTGCTGTATCTGAACTTGAACTCCAAATATGTCGCAGTACCTCATTTATCCACTGGAAGCTGGTTTAAGCAGGCATCAAAATGCCATTGACTTTTTAACCAATAGCAGTTTTTTGCAGTCTGACACCAGCCTCTAGTGGACATATAAGGCACTGAAACATATTTGGTATGGGTTCAAATTTGAAAATTTGTTTTGAATGGCAAAACCTTCTGTTTTGGAATTTGAACCCAAACTAAAAATGTTGCAGTACCTTAAATTTCCACTGGAGGCTGGTTTCAAACAGCAGAAAAATGCCATTGATTTCTATGGTAAAAAGTCAGACTTTACACCCTAAAGAAAGCTGTTCCACAGCTTCATCTGGATGATTCCCATCTGCTACACTCTTCAAACGTGTAGTTGTTTATTTCAAAATTTAGCTGTTATTTTAACCTGTAGCTGTTTATTTAGACATGTGGTTGTTTATTAGACATATACATGTTACTCAAGCATGTAGTTGTAGAATTAATTAAGCTCATTTTTCTTTAATAGTTCTAGCACATCACATGTCTGTCCGGGGTTGAGGATATCTCCTTCATGTGGACAACCCTGAGGTTTCTTATTTTTTCCCCAAAATTGTTTTTTTTTTACGAGTTTTTCCTCACTGAGAAGGAGGGTGTAAGGGCAGAGATGTTTGTTCATTGGTCTGTTTAACAACCAGCTATTGTTTACATTTCTATGACTGGCCTTATGTTCTTTGCAAATACTGGTGTAAGCCCTTTGAGACGGCTATGGCTGTGATATTGGGCTACATAAATAAAATTGAATTGAATTGAAAATAAATGACCTGGTTATAAATTATCTTTCGATGTTCATCATTTTATTTTCTTTGTGTTGTTTTCATAGTTTTTAAATTAACCCTCTGTCATTGTTTATATAGAAGCTAAAATTTAACACGTTTAAGACATAATGACATTTTTCTCTTATTTGCTCCTGGATACACTCACCACCTAACCCAAACCCTTAACCTCTAACCCTAAAGTTCAGTTTTCAGAATGTTATTGAGTTATTGTTGAGTTTATTCCAAATGTGAACGAACCACGTGTTGAACATTGAGGCTTTGATATTTGTGTTATTTGTTTTAAATTGAATCTTTGTTCAATATTTTTTGCCATAAAACATACATTTCTAAACAAATTTAAACTGTTTTTTGAGAGTTTCCTTTGAACATTGCCTTTCAATCTAAAAGTCACAGTAATTGTGACAAAAATGTATATATGTATAAAGAAATCACCTTTATATTAAAATTTGAGTTACCTTATCAAATATGGTCCTCTTTGCATAAGGTTCAGGGCATCCTTGGTTTATAGATATGACTCAAGGTTGCAGAAATGTAGTTTTTTTGTAGTTTAGCTCTCAGTTCTTTTCCACTGTGATGGTTTTGTCTCCTAAAGATTTGCTGAGTCTTTGCTGTTGTGATGACACACAATTGTTTTCCATGGAGAGAAGAAAAATTGCACTTAAATGAGGAAACAGTAACTATCTGACAGTAAGCAGGGCGATAGATGGTTGAATGAACTGCAGGGTTTAGCTGCTAAAAGGCACGAGAATGAACTTTGAAGTAAATATTTGCCAGAAGGCAAGAGAGACCTCTCCCAGTGAAGGCTTGTGTCAACACTCAGCTGTTTGCCTCCTCGCATGCCGCAAAACCAAGAGAGCTGCTGTAAAAGATTTGAGTTCAAAGGAAGCATAAGATGGTATTCAGAATTTAAAGAAAGAAAAAAACAATTCATATCTTTTGTTTTATACTTCATGGATTTGGGTTTATTTTGCATTTTGCTATAACACTGGCATTCTGGTCATTTGTGCTTCCAGAGGGTTGCTGCATTGAGTCTGGTTTGGGGCGAACATATTAGTCCACACAGAAAGGTGCTAGCCGGGATTTGAACCAGGGCTTTCTTGCTGTGATGCAAGAATACCTGCTCCTTGGACTAATGTGGGATATCAAGTTGTCAAACTGGGTCACAAAGACATGGAAGTACAGCTGAAAGTTGTCATTCAAACGCAACTTCTGCAGTAGATGTTGAACCTCACCGTACAGATCGTTCTTAATGGTCTCATGAACCTAGACAGGGAGACATGGTTACCGATGCTTTTCTAGAACTCTTCAAAATTAAAAAAACACCTGATCTTTCAACATCATCTAGGTCTTCCATGCAAGTGGGATATAGAGTCAATGCTTCCATGTACTGAGGAGGCTAAAACCTTAAGATAGTGGCTCCTCCCACATGCATCTGGAACATTAAGGTTATGAACATGTTATTGGTGTTTAGCATCAAATTTGATGTGCATCAAAAGAAACATACGTGAATTTGACATGCAAGTCAGTGTAAAAGCAGAATAGGAGTCCAAAAAAATGTTAAATAGGTTATTTTGGAGATTTCCAATTTGTCTTTAGGGGTAAACATGAGAACAGTTGGCTGTTGGTATGTGGTGTCCAAGTGAAAACAAGACTTCTTTATCTATGATATCAATTTACACATGCCTTTACAGTGGATTCATCTTGTCCATGCAGACGTTCTTTTTGAACGTCCCCGTTGAGGAACCAAGGAGGGTGTAACAGGCACTGAGACTTTTAATAAATACGCTTCCATTTGTAGATCACCAGAAACACCAGTGTCTTCTGCTCAGCGAAGATCTGAACATTTTCTGATTCTGTGACTGATGCTCTGCAAGTCGAGATTGGAGATCTGGAGAGAAAAAGACGAGCCTCAAAAATCAAAGCTACGTAAAAGGAGGACAGACTTTAGGGGTTCCAGATTCAAACATCAGCTTATTGTGAGTCCACAACTCACTAGAAAAAAAAGTGGCAGACTCTTAAAATTCAAATGCACCTTATGGGTGTGTTGCACCACATCAGTACTTTTTTCTGTGCTTTTCTTTGTTTTTCAGTTGTTCTCTTTGATGTCTTTGATCCTGTGGCAAAACAAACAGCTGTGTGAACTTTTGCGGTTCTGTTTGGATTTATTCTTTAAAGCATCTTGCTATTCCAATGGTTTTTTATTTTGTGATACCTTCATGACTCAAAAAGACAAAGCATGTAAAGAAATTACTTTATGATTCTGTCATTATCATGACTGACAGAGATGAAAGGTGTGATCATGGGACGGTTATATACTGAAGACACCTGGGAGAGTTTCCAGCAACTTCTACAAACCCGAAAAGGAAAATCTATAGAAGATATAATGATGGAATGAAAATGATGTTGGAATAAATAAAGACCAGTCACATTACAGTCACTTTTAGCAAGTAGAAATTATGGAGTTAGTGGACAATGTTGATCGTTAAACACAACTTTCAGGTGCTTCTCAGTTAACTGATTCATTACAGGAAGGTCAGTTCCCACAATGATTTGACACAAACTTTTATGCTGACGTTGCTGAATTCAAACACTCAACTTGATGGTTAAAACTATTGAATGTAGATGAGAACTGGACTGAGTGATGTCACTCATAGAAAATAGTTTCTTCTGGCTAAAATAGAAGGAAGTAAACTCAGCCACTGTTAATACAGACTTCCTGGCACTAGAAATCGTCAGTAAGCAGCTATTGGTCTGACTCGATCTGAGGCCATTTTTTTATGACAATCATTCTTGTCTTTCAGGATTGAGTTTTTTGGAAGGCCAAACCCTTACCACTTGAGAGTGGGCTACACAAAACCTGTAATTTAAAGATTTCAAATGTTTAACATCAAACACGTACTTGTATTAAGGCATCGAATTTGGTCACTTAATGACTTGAATGACTTTTACTACAGAAGAAATATAATGAAAAGATATTTGATTAGCAAGAACATGTTAAAAAAAAAAGGTATGAGAGCAAGAATGGTTATTTTGTTTATTTAATTATAATAGCTGTTTTTTCTCAAAAGAAGTCAAGGGATTTTGTTTTTTCAGGGCCAGCAGGTACAGTGGCTTGCAAAAGTATTCATACCCCTTGAACTTCTCAACGTTTTCTCACATTATGACCACAAACAAAAATATATTTTATTTGAACTTTATGTGAAATACTGACACACAGTGGCTAACACTTGTTATTGAACAAGTTTGCTCCATCCATCTTTTACATCAACTCTAACCAGATTCCCTGTCCCTGCTGAAGAGAAGCATTCCCAGAGCATGATGCTGCCACCACCATGTTTGACAGTGGGTATGGTGTGTTCAGAGTGATGTGCAGTGTTAGATTTCCACCACACATAGCTTTTTGCATTTAGACCAAAAAGTTCCATTTTGGTCTCATCTGACCAGAGCACCTTCTTCCACATGTTTGCTGGGTCACTCACATGGCTTATGGCAAACTGCAAACGGGACTTCTTGTGGTTTTCTTCTTGCCACTCTTCCAGAAAGTCCAGATTTGTGCAGTGCAAAATTGATCATTGTCCTATGGACATATTCCCTCACCTGAGCTGTAGATCTCTGCAGTTCATCCAGAGTCACCATGGGCCTCCTGGCTGCATCTCTGATCAGTGCTCTCCTTGTTCGACCTGTTAGTTTAGGTGGACGACCATGTCTAGGAAGGTTTGCAGTTGTTCCATACTCTTTCCATTTGATGATGGACTGAACAGAGGTTCTTGAGATGATCAAAGCTTGGGAAATATTTTTCTAGCCTAACTCTGCTTTAAATTTCTTCACAACTTTCTCCCTGACCTGTCTGCTGTGTTCCTTCCACTTCATGGTGCTGTTTTCTCCCCAATATTCTCTTGACAAACCACAGAGACTGTCACAAAACAGCTGGATTTGTATACTGAGATTAAATTACACACAGGTGGACTTTATTGAGTCATGAAGTCAACATTTGATCAGTCACCAACCATCAAGCAACTTCTGAAGGCAATTGGATGCTCTCAGAGAAAAGGGGCTGAATACTTTTCCACATTGCATTTTTCTGTTTTTTTATTTGTAAAAAAATTGAACTGAAATTGTAACATTTTCTATCCACTTCACAAGTGTGCGCCACTTTGTGTTGGTCTTTCACATAAAATTCCAATAAAATATATTTATCTTTGCTGTCATAATGTGAGAAAATGTGGAGAAGTTCAATGGGTGTGTATACTTTTGCAAGTCACTGTACCTCCTGTTTAGAATGCCTGGGGGGGAGGAGTCACTCAGTCCAGTTCTCTTGTACAGTCACTGATTAAAAGCTTATTTTATACCCACTGCACTGCTTCTCAGCATACGTTTCTAATCTCTGTTAGTTGGGGTTACTTTTAAATAACTGCTGCTAGTAACATCTTTTGGCTGATGTGCAGTGTAATGTGGCTCCGACTCAGTCCTTTTATAACTAAGAGCGGCTGTATTTCCAAAGGTTCTGCAAAGAGAATCTGTGATGAATTAAATAGGAAAAACTGCTGTTTTATATCCTTTTATGTTTTGCTCCTGTTTTCAACTCCTCTCTTTCCCTGATGGCAAAGATGGTGATTATGGAGCTAGAAACCAAGTGGGATATTGTTAGTGGTCCTCTGGGGTTTGTCTTGGGGCATAAAACAAAGGGCAGCAACCCAAAGCTCTGGCTTTGCCCTTATTTATTTTTGTACTTTTTTTGGTCAAATTCAAGGTTATTACCAAGAAACTCCTTTGCCATGCCAATTCTCCAGCGCTGCTGCTTTTAGCCAAATCCAGCTTAATCTTCTCTGCTGGTGGTTGATAGTGTGTCCATTTCCTGCAGCTGAGCCCAGGAAGGCAGCTTCTCAGGAATGGTGCACTCACATACAAACTAACACACAAACATGTGCTGGGCATTTATCACTACAGTCTGGGCTGCTTTTTTGTTTGTCAAGCACTCATTTTTCAATAAGACACTGGTTTCAGTGAAGGAGATGATGAAATATAAATAAAAAGAAATGCATGCTCATCTAAGACTCCTGCTTCGAGCCTGCAGCTCCTTGATTTTCTTTTTTATCTTCTGTCAGGAAGCTGCGAATGAGGTTTGGCTGTGTCTGCCTGCAGATGGTCAGTGGAGGGGGAAGTGAGTTTCATTTGTACTGCAGGCTGACATGCTGAAGTGTGCAATTCCAGACCAAAACCTAAAAGTTCCTGTTTACCCAACGCTTTCCATCCATAAACATGCACACAAGTAAAGAGATCATGTAAGATGAACGTGTTTACTCCTGAAATTCACAACATTTTTACACAATTTTTACAGTTTTGTATCATTTGTTATTTCCAACAACTAATAAAATAAACTAATTGGCCAGGAAATGCAAGGAATTCTGTCCATTTATTACATTCTTGTTGTTCACAAAATAAATAAAGTTCCTGTTCTTATGATTCGGAAAAAAAACAATAAGTATGTTTTTATGTGGTTTCTTCATAAGTTTATCAAATAGTAGTGGATTCAATTCAATTGTATTTCTATAGACCAATATTACAATACTGTTGTCACAATGGGATTTACACCGGTATTTGTACAGAAGAACACAAAGTCAGTCATAAAATATAAACAATAGCTGGTTGCTAAACTAAACGGAGAACTAAACTGGCATCCCTGCCCTTAGACCCTCCTTCTTGGTGAGGAAAAACTCATTAAAAAACAGATTTTGGGGGACAAAAAAACAAAACCTCAGGAATGTCCACATCAAGGAGGGATCCTCTCCCAGGATGGACAGGGGATGTGCCAGAACTGTTAAAGAAGAATTAACTTGTCTAACTCTACAACTACATATTTGAATAGTGTAGCAGATGGAACTGGGGGACAGCTGGGGGTGCGAGACAAGCCAGAGATGAGGTCCACGGCCAAAGACAGGAGCTCAGACGATCCACCTGAAATCTGTCATTTCTCCCGCTTCCTAGGAGGGGAGTGGGAAGAAGGGTCACCATATGAACTGCACCAAACAGAGGCATGATGAACTAAATAAAAAAATAATACTAAATAAATGATTAAGAGTAGAGGAGAGAAGGAGAGGAGAACAGAAGTAAAAGAGGACAGAACCACAGTGCACCATACTTCCCCAGCTTCTAACTTCTAGTAGCCTGCTAGCAACTAATTTGTATTGAAATTTCAAACATGTTAGCGGTACGTTGCATGTTATATGAAACGAATAAAGCATGGTAATAATAATGAAAATATAACAGAAAATCTGTAGTTTTAGCATGTCAATAATAATATAATATATTATTGATCTAATCCAAGCCCGTGTAAACCCACTAAGAAGAGGGAATGGGCCGCCATGGCTCAGTTTATCAAACCATCTTCCCTCTGCTTAGCTCCACAGAGAAATATGTCTAATGAATGAAATATTCCTCCAAACCGGGCTGCACGGTGGCACAGTGGTTAGCGCTCCTGCCTCACAGCAAGAAGGTTCCTGGTTCAAGTCCTGGCTGGTGGACCTTTCTGTGTGGAGTTTGCATGTTCTCTCCGTGCATGCGTGGGTTTTCTCCGGGGACTCCGGCTTCCTCCCACCATCCAAAAACATGTTTCATAGGTTGATTGGTTACTCTAAATTGTCCCTAGGTGTGGATGTGAGTGTGTATGGGTGTGTGATTGTGTGCCCTGCGACAGACTGGCGACCAGTCCAGGGGTGTACCCTGCCTTCGCCCATGAGTAGCCAGGTTAGGCTCCGGCAACCCTGTGACCCCGAAAGGGATAAAGCGGATTGGAAAATGAATGAATGAATTCCTCCAAACCTAATTACAGTAGGTGAGGTAGGGGAGCAGCAAGTTAGATATTTTCTGAATGCAAGCCTGGCAATAAGCATGTCCAAAGTGGAATGTTTTAAGCCTAACTTTGAATGTAGAAACTTTCAGCCTCTCTTACATGAGATGGGAGTTTATTCCATAAAACAGGGTCTTGGTGGCTAAAGGCTCTACCTCCTGCTGTGCTTTTAGAGATTCTAGGAACCACAGGCAGTGCTGCATTTTGTCAGTAAAATGTTCTGTTTGGTTGGTAAGGCACTATGAGATCTTTAATATAGGATGGGACCATACCAGTCAAGGCCTTATAGGTTAGCAGGAGGATTTTGAACTTGATTCTAGATTGAACTGGAAGCCAGTGAAGTGAAGCTAACACAGGAGTAACGTCCTCACTTCTGCTAGTTCCTGCTAACAGTCTTGCTGCTGCATTTTGAACAAACTGAAGACTTTTTGAAAAACCTTTAGGACACCTTGCTAGCAAAGAGTTACAGTAATCCAGCAAAGGCGTAAAAAAATGCATGGATGAGTGTCTCAGCATCACTTCTCGTTAATATATTTCTGATCCTAGATATATTGCGTAGGTGAAAAAATGTAGCCTTACTAGCTTGTGATATGTGAGCCTTAAATGATAAATCCTGGTCAAATAAAACTTAGTTTTCTAACTGTGGAATTGGAGGCTATATTTATGCCATCCAGGAAGACTATCTGATCAGATAGAGCATCTCTCAGGTATTTAAGACCTAGCATGACCATGACCTCCATTTTTTCTCGAATGCCTGCATTCAAGACTCGCTGTTTATTTTTTAAACCAAGTAGAAGATTATCTTAAGAATTTTTTTTTTTTTTTTTTTTTTACAAATGGCATCATGTAAAATAAGCATGTTTACTCCTGAAATCCACATCATTTGTACAGCTTTGCATCATTTGTTATTCAAAACAATTTGCAAAGTACACTAATTTGTCAGATTTCCTCATAAAATCTGGGCTTCTTTTTAATTATTTTTGTGTTTTTTTAACTAAAAAGCCAAGAATTGTACACTATGGAGCAAAGTTCATTGTCCAAGTATTCACTCCGAAATAATAATTTGTGTATTTCCTCTAGTTTTATGAACATAAAAAAGCCATAAAAATTCTCAAAAGTATGTTTTGATGCCATAGGATTTAAGAAAGTAGTTTCCTCTTTCCAGATTTTACCATGCAGCAGTGGATGCTGTTTTTTGTCATTTGTAATTGTTTACTTGGGGACAGTAGCTCAGGTGGTTGAGCAGGTCAGCCAATGATCAAAGGATTGGCAGTTCAATCCACACAACAATGGTTGTGTCTGTAGTTTAGGGCTAGGGAGGGTTAGGGCAAGCCACCTAACCCTCCTTGCCTCCAGTGTGTGGCTCCACTGCTGTGTGAATGCATATGAATGTACTGGTGATGGTCAGAGGGGCCGTTTAGCACTGGCAGCGATGCCACATCAGTCCACCCCAGGGCAGCTGTGGCTACATCTTAGCTTACCATCACCAAATATGAATAAGGTGTGAATGAATAATGGATATACATTGTGAGCATCTGGAAAAGCACAGATAAATCAAATCCACTATTATTTGTTTAAATGCAATATATCATTTTAGTTTGTAATTTGTGTTTACAAACAAGTATTGACATAATAACAGAGAGGAAGATGGTTTCTTTTCAATTTCACATCAATTGTACACAGTTTTTTTTAGTATGCATCACAAGACAAAGAGGTTTATTCTTCCAAGATACTACTTTCACCAAGCACCAGTGGATGCAGTTTATTTTTTTAACAGAAACACCAGCTCTGAGTGTTCTTGTTTGTACTTTGTTATTAAAAGGTGAAAGTTTAATTTTTTTTTGTAAAATTGCTTCTGAAAATGAAGGCCAGGAGTCTGCTGAAAACATCTGTGTGTTATGTCTATGAGATATAGCAAAAGAAGTTTAATCCCAGTCTGTCTACATGGCACAAAAAGCCAATTAAAATGCTGGAAGTAGGTATGGTTGTAGATGTATTAATCAGAAGAAACCTGGTCCCCAACTTCGAAAAGGCCTACAACCGCCTGTGTTGAAACGTGGGAGATGCTAGGGGAGCAATATGAAAGAGTTTACAGTATGTCTTCATCTGTGATGCTGCATGCAAAAACACTCCATCTTGACCATTTCTCTGCCTCTGTTCTTCTTCCAGTATAAAATCGGATTATTAACAGAACTGAAAGCTAAACAAACAAAGGATTACATAGTAATTATGGCAGTTTTGGTTCCTGCTTTGGGCAAAGTGATGTGAAAGAGCCAGGGAGAAGAAAATGTGCCACTATTAAAACCAAAGTGTTTTAATTATGTGTGCTCAAAAGAGTGTTGTTTGCTTTGTGGCTTTAAGCTCGGTGTTGTCTGCACCAAGAACAAGTGCATGTTTGTGTGTAGCTGTGATGCAGATAAGGATCCTCAATTACGGGTGGGTGTTGCTCTCCTCCAGGACTGCAGACACGCTGGCTCATCAGGGCTTAGCTGGGCTCGGGGCCCTGAGTCTCCAACTCAAAATGGAATAAAGAAAACAAATACATAAAAGGCAGGAGCTTGAATGGCTCAGCAAGGCCTGATGATCAGCTCCTGTGTTGGCATCTGTCTATGGGAGAGAAGCATGGCCAAGCATCCAGGTTAGAAGCTGATGAGACAAACACCAGGAGCTGAGCTCAGTAGCATGACGGCTTTTCTTCCAGTGTGGGGGTTCACACGACAAGCTAAAGCTCCTTCTAAGGAATCGTTGACTCCTCCTTTATCCTCTCTTGTCTCTTCTTACCCTGAACTCAAGGAAGTTGGAAAAAATAAATGTCTGACAGTTGTTGTCAGCGGTCATCCAAGCTATGTTCCCATCGCCCACTGCAAACCAAGCGGCCATTTCCAATAAAAAGTCTATGTAAATAACCGTGCCTTTCAGGCATCTGCATTCAAAACTTGCAAGTAGATATGCAAGTTTTTGTGATTGTTTTTAGGAAAAGCGTGTGGCCATTGAACACGTGTTGTCAGTTTAACTTTGGTGAAACAACAGGTGAAAGTAGACGTGGCAATGAGCCTGATGACATTTGGAATTGTTTTAAATGAAAAAAAACAAGGCCAACTCAAATCATCTTTTGTAAAAGTGTTCCCAAAGGTCTTTTAATGATGATTATGCTGTTTTTTTTAGCCAAAAAGAAAAAAATTTTTGTTGTTTTCTAGGACATAGTTTCTGTTGTTCATTAGAAATTTGCTTCTGAATTGTGAGCAGTTCTTCAAACTTGTAAGTGGAAAATCTGCATTATATTAATTTTAAACTTTCCATTTCAGATGTTTTACATTTTGCATAATTCAATGGTATGGACAAACTTGCAACTCTTTCGAGTAGATTTATTTGAGTGAAAAGGTGGAAAATGTTCTTATTGGAAATTTTATGCTGTTTATTACATTTTTTCTTTTAAAACGTTTTAAAAAACTAAAAAAAGAGTACATCGTGGGTTTATTGACATCATGGACTAAATTAGGACTTTATGAGAAAATGCTTCAACGTATTGATATTGATTATAAACAAAGTGTAATTTCTCTCTTTTTTTTCCAAAGTCATCCCTAAAGGAAAGGTGTAGAAATATAATGATTGTTTTTCATTTGGTTTGTGTGCGATCTTCTCTCCATTAGTGAGCTGAAGTGAAATTACTGTTTGCAAAAAAATCAATTTCTGTGCAAACTTGAAATTGAAACAGTTTCTAAAATGCTTTTTTTTTGTGTCTCTATAGCTGCTTACACTGCTTTGTCTTCCACAGTGCCTCCAACTGTGCGCATCATCCACTCTGGGGATGCCTGTAACGTGGAGGAAGAGAGGCACACCGAGAGAGTCTACACCATCAGGGAAGGAGAGACCCTGGAGCTTACCTGTCTGGTGACAGGCCACCCTCGACCACAGGTGAGAAAGCCCCCGCAGCCCACCGCTCGACATCCCCGACATCGACAACTGTGGTTTCTCCTGTAGGGTCAGATTTGCACTAAACTAGCATGGAGGTTTAAGCCTTTAATCATTGACGGTTTAAGTTTGCACTGTGCACCTGCATGTTAATGATGAAGATTTAATAAGAATACAGAAACAAAAGAGCAGAAACATCTGCCAAAACAGAGCATAATGAGAGAGAAACAGGCCACGGCACAAAGACTGGGTCACGCCGAGGCTCATGGGATGTGTGATGAAAGCAGCTCTTGCTCTCGCTTGTACTCATCTGATCTGAATAAATATATCCTTCCAGAGTTTAATAAGACAGAAATGAGGATTTTCTGTTTGTTTGTGTGTTTACTATTCTCTTTCAAAGCTATATCTGAGGAACATCTCATAAACAGGGCAAAAATGGGCTGCAAAGATTTGCTGACATTAATCATGTTGACAAAATAAATTTAGTCAAAATGGAGATTTAACATCAAAGTTTTGTGATGCAAATCCTTGCCATCCACACAACACTGATTAAATGTTTTTTCAGATAATTTTGCAGATGATAATCTTATTAGCACTATTGCTACCACTAGCTAGCACTACTAGCTGCTAGCTAGAGGACAACCGGAGGTTTTTCTCAGCAGCACAGAAGATAAGGAACATAACAAAGATGCAATCTAAACATTGAGGGTACATGAGAACTGGACTGAGTAGTGGACCAAGAAATTAAAATCCCATAGACTTCTATTGAGAAATAAACAGCTATTACTAAATTATTATACCTGTGAAAATAACCATTCTTGCTCTGATACTTTTCTTGCTAATCCTCTTTTTTCATTATATTTTTTTCTCTATTGCAAGTTATTTAACTTGGTGTGGTGTCGGTCACTGTTCGATCAGATGCCTCAATGGTAAATGGCGTATACTTATATATGGGTGATATCACACTCACTCGGTCCAGTTCTCAAAAATAGGCAAAGAAGATGGTGGAAAGGAAACTTTTTTTCTGTATAAATGGAAAAGTATTTCTAAACAGAGTGGTCAGAACTAGCAATAATTACATAAATTCTCAAGAATCTGTTTAACATTTTCTTTAAATGTAGCTTAAAGTCTAACTTTTCTAATATTTGTCTATTAGACAATAACTAAAACCAAGTTAAGCACAGCAACATCTGAATTAGCTGATTATGATGCAGAGAAGAGCAGCGTTTCATATCAGCTTTGCGCCATTATGCAACACATTAGCAACTTGTATGTGTTGCATAACGGCACAAAACCCATTTTGTTTGATTCAGAGTCCTTACGTTAAATGCACAAACTGATGAAGAGTTACAGTACTCAAAGGAATGCAAAAACTATCAAACAGATCTACACACAGATCTAAAGCTCTGGTTTTTAATGGCTTAAAATCTGTCTTTACAGTAATACTTATTCTGTAAACAAGACCTGCGCAGGTAGAATTTGTAGTTCAAGGAAAGGGACTTTTTTAAGACTGCTTTTAAAATCAAACAATATTTACATCTCTCTAAGAAAAGAAAAAAAATACAAAATAATTGTAAAAAGCCTGAATAAGAAAAAATAAACTACAAGGAAAAAGTTCAACTTATGAAGGTTATTTTTAACCTGGCATAAACTCTTCCCAGACGTATTTTCTGTTGCTGCCTTAAAGTGTCAGTTTATTCGGATAAACACCTGTTGTTGCTGCTTGTTGCTCAGCACCTGCAGCTCTGAAATAAACAAGCTAATTTGTTTCAAATGTCTTACTCGTTAGAAATAAGCATTTTATTAAGAAAGATTCTTACTAATTAAAGCAATCCATGTTAACTTGAGAGCATGTTAACCTTTAAAAACCCCACCAAGAAAAAAAAATCATAAAAAAACTTTTTGTCCCTTATTTGTTACTTCCTTGGGTGAGCAATACACAGATTTAAAACAAATATATTTATTTTTAAATGCACTCTTTTATTTGGTTGAGCAGGCAGTTAGTGGAACAGTGGACTCAGTTAACTGAGCAGAGAATGGAGGAAAAAAATCCACACCTGCTTTTATTTTGCTCTCACACTGCACTTTTGAAAGTGGATCAAACCACAACAAGAGTCAGTATGTGGACCTAAGACTCTACATTAAGTCTTTGTACATTCCTACTACTTTATTTATGGCAAACAGTATTTTTTAGAACGTTTTTGTTTGTCTGTTTTTAATTATTTCCCTTATTTCCAACCTCTGTTTACACTTCAAAGTTTTTTATTCTTTCTAAAATCTCAAGTCTTACATCTTTTCTATATTTGTGAACCAAAGGCCTTACTTCGAGGTGGACTAGAGCTCAGTCGATGGGTTCTTACCTGGTTTCAGATTAGCTTTAGGATTATGAACTATTGCCTCGTTTCCACTAAGCGGTCTGGTATTTTGAGCGTTTCCATTGTAAAATGGACCCATTAAACAGTACCAATCCGTACCTCTTAGGGGCCCCCATTGGTTGTAGGTCCATAGAAAAGTCAAGGAGCAGTTGTGGCAGAACCGCTGTAGCCACCCATTGATCGGCAGAAAGCGATGATGGCTAGAAAGTGATGACGATTTATAGAAAGTGCCAATATAGCACTCATAAGCTAGAGCTCATAAACTAAATGTTTTTACTCATCTTTGCCGCCCATAATCATCTTTCAAGCAACATTATATTCCTGTCATACACGATGTACCAGCAGTAAAGCAATAAAAAGATGAGCTGCTGGATGACCTCTGTCGTTGTTGCTTTTCTAGTCATCGCACTACAATGACGCAAACATTCTAGTGGTCTACAGCACGCATGCGCCGTGAAAACTGAGGCTTAACTAAGTGGAAACGCTCGCCAGAATTAACTGGACCGCACTGGACCACTCCTTACCGGACCAGACCAGACTGCTGGTCTGAATGGGAACGAACAAATGGTTCATCTCATTGATCGTTTCAACCCGCAATTTTTTTTACTTTAATAGACAAACCAAGCATTTCTATTTGAAGACAAATGCCAGATATGTGTGGTGTCGGTCACCAATGTGTGGGGAGTCAATAAAGGAAAGGTTCACCCACACACCAAAGAACAGCAGAAGCTCAGAACGTGTAAAATCCCTAAACATCATGGAACATCTCTACTTACCACTTTCAAACTCACAAAGGACTATCTGAAAGCTCAGGTCAGATCTGTCCATCTGCACCCCCACACTGACCTCAGCTGAGGCTGACCCATACACCTACAGGGGCAGATGCTGACGTTTCCCATAATGCACCAGTTGACTTTGATTTTAGACCCTTCTCATCTCCACCATCTTTAGTCTGTATGTACATATTTTTATTAAATCGTTTTTATTTGAGTGATTGATTATGACTTATAAAAAAAACAGAGATGGCTGTTAAGATAAAACAGCACAGTCTGGAAAAACAAATTAAGAAAATAAGAAAAAAAGGCGTCAAACAACTAACCTGATCAAAGTACATTTAGAAACCTGATAAATTTAACTAAATCACAATAAACCCCTGTTTATACTGAGGCGGAAGGCATTTTGTTGAGGCATTCCTATACAAAACATAATCCAACAAAGGTAAAAGTCCTGAGGGAAAAGCAGGATTTATTTCTGTATTAGAAACCAAGCTGCACCCTCAATTTACAGATCAAATTTGCAATATATGCACGAAAAGACAAACAAACCCAAATCCAAGGTGTTCTAACTTAAAACTGAATTGAGTGGGTTTACATTGAACAGGTTGTACCAACTGAATTTCCCCCTGTATTTTGCGTTCATGTGTGTATACACCACAGCTTTATTTTTTCTTGTGCTTAATGCCAATTGCAGTGAGTGTAAATGAGACTTAACAACAGAAAAGGCTGGAAATACTGAATAACCTCTGTAACAGAAAAGGTATAGCAGTAAAGGATCATATCATCGGCAAAAATGTGACAGTACATATGCCTGACTTTATTTCTAATATAAGAAAAGATATTCTTCAGTGGTTTTTTCCTTTTAAGGTGATACTAAAGTAAGTGGAGTCCAGGATTTAATGGTGTGTAGCAAATTAGTGACAAAAGACTTGATGGGGTTAAAAAAGTGGCACATCAATCACTATAAATACATAGAAAAGAAAAGGGGACCTAAGACTGAGGCTTGAGGCACTCCTTTAGAGACCACAAGAAAAGAAGAGCAGGACTCAGCCATTTGAACACATCGTGTTCTCAACCTTATGCTGCTTTTACACTGATTTGAACTAGGAGAAAAACATACTTCATCATGTCTGCGCTAGTGTTGGGCAGTGGAACAGCCATCAGCATGTGTGCATGGGTGAATGGTACTGTGACTATGTTATGTACGCACTGGGCATGGATGGCGCGTTCAAGAATGCACTGAATGTGGGGTTTTGTATGCATTTTTAGCATATGGTGTTCACACAGGCCTGTCCCAACCTGATGCTAGCACATGTACTCACA
>BSAI01000101.1:19514109-19559599 GCA_036245035.1 Adrianichthys oophorus | reverse complement strand
GCATTTTTTGGTGTCTGGGACTTATACTCTTGATTGCATAAAAAGAATATAACATGAAATAGAGCAGAAAACTTAAGTCAAACTGTCATCTGATCAAACTCTAAATATGTGCATCAAATTATTCCAGTTATGATCAATATTATTGTAACACTAAAAACTAGGCTCTTAGTTTTATGTTGACAGTTTAAGAGACAGGGGTGGAACGCCCAATATTGGAAATAATTGTGCAGCACAGCCTCTACCAAAACCTTCTTTTTGTATCTACCGGTTGATGAAAAGGGGTTTGAAGGCTAATTTGACAACAGTAAATTGAATTTAGCAATCATCTCTTATCTGATCTCTTATTTTGAATGTTTCCACGTGTTTCTTCATGATCACCATGTGTTTTACGTCATTGGAGTTCTGCCAGCTTGCCAGACATTTTCTGCTGACTGTCTTCATGTTGCAGTGAGTGTGTGATCATGAAGGCAGCAGTGTTTGATAGAGTTGCCTCAGATAAATGCAGGCTTTCTCACGTGGTCTGATCTGTGCTTCTGTTGAACGTAGCGCTTCGTTCCTTTGTTCTCCGTTGCCTGCAGTTCACATCCAGATTAAATTGAAGACTAGAGACAATTTTGATAATTGACTGTCGTAAACTTGGTCATAAAACAATTAGAAAAATAAACGCCTGACCTTTTCTAATACTTGTTGCTATGCCAAATTGGGTGTCTATATACTAGAATATTCTGAACACATCTTATCCTGGTTATGACTCATCTGAAATATGATCTCATTTTGGAAAAGACGATCAAATGTGCTTTTAAAAGTGAAGTCCTATTCAGAATAAGTCTTTTTGAGGTGTCAACACCACTGTGAATGGAGTTCTGGGCAGTGATGTTTAATCAAAGGAGCCAGGATCAAAATTGTTTGGTTCTTCCTCCTCTGCAGGGCAACTTCAGGTCTCACCAGGCCTCCGAAACATACAAGGACCAGTCACAGAAAAAATAGATCTGCTTAAAGGTTTACAGCAGCTGACATACACTGTGTTATTTTGCACTTGCTTTTATGGTACAGTGACTTTCTTTTATGCATGTTTGCTTTTTTTCCTTTCATCTTTTTGTGGAGAGGGTGCTCAAGAAGATAGGAAGACCATGTCAAACTAGGCGTGTGACACACAATACATTTATTTTTGTCTTTATTCAATCAAACAGATCACTTTTGTCTGCATTCTGTAGCTAAATGAACCCCATCCCCTGGTGAGAATTCTCTCCTTCATGTGCTGCAGTGTCCTCGTTTTGACTGGAGATGCAAGATGCTCCGTGATGTTATGCAGTTCTCCATAAACACTACATGTAACGCATAGCAGCTAATGAACAGTCAGTTTTTTTCCCAACTTTTGTGAGAGCCATCGTTTCATTTGAGTGGCAGAAATCTGCTGCACACACATGTAAAAAGTCTCACATCACAGCACAATGCTGGTTAACGTACAATGTTTATAAGACAGCTAAACAGAGACTATGCTTCCTTTAGCGTCTTCATATTAGTACTGGTTTTCAGATGGAGAGGCTTTAATTTAACCAAACTGCTTGGTCAGAAAAAATGCAGTTGCAGGAGACAGATGGATTTCCTGATCTATAACACTCTTATTTTCACGCAGTTTAATCTTTATCTTCAAACATCCTATGAGGGACGTGAGGAAATTAAGCATTGGTTACAACTGTCCTCACAGCTGGATACAAACTGCCTCCAAGCTAAAAATGGGCAAACCGCTATAGCGCACACAGGTTGCGTGAGCTTGTGGAGCGAAAACGTTCATGCATGTATATGAGCGACAGGTTGAAGCCGACACCCATCGAACACGCTACGATAAATTAAGGATGAAGTAAGTAAGACGCAGGCACGTCATACATGTGTTTATTTACCGCAGATTACGCAAGAAAGTGCTGTTCACACGATGCACTAGATTACCTAGAGGATTCACTCACCTGCCTTGACTCACATATGAACTGAAGTACCATCCCATTCCTGACCCATAAAGTTCAGTATGATCTGTTACACCTTTTGCAGATATTCCAGCTTCAACTTTTCTCAATGCTGTCCACAAGGTTGAGGACTGTGATTATAGGAATTTTTGACAATTCTTCCAAAAGCGCATTGGTGAGGTCACACGCTGATGTTAGTGGAGAAGACCTGGAACTTAGTCTCTGTTCTTTTTCTTTTTCTGGTTTCCTGAAGCATACAGAGTTAGTTCACTGGAACTAAGGGGCCAAGCCCAAGTCCTGAAAAACAACCCCACACCATCATTCCTCCTCCACCATTTGGCACAAAGCAGTCTGAAATGTACCGTTCTGGTGTCAAACTCCAAACCCAGCGCGTCCATCAGATTGCCTGATGAAAAAGCCTGATTCATCACTCCAGAGAAGGCGTCTCCACTGCTTGTGGCGGCGTGCTTTACACCACTGCACCTGACGCTTTGCATTGTACTTGGTGATGTGTGGCTTGGATGCTGCTCGGCCATGGAAACCCATTCCATGAAGCTCTCTGTGTACTGTACTTGGGCTAATCTGACGGTCACATGAAGTTTGGAGCTCTGGAGCAATTGGCTGTGCAGAAAGTCTCTCCGTCAGTTTACGTGGTCTACCACTTCATTGCTGAGTTGCTGTTGTTCCTAAACTCTTCCATTTTGTTATGATACTTTTGGTAACATAGTGTATATATGACTTAAGCATATTAGGACAATTGCCCAAGACATTCAAACTTTGATCAGAAAAAGACAATTTTTCCAACCAGAATTGGTCATTTTTATTAATTAAAACATTGTGCTTTGAAGAAAATGATATACAAATGTGGTAGGATTGTGTCTACTGGGATTTTATACTTATTCATTAAATTAGTGATATATTTATGAACTTTATATTAGCAGCTAAGGCTAAAAAGCCAAGTCATTTATCAGTTATTCTGGTAAAAGTGCATTAAAAGTCCAGCCCCTCCCTCTAACAGCATGGAGATTCTGGGTTTATTTTTTGGTCCGCTCCCTCGTCTTATTATTCATTCATTCATTTTCCAATCCGCTTTATCCCTTTCGGGGTCACGGGGCTGCCGGAGCCTAACCCGGCTACTCATGGGTGAAGGCAGGGTACACCCCTGGACTGGTCGCCAGTCTGTCGCAGGGGCCACAATCACACACCCATGCACACTCACATTCACACCTACAGACAATTTAGAGTAACCAATTAAACTATGAAGCATGTTTTTGGACGGTGGAAGGAAGCCGGAGTACCCGGAGAAAACCCACGCATGCACGGGGAGAACATGCAAACTCCACACAGAAAGGTCCCCCAGCCAGGACTTGAACCGGGAACCTTCTTGCTGTGAGGCAGGAGCGCTAACCACTGCGCCACCGTGCAGCCCCCTCGTCTTATTAATAAACCAAATATATACAGCTTCTTGTGTGCAGGCTTTCATTCTCTCCCCTCTCCACATTTATCCATTGTCTTTGAAGCTCAGAACAGACATCAAAGAAGCCCTGATGATGAAGCCATCTGCTCGTCTCCTCTGCCCTGGCCTCCATCCATTATGTCCACACTACTTTGTTTGAGAAGCGGGGCTCCTGGAGCCAGTAACACCACACTGCAAACACCTCCTTTTTTTTCTTTTTGTTTGGTGCGCTTCAGTTATCAGTCTGGCAGCTTCAACTCTCAGCTCCACAGGTCAGACAGAACAAACAGCTAAGCTCAGGGTTGCTGACTTCCTGCTTTAGGAGAGCGCATTCAGAATCCACAATGTGATCTGGACACTCTTGTGACAGCTATCCTGCGGTGTAGCTGTCTCCAGCAGATGGTGCTCTTTTGGGATCTTTTCACTTTTTATTTTTGGGGTGTCATGATGTTTTTACTTTCAATAGCCCCTCAATACTTCAACTCTCACTCCAGTCATCTTTTAATCTATGTGTAAAAGCATTCCCCATCGTCATTTAATCTGATTATGCCATTTTTAGACAAAATCAAAAACCTGTTTTCTACGACAGTTTCTGCAGAGCGACAAATTCACCTCTGAGTTGGTGCAGAGTAACCCAACTCCACTTCCCGTCATCCATCTGTTTACACGCCCTCCAGATACTTTACATCTCCTCACAACCCAAACCTAACATTACTGGTGCAACAAAAATTGTGAGCAATATTGGAGCTATCCAACAGTATAGCTTTGACCCAAATGCCAGCTCAGACAAGGAAAACAAAGACATCCATGGAGCGATTTGTTTACAAGTGGACGCATAAGAATAGAGTGGAGCAGGGAGCTTGTGGCCCAATCAGCATCTTTTCTACATCTTTTTCTTATCTGTATGTTTTCGTCTGTTCCTGAATTACGATAAAAAATTAAAAAAACAATTACTCAGAAATCTTAACTTTCAGCTGAATTTCCTTCATATATATATATTATATATATATATATATACTCTAGCATATGAGAAATGTTATAAGAACATGTTAAAACACCAGAAACACGATTATCATCAGAATGGGTCTTTAACACTTCAGCTCCATTGGACAATAAACTGAGTTTTCTTTGGTTGTTTTGATCCTGCTTGTTAAAAAAAAAACACAATTGAATTGATTAGTTTTGCTCATCAGTAAAAGAAAATACTCAAGGAGTTCCAGTTTTTTAAATTGTTTTCTCTGATCATTGGAATGTTTGTTCTCTGTCTTTTCCACAAATACCACACACTACCATTAGCACCCAAACGAAAAGATGGAAGCAATTAGTGAGCGGGAAACACCAC
Source organism: Adrianichthys oophorus (assembly GCA_036245035.1). Lineage (NCBI taxonomy): Eukaryota > Metazoa > Chordata > Actinopteri > Beloniformes > Adrianichthyidae > Adrianichthys > Adrianichthys oophorus. The sequence continues at coordinate 19,554,840 of BSAI01000101.1, read as the reverse complement.
AGCAGGCATCACAGCAGATTCCCGGAAGAAGTGTGCTCCGGCATATGATCCCTACACAACAACAGACGTCGGACGCGTATAATTAGCGCTCGCCATGGCATCTCAGCATGCACAGAGTCCGTTGCCGCTCAAGTATTTAGATGGACGTAAATGAGCCTTTAGGCTTTGTTGCTGATCCTGCATTTGGGATGTGTGACTTGTTGTCCTTTGTTTTGGCAAACACTGTTTTTAGACACAAACGGGAAAAGCATTTCAGTGGATGCTAGCTGCTGTCTGAAGAGCCCCTGCATGAGTCAGTCCAAATATCCAACTGAGCTGTCAAAGTCAAGAGAAGGAATTAAATCTGTTAACACCTCTCAGGTCAGGAATTATTTGCATTGCACAAAGGAGAGTGAAGAAGGTCAAAGTGTTCTCACCAGGCGTTCTTCAGGACTCCCTCTGTGCACCAATGTTCTTAGATGTACAAAGTCAAACAAGTGGAGGCATGAAAAGTGCCTCAGGGTGCAGGAGAGCTGAAAGCTCACCAATAATGTGCTCTCCTGCTCTGTGAACAAACAAAGGCTTTCAGCCTCAGAATAGACAAGGCTGTTTGAAAACCCAACTATGTTCACTGTTTTCCTAAAGCTGAGAAATCTTCACATAAAAGGAAACAACATGCAGGGGAAGAAGAAAAAGCAGCGGGAACACTGTTTTTCTGAGGCCACTTGGTGCCATTGGATGTGAAAAGTGACATATTTCAGGAACTAATATTTAGTATTCTAGAAGCTGGTGGGATATACTTTTCATGCTGAACTGGTGGTGGCCTTAGCTGCTGCATGACGACCCCGGTGGTCCAGCTGCTTTAGCATTGAGGGGAAGCTGAGCTTGGACTTTTCCAAGGACTACTTTCTTATGAGAGCCTTCGCTAAGGGAAAAAAAGTCTCCTAAGATCTACAATGTCTTCTCTGGGCTGTAACTCTGAGCGGCATGCAGAAAATATTGCCCAACAAACACCAAAATTACAGGGTCAACACATTTCAAGTTGTTAGCAAAACAAAAAAAAGAGGAAATGTCTAGATCTTCAAAATAAAGTGCAACAAAGTAGACGGTGATCCTATGTTGCTCCTAATTTTGTCCTAAAAACTACTGTCCTAAAATACTGCTAACAGATACAGTGGTTTCAAGATTTTTTTTTTTTAGATATCCGAGAAAGGAAGATTCATTAAAACATGTTCGCATTCCTAACTTAAAACTTTTAGCTTAGCTTGTTCAGACCCTTTTAATTCTCTCCCATCTTATTGGAGAAAAAAACTGAAACTTTTTCTAAACTCATCAGTCCAAGCAGAAGAGCACCCCCAATCTCACTGTGTAACTAAACCTCACTTTTCCCAATACTATCTTCTCACTGCGTTTCTAAACGCAATGAGAAGATCAGCACGTGATATGATTCTATCACCATAGAAACGCAGATATTGCATTCTGATTAACAGCTCCTCCACCTGGAAAGAAGAAGGTTCTGCAGGCAGAACTAGTCCATAAGCAGCACTGATCTGCATGGTTCTGGCTGCAGAGCCCTGAGGCTGGGATGATCACAGAAGCTGCTCGTGCTGTATGCTTTAATGAAGACAGGAAAAGGAGATGATGGAGAGTCAATTACAGTCTGGCTTCGCAGGGTAACACCGCTTCACCTTTCATTCCACCTCGTGCCACAGGCTAACGGGACCTGATCAGTTCGTTAAAGGTGCTCATGCTGAGACAAGGCTGCTGACAATTCTGCCGTCGACTACTTAGAAGTTACGCTCATCCTCCTACATGGTTGGACTGCTGCATCTGATGTGAGGCAGAAAACATCACGCGTGGAACAGAGGTGACTTTAAGGGAAAGCGAAACACTTCTCTGAATATTTCAGTGCAGAACAAAAATAAAGACAAAATATAAAAATGTGCTTTGTTTTTTGTTTTCATGCACCGATGCTAACTTTGTATCATTATGTGAAGGGAGTTAAGCTGAAAGACAACACACTGTTTATCAGTTTGTCTTTCTATCTATCTAGCCATTAGCTGCAGGTTTTGAGAAAAAATAAAGTTAACTGAAGCAGGTGGCAGGTATGAAAGTCCACCATTGGGTGGGAAGAGCTTCTGTTCAAGATCAGTTGGAAGAAAATCAGACTAGAGCATCTACTCCAGAAATCCTGTTAAGGGCCGCTCCTCTTTATGTGCCTTGTCCCTGAGGAGGGTCACCAGGGTTACTCCTCTTCAGGTGTCCTTACCCTGGGGAGGGTGGCCAGAGCCGCTCCGCTGTAAGTGTCCTGTCCCTCAGGAGGGTCGGCGGGACTGCTCTTTTTCACGTGTCTTGTTTGTGAGAAGAATCACCATGGCCACCCCTCTGCATGCGTCCTGCCCTTGAGTATGCTCACCTCATGAACCTTGTTCCCAAAGATTAGGGGTCCCCATCTAAATTGGCAAGAGGCCCAGTAACTCTGTCAGCCTGGTAGACCAGGGTACGGACATGCAAAAACATTCAGACGATAATTCACTTTTCTGTTTTTTATTTAGTTCCAATGTGTAGTTAAATTGGCAAAGAACTTTTTTAGATAATTGTCAGAACTTCAACAGAACTACAATATAAACAGAACTACACTGAAGTGTAAAAAAAAGATTTTACATAAACTTGCGTCCTGTGTCCTCTTTCACAAACTTTCTGCTGTATTTCACTTCCAGTGTAACAGGTAACCTCAAAAGCGCGAATAATTAAGCCCTTTTCTTGTGCAAATGTAAACTTTCTGTTTACAACCCTTAACTGGAGGTTGGGGCTGCACGGTGGCACAGTGGTTAGCGCTCCTGCCTCACAGCAAGAAGGTTCCCGGTTCAAGTCCTGGCTGGGGGACCTTTCTGTGTGGAGTTTGCATGTTCTCCCTGTGCATGCGTGGGTTTTCTCCGGGTACTCCGGCTTCCTCCCACCGTCCAAAAACATGCTTCATAGGTTCATTGGTTACTCTAAATTGTCCCTAGGTGTGGATGTGAGTGTGCATGGGTGTGTGATTGTGGCCCCTGCGACAGACTGGCGACCAGTCCAGGGGTGTACCCTGCCTTCACCCATGAGTAGCCGGGTTAGGCTCCGGCAACCCCGTGACCCCGAAAGAGATAAAGCGGATTGGAAAATGAATGAATGAATGAACTGGAGGTTGCAAATAATAATACATATTGAACATTCAAGTAATAACTTTGATAAGTGCACTAAACTTCATGAGCATAAAGGTAAACTGCAAAATAGACTTATCTCGGTGTGAGAAATGCACTGACAGCTAACCTCTTATATCTGGAAGGAAAGGAGTCAAAGCCGTTCTGAGGCATACGTGTACATGCTCATTGGTATGCTGAGAGCAGTGCTTGTTCTTAATGATGTTAACAGTTGAGAATGCTGAGTCACAACTGTAGGTAGAACCAAACATTGTCAATGTGTGCAATGCCACTTTGATGAGAGATGGAAACTTCTCCTTCTGGAGTTAAAAGCCTGTCCTCTGGACACATACATGTATGGTTTTCAGTTCTTCCTGGTCAGGGCGTCTGTGTTGTCATTTGTTTGTTGCTCCCAAAGCTTTGTTGGATTCGAGTTCAAGTTCATGCATCCTCACTGAGACACTCCACCACTGTGCCACAAACCTCAGTGGGCAGTAGCTTATGGTTGCACGGTTATTCTATCGACAGGCTTTGCTTTGTTAAGTAACGGCTTCTTTCCTCCCTCCACAGATCCGGTGGACAAAAACAGCAGGCAGCGTGTCAGACCGCTTCCAGGATTCAAGCGTGTTCAATGAGACCCTGCACATCCAAAAAATCCAGAGGACCCAAGGGGGGCGCTACTATTGCAAGGCGGAGAACGGGCTCGGTTCTCCAGCCATCAAGTCCATTCGGGTGGACGTCTACTGTAAGTGGATCAACCTTCTATAGTCTAGTTTTAGTCAAAAAGCTTCCTTTTTTTAATTGATTTTGGGTCAAATAAACCTTAAATCAGGAGCTTTTTCCTATTTTATTAGTGAAGAATAATATCAACACAGATAGATGGACCGCAGATGTGATCAAAGAACAGAAGACAGACATTAAAATGTCTCTTTTTATTGAAATGATCTGCCTTTCTTTTGAAGCTGCTGCCTCTCCAGTCTGCCTCTGAACCACAAACCGCTTGATATTTGTCAAAGAAAACAGTGATTTATTCATATTGCTTTATTGATTTGGCATTCTTTGGCCCAATGGTGGAGACACAAGAGTGGTGACCTCCTCTCAGAAACCTCCTGCTGACCTTTTTACTGTTGTGTTTGCACACGCTATGCAATCCCGACTGGATAGCTTTTATTAGAAATAAAATTTAAACCAACAAACATGCATTATGAGAGGGGTTTGGCCTCAAATCTTTTATTATCAGGAGCACCCACAGAGATTGTAGGTTTTTTTGTTTCTTTATTTCTAACTATTTTAGAACTAAAATGAAAAACCTTTTTTGATCTTATGTCAGCCATGTTATAATCAGAAAAAAAATATTTTGGGATCACGCATTTATTCAGTTTTGTTTACAGACGATAATGATGGTGTTCATTCATATAGTTTGTTTCTACCTTCATCAAGGCCCTTTACAGTCACAGTCACAGTCATGGGTGAACTGGACATGAGTAGACATATTAGAAACCAAACATCTAACTATTCCATCAGGAGTGAGCCACAACTCTCTCCTAGCTTTGTGAATATTAAAAAAAAATGGTGGATCTGTCCATCCACACACAGCCACTCATTCATCCATTCTTCTTTACTTTTATCAATGCTTAATGGCTTAAACGTTTATATCTTCTTTAAGGCCCAGAGCAATTTACAGTCACGGTCCCATTCACCCATGCACACACACATCCACACACTGATGGTGGTTCTACTGCCACACAAGGCACCAACCTGTTACAACCAGGAGCAAAGTGGAGTTCAGTGTCTTGCCCAAAGACTGGCAGGGCAGGAACAGAACCTACAATCCTGCAGTCAGAGGTCGACTGTTCTAGCTGTGAGTGTGTGCGGTTATTTGTCTGTGTGCGGCCCTACAACGGATTGGCGTCCAGGGTGTGTCGCATCTTCACTCAACAGTAGCTAGGAAAGGCTCCAGCAACGTCACGACCGAGGCTTAGAAAATGGACAGCTGCATGGGTATATTGGGTATGTGACAGTAGAAGGAGACTGAAGTTGGAGCTGCCAAGTAGCAGGGAAAGCCAAGTATGTTACACATAAAAAAAATTAGCTGTTGAGTTTGTACTTCATTACCTGATTTGAGAAATTTGTTTAAATTTGCCTCAAGTGTAAATATTGAAAGGGAAAATCCTTTAGAGATCATTTTTCTGAACTACAGGACAACAAACACCTATGGAGCTGACCACAGACTGGTCTTTATGCTACAGCTACACGTTGACAACAAACACAGTCACAGCTTATGAAGTTTCTCATGCAACGTCCACCAGCTCCCCTTTGGCTCTTCTGTTGCGGGTCACACCCTAATGTAAGCCCTGGATGTAACATCACACTAAAAAATTGCCCTTTCCATGGAAATAAGCCAGACAATGTCTTTTAGACTGAACTTGCACAGAAATACCAAAGTTCCCTCGTCTGGCTTTTGATATTCTGAGACGGTGAACGTCAGAGCTCGTTATGTGCTTTGTACGCAGATTTTATTCTCATTCCATTACATTTAATAGGAAAACACTTTGCAAAAAATGCACAGCTATGTAATTTGGACATTTCAGATGTGGAGAATTTTGCTTTTATGCTGTGGTGCTCCAATGACTGGGATAAATGACTGTAGTTTTATATAAGGACATAAAAGCTTCAGTTCAGAATGTTAATTCATTTGGCTCAGCACATGCAAATGGGTCTGAAAGAAAACTGCTGTGTGTTGTGAATTAATACATTTTGAATTGTAAATCCCTCCCCACCATGTCCTTGGTCTTGAGCCATTATATGTGTGCATGTACGTGCTTCACAAATCTTGTGTTCTGTTGCACAACCAGCAAAATCACATTATTCCTGCAGAGCAATGTTGCTGCCGTCCCCTGAGGGCGACTTGACTTGATGGACCTTTGCAGCTCGTGCTATTTTTGGTGGTTCACGGCTTTAAACTTTAATTTTCAAACCCGCTTTGGACCCGGTTCCAAAAACACTCTGAAGTCTGTTTTCTTCCTGTTCTTTTTATCTTTGGCGTGCATTCATTTGTTTTGTATTCTTTAATTTGTTGCTGTAAATTAGCCCAGCAGGTGGACGGAAGAGCTTTGTGTTCAACAGACAACATTTTTCTATGCTTGTTAAACCCCGAAGCAGTCATGGACTGTATGGACCAACTTGTTTTCCTCCCTTACTGTGCATTTGAGCCTCCGAACTCTTTGAGCATCGTTGGGAAGCTACTTGGGAAAAGTTTTGGAATTACAAGTTGTGGATTTTGAGTGGCGTTAGCATGGCAAGCTCTCAAAAGTGGCATTCCCCGGCTGCTCGAAGAATTCTCTGTGGAATATTGTGACAATTTAGTACATGAATAGTGGGATAAAGCTGAACGAAGGGTTAGGAGATGTGGAATGACCATATTGGGAATATGGCCGTTCTTAACAAAATAAAAACCTTCGTGGCAAGGACATTCAAAAACGTACTTTTCTCGATTCTTCTAAAAATTAAATAGACCTCTTCGTCATCCTCAGGCAACCAAAAGAAAAAAGGAAATGGTTGCCATGGAGATAAAACCAACAGAAAGCTGCAATTTAAAAAAGTATTTTTTTTTTCAATTAAAATGCAGGTGATAGGTGCAGAAGGGAGAGTGTGACTCATGTAACAACCACTCAGCCACTCAATTTTCTTATTTTCTTTTGTCTTTATTATACCAAAAATTGGGTTTTGTCATTTACAAATTTTAAAAGTCAGCAGAAAAAAGGGGACGTTTCGTTCAAGTTCTAAAAACAAAACACGGGCAATACCCTTCCACCCCCATGTTGATTGCAAAATGAGGAACATGAGGAAACAACAAAAAAATTATGTTATATATATTAGTAAAGACGTCAACACTAAAGAATTAAAACAGCCTTCAAACATGTCATCTTCAAGCGGAGCTGACAACCCATCTTATGAAAATGGATTCCAGCATTGAGTCTGCCCTTGCATAAAGTGCAAAGTTTTTTAAAGTTGTTGATAAAATCTATAAAGGATCATGAAAAACTGACCTGTTCCATCAACTTTTGCTTATATCAGAAATAGCAAACTAAAGCCAACTCATTTACAAAACCCAGAAGTCCGTTTAAGCCCATTTTCAAGCTGCTGACACCTCAGTTGTGCTCATCCACTGTTGGCTCAGTGGGGAAAGTCTTCTGCAAAGTTAATAAAGGATTCCTGTCTGACTCTCTCTGATCGATTTTAAGCTTAAGATGCTCTTTTTGTTTTGTTTATTTTTTTCCCAATGGGGGATTCTTTTTTATGTTCTCGTTTAATTTTAACTTTTAATGTTTCAGTAGACAAATGATTGAGAAGGTTTTAAGAGTTCTGCAGGGCCCGCTTACTGCAGGTTCAGAAGGATTGCCAGCTCAGCACATGTTGACCAGCAGAGAAAGTTTTCATAGAAGGGATTGACCCCCCCCCCCCAAGCAAATCGATGATTCAGGAGCACATAGGAATTCGTATAATGTTTGCGTCGGTCACATGCACCAGTATGGGGGTTGATCAGTATGGGAGCTGCAGGCTTTTGGGTTGTCTGGGCTCGTGCTGGCTGGTAGAGAGGAGCGGCTGATCATGAAGTGAGCGCATGTGAGTCTCATAGTTCTTTTGAGGCTCTTGCAGCCATCTTAATCCAAAAGAACCCATGGTGACATCACTGGAACAAAAAAAACATCACAAACATGTTCTGTGGTCCACTTGGTCTGTAGTATATACCTTATGATCTTCATGTGAAAATGGATCTGGCTTCTTATGGGTTATGACATACTGCTGATGATGTATGGTATCCATACTCCACACTGTAGTCATTTTCAGGGTTTGCGCACTGGCTCCCTGCTGACCGCGCACAAATGCTACACACACAGTGTACAAGTGATACGTCAGTACCCGTAGGATGCCCACACAAACGAAACATTTGTTTCAAATCTGACAGTCAAGCTGTGGGCATGGAGAGCGCACTTATCACTTGAACAGCACTAACAGGCCCCTTGTGCAGCGTGCAGGTTTCGGGGCGAAAAATCCTACTTCACGCTTACTTACCCTTTCGTGTTAAGTGTTCGCTATGACCTGTCACCCGCGGCATACTTGTAGAAAAAAATGTGCATTTTCACACAATGGGCTCACCGAGAGGTCAACGATATTGATATTACGGGCGGGCCACCTGCGTGCCTTGTACAAGGTTTGCCCAGTTTTTCACCCGCAGACAGCCCACATCCACCCATAAGCACAGTTCTGACTAAGACATTAAGGAACCCATACAGCTCAAAGCTTTGCTGATCAAAGATAACGAAACAAATGAAACTTAGGCTGATTCTGTGCAAGATCAACACCAGGCCTTGTGCACTCTGCACTGTTCAAACCAACCCACCAGGTAACAGATATCATTTTACTCAGCTGATTTTTCCCAGATCTTTCTTTCTGCTCTCTTTCAGAGGGATTACAAAAGACAATAGCTCGCTTTCTGTGTGTTATCAGCGCAGAGACTTGCGCAGCCTTTACTCCACTCAGAGAATTTTAATGAGGCCATTGCGAGTGAGTGAATTTTTTTGTGGATGTTCTCCTGTCCCAGCCTCCATGCCTTTCCTTTTCATGTCCTTTTTGGCAGCTGAAGTGTCTGTCTGGATTTGCAACATCTGAATGAGCGCGTGCATCTCTGTTTCTTTGTTTGCTCGTGCGTGCCGCGGGGAAACAAACGTTCGAGGCAGCCCGTCAGGTTCGAGTGCACGGTTGATCATGCAAGCTTCTACGGCGAGGTCCTGACTCGCACACAAACAACTCAGCTCATCCGGGAGAACTTTTCCTCAGCCGTGCAAGCCAAGGACAGGGACACTTGAACACGCGTCTGGTTTGTGTTTGTACGACCTCTGTGGAGTTCAGGAAGAAGCTCAGAACTGCAGCTGATGCTGTTTGTTTTGCAGATCTACTAGCTTTGCTAGAGCCGATTGGTCAGTACGGCCAGTGCTTCTTATCCTGTGAGGTATCCAGTTCACAAGCTGCCTGGGTCTCTGTGTTTGCACAGGACAAAGGCAGACTATGCAACCGCAGAAAAGATTTGAGTCCCAGACAAAAAAAATAGTTTTCTTCTTTTAAACATTTAATTGTGCTATTTATTATATTTTATAGCAAGATATCTAACTTTATCTTATTAGCTTTAGCTCTTTCTTTATGTATTCAAATACATATGTAGGGCTGATGACCCGTTCGGATTAAATCTGATGTTATTCTTGACTCAGTACCAACAATTGGACGTCTGCGGGCATATGCAGGTGGCCCACACAAAGTTTTAAAATCGCAGACCACTCTGTAAGCCTGTAGAGCAAAACTGTTCATGTGGTATATTTTTCAGAACATAAGTCGCAGCAGCAAAAAAAATGCATAATAAATAGGAAAATAATCTATAAATCGCAGTTTTGGGAGAAATGTATTGAATCAAACACAAGAACAAGAATGGACATTTCATCTTGAAAGGCAAATCATAGGAACAGAATAGATAATAGATAATAAAGCTTCATGAAACATCAGACAAATCTAGTGTAAAGGCGTAACTTAGGGACAGTTATTTAGATAGAATAAAGAACAAGCTAACAACTCAACTCTTTTTATCTCTTCAAATCACTAAATCCATTTGAATTTTTCATCCTCTGTGTCACTTTGGAGCAAATCTGCCAACCTGTTGGTTTTGGTTGATATTGTCCTGATTTATAAGTAGTTTTCACAAAGAGGAACATTTGTCAAACAGTCATGGTACCTAGAGCCAGTACAGTTTGCAAATTAACCTTTGCGGGGTTTATTTAAAAAAGACTCTGGTTGCGCCGATGCAAAAATAATTCTATCCTACATCAGAAATGACCAAAAGTGAAGTGTGATTCTAAAGGATTTCTTTTTACATCCGAGGTTAGATTTCTTTGACAGGAAAACTGTCCGGGTGTTGAGTTTTATTGAATTCTATATTTAACTTTATCGTTGTTTGGGATCATAATTAAACCCAAATAGGGATGTGACCTTTAAAATAGAAGAAGACTGTTGACTACAACAGTGTGTTGCTGGATATGTTCCAACAGAAGCCATCCTGTTCCTCTCATTTGCCCATTTTTTGGGTTCATTTATGTTGTCTGTTGAAGCGGAGATAATACGCACAGCACAGCTAAAGCAAAAACTGACTTCAGATGAAAATGAGTTATTGGGTTGTTTGGCCAAAGAAGCGTTTTTTTTTGTTTTGTTTTTTTTGTTTTCAGTTCTCTGTTGCAATCTTGATCAAATATGTGACAGAACTTTTAAAAAAAAGTTATTAGGCGAGTAAAGCAAGCTTCGGTGCACTTGTAACGAAGTTCTTGGCTAAAGAATTTGATGATCATGAGTTTATTTGCAATTATCTGGTGACCTGTTCGGGGTGAACCCCACCTTCACCCTTCAATTCAATTCAATTTAAAGCCCAAAATCACAACCATAGCCGTATCAATGGGCTTCACACCGGTATTTATGCAAAGAACACAAAGTCAGTCATAAAATATAAACAATAGCTGGTTGCAAAACTAAAATAAACAGAATAAGCTAAACTGGCATCCCTGCCTTTAGACCCTCCTTCTCAGTGAGGAAAAAAAATATTTAAGAAAACCCTGTCTTAGGGGAAAAAATAAGAAACTTCAGGGATGCCCACATGAAGGAGGGATCCTCTCCCAGGACGGACAGGCGATGTGCTAGAACTGTTAAAGAAATTAGCTTATCTAACTCTACAACTACATGTATGAATAGTGTAGCAGATGGACTTCATGGAAATGAAACTGTGGGGCAGCTGAGGGTGCAAGACGAGCCAGAGGGGAGGTCTGCAGCCAAAGACAGGACCACAGACGATCCACCTGGAATCTCTCCCGCTCTAAAGGAGGGGAGTGTTGTATAATTACTTTAGGTTTTTTCTGGGTTTAGGAGGAGGTAAAAAATTGTCATCCAGGTCTTGATGTCTCTAATGCAGGCATTACATTTCTCTTTGGTGTGCTCTATGTGGTCATTTTGGTCAGGTGTAAAGGATAAATACAACTGTGTATCATCCGCAGTGAAAATTAGTCCTGTGTTTTCTGATTGTGTTTCCTAAGGGCAGCATGTAAAGCATAAACAGGATGGGTCCTAGAACTGAGCCCTGTAGGACTCCGTAGCTAACTCAACCACAATTAGAGGAATGTCCATTTAAATTTACAAACTGGTAGCTGTCAGATAAATAGTTCAGTCCTTGGGTAGGCTCCAGCAACCCTGTGACCCAGAATGGGAATGAAGCTATTTTACAAAATGAATCGGTGGATGGTAATCAGTCAATTAAAACCCTTAACCTACTGTATATTTGAGTACAACTGTGTTATGAAATACAAAATAAAAGTTGATGTTTTCTTTTAATGCCTAGGGAAATTGGTTGTCATAAACATTGAATTTGAATTAAAATGGTTTTAATTCAGTTAATTTAATTTGCTGATTTGAATCAATTTTCAACCAAAATAAATTGATTTAGTTTCAATTTAGACTTCTAATATTCTTGAATAAAAAGTCCTGAAGTGTTTTTTTTTTTTTTTTTTTGACACATATATTTAGGCTTGGGTTTGGTTCATGTTGTTTATTTCAGAACAGTTGAACCACTAGGTGGCTTTTTTCAAAGAGTCCCTAGTTATGCCAATGTAAAACACCCCAATTTTACATTAGAAACTTGTTAAGCTACTGACATCAATGAATAAACAGCCGCCTAGTAGTTATTGTGGTTTTTTTATCTTCAAAATTTTGACTCCTAAATTTAAGGTTTGGGTGATCTGTTTTTGGTTCATGATGTGCTGATTTAATAACAGCTTTTCAGAGAAAGCTATATTTGTATTTCCTTTTTTAAAACAAGTTCAACAACCAAAGCAACTCACTCAAGAACAACAGAGTGCCTTTATTCAAAACGTCCATGGTAATGTCTATGTCAAAAAAAAAGATTTAACATCAGAAACTTGTTAAATTACAATTATTCTTGAGTAAAAAGTCCCCCAATGGTAGCTTAGTTCTTTTTTTTCCACTCATAAATTGTGTGCATGTGGTTGAATGGGACTGTGACTGTCCTAAGAGGGTAGTAAAGTGATATATAAGTATAAGTCATTTGCCATTTTAAAGTTTGGGCTTTGAACAGTCCTTTCATTCCTTGATTTGCTTTTGTCCTTCGTAGCTCCATTTGTATATTTGCTGCTGTGCGAGGGATCATTGTCATATCACACGACCCACTTTCAGCCCAGCTTTAGCTGTGAGACAGATGGCCTGACATTTGACTCCAGATTATTCTGGTAAACACAGAACGTTATGCCTGATGCAGGAACAGAAACATTTCCAGGTCATGCCATTTAAAAACAAACAAACAAATTCAAGTTTAGACATGATGATGCCCAGTTGTGGTCCTTCACTGTGCTCCTTAAAATTTAACATCCTACTTTATCCCCCAAACATCCATGTCCTACATAATGCCAATTAAGAATCGGGTACCATTTGGATTTTATCTGGTGCTGGTGCCAAACCAGTACTTTTGATTTCCAGTTCCTAAACAGAGCTTGAACTAGTGTTTTATCATGTCACAGGGTGAAGGAGAGTGTTGAATGTGCCTAAGATGCCTTTTTTCATTCTTCCTGACAGTCTGCACTGCAGTGCTGCATCTCCGTTTGCAAACACGCTAAAGTAAACATGTATTTCACCACTCATTGCCATGACGGACACAATGACGGTAGGACAGCCAAACTTTTGTTCACTCAACTTTGGCATTTTGTCTGAAGCTCCACCCACAGTCAGTCATTCTCATATAAACCTGCTTACAATTGCTGGAAAATGAAATGATTGGCTAGAATTGTACAATAGAATAAAAGTGAATGACAAATTATTATTCTAAAATGAAGTACAAAAAGGATGCACCAAAATCTGTTTTCATCTGGTAGAGTAGTACCATATACGTCGGTACTAGTACCAACTTGGGACCGAGTTTCAGAGCAGGTGTTTTGGTTCAATCAAAACCTTAAATCAGTTGATCTAGATAATCAGCAATGTGTTTGAAAGGAATAGCTTGAAGATAAGAAGCACTGTAGACCCTAAGAGCCAAGGAGGCAAACTCAGGTCAATATCAATGGTCAAACCTCTTGGCTTGGCAGTAGCTCCAGTGTTGGAAGTGGTTGGCACCGTACTCTAACAGACAGAACAGCTATAGAGAAAATATATTCACTTGATGGGTCCTTTACAATAAATGGTAAAGTGTATACTTATATGGCACAATGATACATCGATTAAGACCTAAAGAGCTTTACGGTCAGAGTCCCATTCACCCAAAACACATTCACACAAAGCTGTAGCCAACAGGAGCAATGTTGGGTTCAGTTTTTTGCCTAAGGACACTTCAACGCATGGACAGGCAAGCCGGGATCAGAACCAAACCTGCAACCTTCCAATCGGAGGTCAACCGATCTACTTATAGCTAACAATAACCCCCTCCTCCAGTGCTCATTCAAGACTGTGGATGTCCATGGTCCATTCTTAACATGATGAACTCACAAGAACTCAAGCCCATGTTTACCATGACCTCCTATTCTATTGAGGATGAAGAACTGTGGGTGAAACCGCTTCCTACATTCTGTGATTGGATGAGGCCACACTTGGCAACCATTATTGCCTCTTTTTTTGATTAAATACTCTCATGTGGTTGGTAATGCATTGCTAATATGACTAATTTTAAATAAGAGAACCTGAAATTGACTATTGTCCTTGGCGATATAGCCTTTGGCACCATTTGGTCTCTCAGTTCTCCCCCAACACAGTTGAGTAATATAAAAAAAGGAAGTAGAAAGTAGTTATTCCTTGGTACTATTCTGAAAAAGTTATTTAAGCGTATCCTATACAGTGTATCTTTTTAAACTTTAAAGAAAATTAGTCTTTTTATTTTATCTTTATCAAATAACATTTGATGCCCATAGAAATGGCAAAAATATTGATGCATTTGATTTGTGTGTTGAGTATTGATCATCAAGTAACTGTTCTGCATCTATAGGAGATTGTTGTTTGATGACATCAGTGCGAAGGTCGTTGGGTTGAAGCTTTCACGTCACCAGTTTTTTTCGTCCAATCTAAACTATCTTTGTAGGTGCTGTTGCTGAGATCACTGATCTGTGACCTGCTTGTTTTCCAGGGAGATGAATTAGAGAAGAGATGGGCAAAGGCAGGCGGTACTTTCTGAGGCGGAGAATGGAGAGCAGGGAGGAAGAGATTCATTAATCCTCCAACTCACAGAGCCAAACAGAAAAAAAAGGATCACGCTGTTTTCCATAACCATAACCAAGAGGAAGACGCTGCAGCTTCTTCTTTAGGGCTGCTGACGTGTAACTTCTTTTTAAATGACTCACAATGTCTACTTGTTCATAGACCGATTTGGAACACAAGAACATACAGGGTTTACACGTACCTGGACATGCTGTCCTAAGTAAACTGCTGCCAGGCAGAAAATGAACTCTATCGCTAATGCTACATTCACATCGGGCTTGGTAAACATGCGTTTCAGCGACTGCTTTCAATGACAAGTTTTTGTAAACGCTCACATATGCCTCTTTCGGGAACTCTTGCATCCACACGTCACAATGCAGTTCTTTAAGTCTTTTTTAGCCAGATCCATTAATTTTGCTCAACCTCCACATTTCGCACCAAGCCTCTTCCCACTGTGAGTAAATGCGCTAGTATCAGATAGCTACAGCCCAGCTACAACTCTGACTTAAAAAGTTTTTGACTTGTAGATAAAATCCAGATATGCCCCCATCCCTGAACCTGGTTACATATCTGCGGTCTCGCAGCAGCACTTTTTTGGCGCTGTGGCACATTGAGAGCTCAGTAACTGAACTTTGTCAAGGAAGGTACATAGCCTCGACCAATCAGGGACTCAGTTTTGGAACGTGACGTGTTGTTGACAGGTGGAGTCCAAAACAAAATGGAGGAGAATCTGATCCTTCTCGTTCTGAGCTTCTAAATATGTTTCTTTTTTCCATAGAGACAATAATAATACAATCCTCTAATTGTATTCCTATTTTTTTTTCCTTTCTCTTACTATTGCAGGAAAGAAGTAGGACAAACACAAAAAACCTGAAAACGTGACGGGAACCAAATAAAACACGACTGAAATTTATAACAAAAAGGCAAACGAAGGGACACAATCTACTTCTTCAATCAATTTCTTTACAGTGGCAGTAATTACACCTATCTAGACCCGGAGAATGTGGTCTTGTAGGGAGAGTCATTACTTTGTCATACTTAATGCAAAAGTGATGATACATTTGGCTAAAGTTAGTTAAGAGCAAGCTTCCATCAGGCTGAGGGCCAGTCGCATTAAAGACAGAAACTCCTACCCAGTGGAATTTAACTGCAGGTAAATGCGGCATTGTAGAAGCGCCCTGTGAATAATTCAGCACTCATAACTAAAGACTAGAGACGCATGCCAAACAGTCGCATGGTGTTGTTGTCCTACTGGAGCTTGAAAGCAACCAGCCAACCAGGGTTAATGGTGACAGAAAAAGAACAGACAGAAGCCGTCAGAAAAGCCCCAACCACAGAGGCGTGACCTCTCCGTGTTCATTAAGTCAGGAGCTTTGACCTCCATCCACTGATACGACCATGGCTCTGCAGTTCAGACCAACAGATATCATAGTTTTCATAAATTATGTATATTTCTAATTTGGATGGATAAAGCTGCTGGCTGAATCAATTCATTCTAAAAAAAAAAAAAAAAAAAAAAAACATTCAGAAGTTTTAGGAGCAGAAAAATCTGTTCCTGGTTTTCTGAGGATTCTTTCAAAAAAACAGTATTTGGTTGGTGTAATGATGCATAAAAGGCCCAGAACATGTCAGTCTAAGTTCAAGATGGTGCAAAAAAAGTCCAAGTGGCGCCAGAGGATTCTCAAAGCTTTATTGCTAATGATACCATTGTTCTACATAATCAGACACATTGTCCACTGTGTGAAATTACTCCTCCCATTTGCAGAGTGACGGAGTGAGAGGAGATGTCATTGCGGCATTTTGGTGTCAGGGAACCGGAGAGTGGTGCGAAAGGCTGCCAGCGCTCTTATCGCATGCCTCACGGCTCAGAGGATCATACTCATTTCACCCAGATATCTCCGCTGCACAGGCAGCTGTCTCAGAGCAAACTCTGTGCAGGAGGAGGTGAATTGAAGGAAAAGCAAACTGCGCGGGGTGTAAACGACACGTACGGTGCTCACACTCCATCAGAGCTCTCTTCCACGCAGATGTTACCGACACAGGTTATTACCTATAGACCTGCACAAAACAAATGCACATTTTTTATGGCATCTTCTTTTTTTTGACTGACATTACCGTTTTTTCTGCAGTATAGGGCGCACACTGTCAGTGAATTGATAAGAGGCATTAGGCGAGACAAATAAGTCAGAGATAAGTCCATCAGTCAGACAGACTTTATTAACTGTGTTCACAGTAACTGTAACACGCTACAAGTTAGCTACGTTAGCGTATTTTCAATACTTGTAACTCCCAGCCTTGTTAGTAACATGTTAAAAAAAACATCGGATACAGCTACTTGTTAGCTGCAATAGCATATTCACAACACCCATATCTTCCAATCTTGTTTATAACACAGACCGATACTGCTACAAAAAGTTACTGTGCCAATGCTAACTCCCAACCTAATTAATAACATTTGGCAAAAACAATGTTGGATACATCTACCACCTTAATATACTTTATTTAACTCGTTAAATTACCATCCATCTTCTAAACCCGCATAACTCAATGTAATGATTTGTATTCTATTTGATACACTCATTTCTGAGACCATTATCTTATTAACATGACCAAACGTTCCTTAAAAGCCAATTGCATATAAATGGTTTATAGTTATATAGCGCTTTCCTACTTTGAAGGCCCCAAGTGCTTTAGAGTCACACCCATTTACCCATTCACAGAGGACGATAATGAGCCCTGTGATAATCCATCCATCTTTTACCAGTTATCTTGGCCAGTTCATGATGGCAGCAATATAAGCAGAGATGCACAGAACTCCATCTCCACTGACTTTTTTCAGTTTTGCAGGAGGAACTTCCAGGTACGTCCAGGCAAGGAAAGATGTATAGTTCCCTCCAGCCAGTCCCCAGAGCTTCCACCTGGTGGGATATGCCTGGAAAAAGATGCCAGAGCTACCTCAGCTAGCTTCTTTTTATGTGGAGGAGCAGTGGCTCTAATCTTCTATCAGTCACAACACAAACTTTATGACAATGGGTGTTGAACATAAATGTAGACTGACCAGTAAATTAAGAACTGTCTTTCGGCTTAGCTTCTTCTTCTCAAGAACTGATTGCCGCAAATGTATTACTGTGCCTCTCTGTCTGTCAACCTCATGCTCCACCTTTCCTTCACAAGACCCCAATATACTTTATCCTTTAACTGCCTGCTCATCCAAATGATAAAGCACAGTTGAAAACACATTTGTAAAAACATTGATTGTGGGAATTACCCAAGGCAATCAGCTATTAAAAAAAAAAAAATACTGATTTTCTTTTCTTGGGGCCGAAGCTCTCCACCCACCCTGAGAAAGGCAAACCACCTCTTTCCGGTTAAGAAACAAAAGTTTTGGCAGCCACATCCTGTGATTATATGATCAAAAACAAAATTTTTTGGAGTTATTTAAATCCAGTTTTTCAAATGATGCAGTTGGAACCATTTCAGCCACATATGGTGTAATAAACTCCCACATTGCAAAAAATGAGCAGAAAAGGTATTCTGTAACATCATCAGTTGTAGGAGAATGTCCAATAAAGCCACATTAAAACGGGGTCAGAGCTTTCCATTCTTCTTTTATTGGAATCGTATCTTTTTCATTGTAAGGCCAAGTTCACACTGGACGCAGAGGCGCTGCAAAGCGTCGCGGAACGGAGTGCGCATGGTCTCCGCTTTCACTTGCATATCACACCAGATGCATATTTTTCCGCGACGGTCTACAGGCACTTCTGCTCAACTGTAGTTATTTAGAACATTGTAGACATTGCAGAACATGTGCTGGGGGTCGTTCAACTCCCTGTACTTCTCCACTTCTAAAATTAATTTGACATGTCCATCCTGACTTGTCGCCAACTGCTCTCTGCCTCTCTCTCTCGATTGTGTTTTTACAGCCCAAACTAAGTTGATCTGTGTGTGTGTATGTGTCTTTATTTGTGTGTGTGTGTGTCTGTTTGTGTGTTTTTCCGTGACGGTCGACAGACGCTTCTGCTAGTGCTTTTTTTTTGCCATCATGGGTAAGTTAATATCCTATCCTAATATCCTCGTTGCCAACTGCTCTCTCCTCTCTCTTGTTGATTTAATGTGTGTACATGTCTGTTTGTTCTATGTGTGTTATGGTTGTGTGTTTATTTTCAACTCTACTGTATGTTTAGATACAAAAATATGATCGCATTTGTCAATTGCAGTGTTTTATTGTGAACATTTGGTTATAGTTTGAAAATTGACCAGATTTTCTTGTGTGTCTTGGCGTAACTTCCTGCCAGTATTGACACAGATCACTTGCGGCTTGCGCAAATAATTGACCAGAGGCCGAAACGTTCCGCTGCATGACGCGAGTCGACGCGGAGGTCCACGGCTAACACTTCTAACATGGCTAATGTGTAGCATGTTCCAAACAAGTTCTAGATTACTGTGATCACAGTTGATCAAGTCTGACTGACGGACATATCTTTGACTCTTTCTCGATTGGTCGGCCTTGTGTGACATAATTTTAAAAACAGACCATTCATTGACAGTGCGACTTTTAATCCAGATTAAAAGTCTGTAAGGCCTGGTTCACACTGCAGTGTGGAAAAGACGGCAATGCTAGCCTGTAAATTCTAAGACACAGCACTTACATGTTGTCAAGTATATCCTATAAACCAAAACTTAAGCAGTTGAATCCACTTCTAAAGTGGTCACAGTTTCAAACCTGATAACTGTCAGTACAGACTTTTGGTCTGTTGGTTCTCTACATAGGCTGCAGGATTTAGCCATCCAACCATCGTGACACAACATCACCTTAATCTGTTTGCTAGCTGAACTTTTGCAGTTTGCAGACATAAAACTCTTCAATGCTTCTTTGACACCAACCTCACAAAACTGTGTATGGGCTTGCATAGAGCCAACTATAGAACTGTCAATAACTGTTTTTTTCTTTCAGAATTCAGAGATATGACCACTAATGGCTAACAGTGTAACATAATGACCTGCCTCACTTTGCAACATTCCCCTCCTCTTGCTCTGAAGAAACAAGTTGCCATGGCAACATCTCTGTAAAAGATTTTAGGAGACAGTAAACTGAGCCAGATGTGATGGTCTTCAGTCTGAGGCTTGTAAATACGAAGCCCCCTCTTCTGTAGGAGAGGCAATAGGAGACGAGACGGAAGCAATGAGTCATTCCCCATCGGCTAAAATTGATTACATGCCGACAAGATGACCAAAAATCCTATCATGGCCAATGGTCTTATAGGTATTCTCTGTACTACTTAATTTAACAAACTAAGTTCAAATCAGGGTAAAGACATTAAACCCAAAATAGACATGATGACACAGAATCAGAGGCTGGAGCAGAGTGCACGCATGTGGAGTAATGCACACGTTTACACGCATCCATCTGTCTTTTAAAAATACAGTACATAAAAGCAGAGACTAGAGGTTTGATGAAGTGCATTATTCTGTCGTTTTTTTTCTTTTCACTTTCATCAAAACCACCCGGTGAATGTTTTAGAATTCCTTCAAAGGCTGATTTCTACTGGTCAGGTGAGTATCACCACGTCGAGCTATGAAGAGATTGGTGATAAACTGGAACGCCGCTGTCATGTACTCATGGGTTCCAGCAAGTGTTCACATGACTGTGTCGTGCTGCCACCCCACCCCCCTCCATCAAAGAACTGTGTGAGATGTGAGATTCGTCGGTGTGTGGGGAGGGAACGGCGTGGCCGCCACATTCAGGCATTTAGCCCAACACGGAGAGATTTACCGGTCTGCAGCGCTACGAACCTGCAATTACAAACCCTGGCAGCGCTGGCAGAGGCAGCAGGCACAGCACAGTTTTCCTCTGGGCTCTGGGATTTAAAGCCTCACAATCAGTCAAGCGTGACTTAAGAAGCTAATTACACAAGAGCGACATATACACACACACACATGCACACACACTTACAATGTGCTTACATGAGAAAGACTGATGGTGGAGGTGGAATTTGGTTTGAAATTCATAAAATTTTAATCCAGAGTGCGCATTTCCATATTTATCTCCTGCCTCCTAGCATCCACTTCTGCTCCGCTCACATTTCAGACCTATTAATAGCTCAAATGACGCCGTATAAAAATCCCACTTGCAGAAAAACACACGGGTCCTCTCTGGTCAGGCCTCCGAAGACGTGTAGCTGTGGTAGAAAGGCCTGTCAGCGATTCCTTCCACTCTACCACAGACAGTAAATTAGCCATTTAAAGAAGCAAATGGATAAAACTAAAGCTAGGCGAGTCAAACTCCACTCTATGATGTTCATCTTCTCAAAGCAAACGCCTCCTTTAGGATGGCTTTGCAGTTGCTCCCTCTCATCTGCAGAGTAGACCCCCCCCTCCTTTGTCCCCCTCCCAAAGGCAATTGCTCTTACCTGAGACACTGTAATAGATCCTAGATGAAGTATGGACCACTGCTAGATTTTGATTAAGGGGCTGCAGGGCAGAACACGTCTTTAATGAAACTGAGGAATCAGCATTCTCAGCCTGGATGTTGTGCTTTGCGGTCCACGGTTAACCAATCAGAACCTGGCTTTAAGCAGAACCAACCTTTGTAAATAAACTCAACACATTTTGATATTAGGAAAATGCACGGTTTTGGTTGGTTTGTCTTATTATTTGCTTTTGATTTGGCTGTAAAAGCCTAAAATCTGATCCTGTTTGCTTTTCCATTTGTTTGATCCTGTTCAACAAGAGCAGGTTCATGTGGAAGCCATCCCACATTTAGAGTAGGGCGCTTCTGATTGGATGGAACCATAACCAAACCTCATCATGCTATACTAACCCCAGCTTTCTGTTCAAAATTGGGAGTCATTTATTGATTTACTAATTTCATTTGAATTTGTTGTTCACAGACTCTTTTGTCGTCACATTTGGAAGTTATTTGTTGCCATCTCAATGGTCTAATATTCCCTCTTTTGCTGATAATTGACATCACGATAATCTCTGTCAGGTTATTTGCATTCAGAATGTTGTAATGAGGTTCTCTGGACGAGGGAACCGCAAGTAGGCCAGGGGTTCCAAAATCCAGAACGACAGCAAAAATACAGATATTCAAAATAAAAAGACCAAACTGGAAAGATGTTACACTGCAGTACTAAAGACACTTCTATTTATAAAACTTAAATAGATAAATATTTAACACTTAACCCCTTTTACACCATAGATTGCTAATTCACAATAATGTACCATTAAGTTCAGGACTCCACTTAAAATTAGCATCACCTTGAATGAAAAGAACACTGAAGAATTTTTTTTTTACGTAATAGGAAAGAAATTCTGCCCTAAGGGGTTAAGTTTTACAGTTTTAACTTAATATGTCCCTCGTATTTTGTTGCAATATTTTACACATAAGGAAGAATCCGAAATTGTAAAACACATGTTTAGTTTGCATTGTATTTCAGACAAATTGCTAGTTTGAATTTTAAATAATCTTTCTAAAAATCAGAGATTTGACTTTCAATCACACGCCACAGCTCTACTTGCTGTTATCTCCATATACTGACTGATCTATCTTGATAAGCACAGATGCAAAAGCAGCTTTACCTGATTTGCTTTTTCATCCCTCACCCAGGTTGTTTAAATACTCATTGACTCAAAAACTAACATGACTTTTGATTGATAAAACTCTTACACTGGGCAAAATAAACCACAAAAAATAAATTGCATCCACTGCATATATAATGATACATGTTAAAAAGTAATATTGCCTTCAATCCTCTGGTCATTTGTTTATGATAGATAGCATTGTAGCGTTTGGGTCTGAGGGTTCAAACATTCCCCTGCTGAGAGAAAAAAAACTGCCTTCACTGCATTTATTATTATATGTTTAAACATTCAACACCCTAGTTTTTTCATGACAGCATTGATCATTTTGTGTCACGCATCAAACATTCTCCTGCAGAAAAAAATGAACTGCATTTACTACTGCTTGGTGTAATTATATTTTGGAAATTAATTGGTGTCCTGTGCTTCACACCCTTAAACAGATTCCCTTACTACAAAGGTTTTCTACCATTGTGCACTTTTGACCATTATAGAAACAAATTGAACTGTCTACTTTTCAGTGTTTCAAATCTTCTTTCAAAAAATCAAATAATAAATAATAAAATAATCGATAAAATAATAATAATCTGTCGGATTTTCAATTTGACGATAAAAATATATTTTTTTCTTTTATTTTTTGAAAAAAAAATGATTGCAACATGTCATATAAAAAAATATTTACTCAACTTGTCTGGATCGCAAGTTTTTGCTCATTGGCATAATAACCACATACCTGTTACGCTGTTCTCAGCGCTCATCATTAGTGTTTGGATGAATTATTGTGCTGGTTTTGGAAAAATAAGCAGACCGTTGGAAAAAAACACACTTCTTGTTTCCAACAAGGAAAATCCATTGATTTTTAAAAAATGTTATTTTGTTTATTTATTTTGAATTATCTTATATTATATCTTTGAGAAAATGTAAAATACTTGAATTTGCTTTTCATAAATAGGCTAATACAACACAGGATGAAAAAATCTTAAATTGTTTTACTTTTTTTTCCCCCCCCTTTTTAAAAATGATCAAACTTTTATTTAGTATTTGTTTTCTGTTCGAAAAGTGAACAGACGCAGAACAAACTTCTTTTCTGATTTTAGCTGTTGCCCCATCGTTTCAACAAGACTTCTGATTTCTTACTTAGTGCAAATTAGCATTAGCAGATCAGACACACTTAGAAGTTTCACTAAGTAACTGCAAACTATGCACCATACAAAGCTCTGAGTGCTTATGGGCTTTGCATGATCTGAGACTTCCTTATATAATGGGATCAAATGTTTTTAGGAAAGAACCTAAAAACAAAACAATTTTTTTGTACATACACATTATAGAAATATTTTTTCTTGTATAAATCTCATCTCTTATTAAGCGATGGGGAATTCCATTCCGTGTTAGCTTCTCTTGGATGTCTAACACCTCAATTACCCACCTTGTTGCTCTCTAACTGATACACAAACTCACTCATTCACCCACTCAATCACCTTCCTCCTCATATGCAAAAGGTCAGCCGTTATCGGCCGAAGTTTTAGCGTGCAGGATAAATTGCATTAGTTTTTCTACCCCCCTACCCCTCCTTAAATTGCCTCTCTACTCCTGATAGAAACTGATTGCATCTGTGATGGAGATGAAAGGGAAACAGCGAGTGCTCTGTGTTCTCTGAGCCTGCGACTGGACATAATCTACGAGGCGCGCATTAGCATGCTAAAAGACACCACGACTATGATGAACACCATTTGCTGGGGCTTAATGCGATAGCCGGGTAAGATGATTAACTTTGAATCCATTTAATCAAGCACAAGCGCCTCTTTTAAACGACCAAGAGTCTCCACTCGGATGAGACATCCCTCAGATCTGCCGGGGACGGATGGATGGGCTGAAATTAGAGTGGAGGTCAGGCAAACAGGCTCCGTGACGGGACAGACATCAAACGTACTTTTGGGTGCAGTCCGTCTTGTTGGGAGCTCTCGCTGGAGTGTAGCTCGGACTGGAGTTCCTGTCAATCTGGGGAGTCGTAGTGCCTTTGAGTTTGCATCCTATTGACTTGAGCACTTCAAGATCTGGCTCTCCCGCTTTTCAATCCTGGCGTTCTTGTCAATAGCTGACTCTCCCAAAACGATAACACTGATCTTTCTGAATAACCTTTAACCCTAATCAACCTCTGCAGATTGTCAGAAATTGTGTTTGTGTTTACTCAAATGAGAAAAAAATTGATACCCAGATGGCAAATCAAGATTAATCTTCAGAACGTGTACACTGTCATTAATCGATGGCGAGTGGTCGATGTGTTGTTGGAGGGAAAGTCCTCTCTGACAGCCTCTCCTGTGACTCCCACAGATCTCGACGACCCGGTGGTGACGGTGCACCAGAGCATTGGAGAGGCCAAGGAGCAGTTCTACTACGAGAGAACTGTGTTCCTGCGATGCGTGGCCAATTCCAATCCGCCCGTCCGGTACAGCTGGCACCGCGGACGCGAGGTCTTGACACAGGGCTCGGATAAAGGAGTGGAAATCTACGAACCGTTTTTCACACAGGTAAGACACAGCAGGTGCGCTGTGGGGCTCAGAAAATGGATTAAGCATTTATTTAGTTCATCCTAAGCCCATAAACACCAAGGCAAAATATGTTCTTAACATAAATACTGATGATTAATTCCACCTTAAATATGTGAAAGTTAATTAAGTGTTTATGAACGCCATTCTAACTGTTTTAGAAGAAATACCAACAGCAGTCAGACTTGTCTCTGATGATTAGAAAGTAAAAAAATTTAAAACGTTTTATAGATTAATAAATAGTTCAAAACCTAAATATTTGTTTTTTACTGTAAATATCTAGAACTAATAAAGATTTGACTTTGTTATCGTCAACGCTTTATGTAGTCTTTTTTACGCGTGGCAAACACACATTGATTTCTTTTTTGCAGTTTTTAAAAATAAAATGTTTGTTCTTAATTAGGATCCAATCCAAATGAAAAAGTTGTATATGTAAAGCTTTTAAATAGCTATCTGTATTTTGACAATTAAAAAGTTACCACTAAGTCTTGCGTCAACCAAACTTGTATTTTCATTAGTGCTTGAAACTGGAATTAACAGAAACTGACTTGATAGTAGTTTAGTCATTTTCTTGTTCCAGTTATATAAAAAGGAAGTCAATTCTTTTTGGTTTTACACACATATATATATATATATATATATTAGAGATGTCAGCATTAACATATTTTTACGCTGAATAATTACGCTCTCTAAAGCAACGGTCTTCCGCCGGTTGAGGCTTCCATGCCGTGCGTCAAATTCTGAATGCACGCTTCATTGGGCAAAAGAAATAGATATTTAATCGATTTTTAGTGCTTTATTTTTGTTTATTCATTTCGGTTTAGATTGCTTTTTCACAAAAGGTGGACTATTTGATACGTAATGAGGCCCGTTGTCAAGGTAACATAAGAACAAGTCGCTGAACCGGCAGACCTCGACTGCAGCGGCAAATTAAAGTCTATCTATCCTAATGTGTTAAATATATATATAATGCCCCTCTCACCCTCCGCGGGTGGTGCCTCACCCCAAGCTCAGGTCCTCAACCAGATCAGCAGTTTTTGAAATACCAGCCCATCTGGCACCAACAACCATGCCACGTTCAAAGTCACTTAATCACCCTTTCTTCCCCATTCTGATGCCCAGTTTGAATGGCAGCTGATTGGCTTTACCATGTCTATATACCTAAATGTATTTAGTTGCTGCCATGTGATTGGCTGATTAGAAATTTGTGTTAACGCCTAATAAAGTGACTGGTGAGAGTATGTATGAAACGGAAAAGTACAACTTTTTTATTTATTATCTTTAGATATTCTAAATATGTGTGTAAACATCCAAAATAGGTGCCATTACAACAGACGCTTTTGGCTGTTCTTTAACAAAATAAAGAAATCAAAACATAGGAAATGACAGATAAAGCAACAATCCGGATCAACAAATTTAGAAAAAAACCAGCGTTGCAACCACATATAATAATTTGCAAAAGCAAAAACAGCTCAAGAGTGTGAAATGTTTTTAACGCATGTAACTGGAAACAAGGTATACATGTGTTAAGTACACCCTGACTCCTGCCAGCAGTCTATGGCTTTAAAACTTCACTGGTGGATCCACATCAGTGGATCTGGGATGTGGCAGCTCTTCCAAAGAAAAAGAAACAGGCAAACATACACAAATAAAATCCAGAATTGCATGGCTTACAGGTCATAACAGGTGTATAAAGTAGATACAGTCTAAAATTAAAAAGATGTGGGCTTATAAATAAATAACCTTTAGTCTCTGTAAGGCTTTTTTAACAGTCCTTGAAAACCCACTGTGTGTTTTTCTTCGGTCACAGACTCTTTTTGTGTGCCTATGCTTCACTATAATTAACAGCAAAAGAATTATCACGGATATTTGTTACAAAGTAAAGAACAAAAGACACGATGAAGCGACAAATTCATTGAAATTGTTCTTTTTTATGCTTTTTAACAACAGGATCATTTTCTTTTGAACAGTTATCTCATGCTCTCATGCTTTTTGTTTGGAAAAGATCATATGAAGCTTCTTCAACCTATAATGTGAAATTTGTAGTTTGTAGAAGATTATATTAATGATTCCTGTGGCAAATCCTTAACAAAATACATTTTCTTTATAAGCTCCTTTCTTGCAAGTAAAACTTCAACAGATACTTTTTTGGCTGAATCCAAATTCCTCCCCTACCCCTGCCAACCCCTACATGTAGCCCTGCAAATATGGAGAAATGTGAAAGAGTGTCTTCAGATTCTAATGTCGTTACCACTTGATGACGTCATCAGCCATCCCTGCTCATCTACGTTAGCATGTGGCTGCCAGCGTCGATTTCATAACTTTTCAAGCTAAAACAAAAAGTCATGACTTTCATTTGTAAATATAAACAGTGATTCAGAACACAACAACGTGAAGAAATGTGTTTCTCCTCTGCGCCACTGTGCCGCGGATCATCCTACCAGGGTAGGGATACAGAACCCTAAGACTCTACAATTGGAGGGGTACGGAGAAGCCGTAGGGGTAGGGGCAGAATCTGGATTTGACCTTTGACTCTTGAGTCTTTTTGTATGTCTGGAAAACTTAGTATAATTAACAGCATTTATTTACAGTCTGTCTTCAGAAAAAGTTCCCTGACAGAAATACTTGGTTAACTTTAAGTTAAAATTTTGTGAAATGAAAGGGACCAATCTTTTTTTATTCTTTTTCTGTTTTTTTTCTGCAATCTCCCCCCTTCATTCTCAAGAATGTTTGGATTGGGTGTGAAAGTGAAAGCACCAATCCCAAACTCAGAAATTAAGATTAGATGGTGTCTCCTCCAAACTCGGGTCCTAGTGGGAGCTTGAGGCTCCTGTGCAGTATCTTAGCTGTTCCTAGCACTGCGCTTTTCTGGACTGAGATGTCTGAGGTCTTTCCAGGGATCTACTGTAGCCACTCCTTCAGTTTGGGGGTTAAAACCCTGAGTGCTCCAATTCCCACTGGCACCACTGTCACTTTCACCTTCCAAGATTTCTCCAGTTCTTCTCTGAGTCCCTGGTATTTCTCCAGTTTCTCATGTTCCTTCTTCTTGGTGTTACCATCCCTTGATACTGCTTCATATCCACCACAACAGCTTTCCTCTGTTCTTTATCCACCACTACAATGTCTGGTTGGTTCACCATTACCATCCTGTCCGTCTGTATCTAAAAGTCCCACAGGATCTTTGTTCTCTCATTCTCTACCATTTTTGGAGGTTTTTCCCATTTTGACTTTGGGGTTTCCAGTCTATAATCTGCACAGATGTTCCTGTATACTCTCCCTGCCACTTGGTTGTGATGCTCCTGGTAAGCTTCCCTTGCCGGCATCTTACACCCTGCAGTTGTGTGCTAGATTACCTCACCCTCCCTCATTGTCTCTGCCGCTTGGTCACACCTGCACCTTACAGATTTATGAAAAAAACACTTATTTTGAAATGGCAGCATTTCTGTTGATTTTATTTTCATACCAACCATTTTGTTTTTTAATTTCCTTAATGAACAAATCTATCATTTTGGGATGTCCTTGGCAACTTAGGTTTTTGAAAACCACGCCCACATTCCTAATATGTTCATACTGCATGTTAGAATGTTTCAATCATTTTGAGCCAATAATTCATGTAATATATCTTCACAATATTCTGGTAAAAATATGTGAGTTATCTTAAAAAATATCTACAAACTAAACACTACAAACATAAACTGGTCCTGCCCAGAAGGTGCAGTGTGAAAGGCAGGTTTGGATGTAGAGGAATGGTCCAAATGCAGATAGATTTATTCAATAATATTTCATTTTTCACAATGCCTCCATTCAAAAACAAGTCAATTTTTTGTTTTGTTTTTTTGGTTTACTTCCTTGTTTTTATCTGAACTGCAGCTGTTCCTGCTTATTTTCCCTCCTGTTTTCGTCTGGAATTCTTGCCTGATTTCTGCTTCAAAGAGAAGATGTGGCAGGAAAAGTGAAATAAGGTGGGATGTGGGGTCCGCATTTAACACAATTAAGTTATCTCTGAGCCTTGTGGATGTGAGAGACTTTAAAGACATCAAAGGCTAAAGCGCGCTTTGGGTCTGCACGTGTCTGATGACTGGTGCTCCGATCCGCCTGTCTGCTCTGCACGCGCTCACCAGGAGTCAGCCAGATCAAAGGTTCCCATCCTCCCTGCAACCTTTCTGGGCGAGGCCCCTGTAGCTGACGGGCATAGCTGGAATCAGACACAAACCCTCAATTAGACGGCCATTTCTGTGGAGATCTCCCCCACCGAGCACGTGCATATCTCCGCTGCTCAGCGGAGGAAATGCCGCAGGCAACCTTCTACCATGCAAAAACTCCTTCCTCCACCAGTCTGCTGACATGATTGTTTTCATTTTTTTCCTGTTGCAACAACCTCATCTACTTCCTATCTGCATTTAGATAGACCTTATATTCCTGCTTTCTTAAATTTGATTTAACAAGTTATTCGATTTTAGCCAAGAAAACCCAACTTTCTTTAACTCAAACAACTCCATTAAAGTTTTTCTTTGCTTTGCTGTTCATGGTTTTAAAATCTTCAGTGAGAATTTCAGACCAGTGGAATTAAGAAGATGGAGGTGTACACTTTTTTAAGCTTTGACCTACAGCCACTACTCCACTACTACTACTATTACTCTACTTAAACTGCGCATCTCCCACTGTTTTAAGAGGGACCAACAAATACTCAGGGACACATCACACCCAGGACACACTGTTTGAACTGTTACCTCCAGGTTGGCGGTACAAAGCAATAAGAACACGTACAAACAGACTAAAAAACAATTTCTATCCCACAACAAACTATGCAAAATATGCAATAAGTGGACTAGTTGTATAAATAAGTAGATGAGTTGACCATAAGTGGACTATGAGGGTAGAGTTGTATTTTTTGTGTTATGTTAAACTTGCCTTAAATTGATTAAAACAATGTGTCGTGTTGATTAGTTTTCTGAATATGCGACTGAATAACACTTTCTAGAATTTTGTTGTGCATGTAACATGTAAAATGACAATAAAATCTTTTTTATTCTATTCTGTTGTATTGCAATGGATGAAAATGATTTTTTTAATTCCATAACATCATGTCGTTACAACTTTAAATTCTAGTCAAGTCAGACTTCAACCTGAAAGTTTTGACATGTATTGTAATTTTTCAGCCATAGGGTTTTTTCTCCCCTCTGCCACTTTTTTCCCTCCTCAGTAAATTGAACTAAAACTGCAACTGTATTTTTTGCATTTTGCAGCGACGCGAATTATAAGGTGCACCGTCAGTGAATGGTCTATCTTCGAACTCATGTCATATGGTGCATCGAAACAAAAGGCACATTGAGCAACACAAAAGAGTCAAAGATAAATCTGTCAGTCAGACTTTTTTAACTGCGTTCACTGTAAGTCTAAAACTGGTTTGTAACACGCTCCATGTTAGCGTTTACATTACCTGTAACTTCCAAGATTGTTGCCAACACTTGGAAACAGTCTGACACCGCTAAAGTTAGCCGTGTTAGTGTATTTGCAATACCTGTAACTCTCAGTCTTGTTTGAAACACATTAAAAAACAGACTGGTACAGCTAAAGCAAATGTTCCTGTTACTATGCTAACTCCCAAGCTTGTTACTACTAACACAGTCCACCAACAATAAATATTAGCCACATTTATGTATTTACAGTAACACCCAACTTTGTTTAACAGACTGACATTTGGGCATTTGTACCTCTCAAAGTCGCTTCAACATCAGTACACACAACCAGAATTAATCCAGATATAAGGCGGTCCAGATTAAAAGGCGCATTGTCGTTTTATTGCGGAAAATGCTGTACATGATTTGTTGTTTTGTTTGTTTTTTTTTGTGTGTGTGACTTTTTCTACAGACCGGAAATGGCATTTTTTTACTTCAGGGATTTTTTTTTCTTTTACTAGGAATACTTTGTTTCAGCTGTTTGTTAAAAAAAAAAAAATTCAAAATGAAAGTATGATATTGTTTTTGTCTGGCCCCCTCAGAGAGTCCATCCTTTCTCGTTATAGAAGCTCATATTTACTGTAATTAGTCTTACATTCAATTAAAGCTGTAAGCCTGGTAAGATCACGGTTTTAAGCTTGCTAGCTGATGCACTAACTTCTCAGCTCATTGAATGCTACAGGTTCATTTTTTGGGGAAAAACAGCTCCACCTTCGATAAGGAACCCCTATTTTCAATGTTCAGCAGCTTCGTTTCAGCCTCTGCAGGCTCTCTGTTTTGTGCAGGACGTGTGGGTTCAGGTGCTGTTCCTGCACACATTTGCATATCAGTGTTGTTTTGCTCTGAGCTGCAGGGGGAAACGAAGATCCTGAAGCTGAAGAACCTGCGTCCTCAGGACTATGCCAACTACAGCTGCATCGCTTCTGTCAGGAACGTGTGCGGGATCCCTGACCGCAGTGTCGTCTTTAGACTCACCAACAAAACAGGTAAGAGGACATTCAGTTTACCAAAAAGCTGTGCTATCGACTGCACAATACAAAAGCACCTGGTTTCATCCTTTTTAGCCTCGCCATCCATCAAGCTGCTGGTGGAAGACCCCATCGTGGTGAATCCAGGTCAAACGGTCTCCTTGGTGTGCATTAACACGGGAGGCGAGCCGCCGCCCATCCTCACTTGGGTGAGCACCAATGACACCCTACCCCAGAGAAGCGTGGTGAACGGCGGCACACTCACGCTGCCCTCTATCACCTCCGATGAGGCCGGCATCTACAGCTGTGTGGCTAGCAACAATGTGGGGAACCCGGCCAAGAAGTCGACCACCATCGTTGTGAGAGGTGAGGCTAGAGGCTTGAACTGTCAAACAGCATGTGTGACGGTTTGATCTCTAACAACAGCAGTACAAAAGCAAATTAAGCCGAAAGTGACGATCAGTGAACTTCTCAGTAAGAAAAAAAGCTATTGGCTTATCTATAAGTTGCTACATGACCTCATCACAATTTGCATATTGTTTGCATAGAACTTTTTAGAAAAACGATTGACTGTATATGCAAACTGGACTAAGTTAGTGGGACGTCACCCATAGAAAATGACTTACTTCTCGCCCAACAAAATAAAATCAATTCAGTTGCGCCCCTGCGACAGACTGGCGACCAGTCCAGGGGTGTACCCTGCCTTCGCCCATGAGTAGCCGGGTTAGGCTCCGGCAACCCCGTGACCCCGAAAGGGATAAAGCGGATTGGAAAATGAATGAATGAATGAATGAATTTAGTTGCTGTTTTTTCGCGACACAGACGCCTCCAAGATGGAGCCAGACATTGTCCATGAGCAGTGATTGGCCCCAGTCGGTCTGAATTATCGTTTCTATGGCAACCACTCTCGCCAATCAGGATTGAGCTTTTTGGAAGGCTATACTCCTACTACTTCAACCAGGCCTCAGGAGAATCTTTCAATCAAACGCTTTGAACGTTCAGTGTGAGACCACTTACTTTTATTGAGACATCTGATTGGTCAGGTTAAGATTTGAATAATTTGCCATAAAGAAAAAATATCATGAAAAAAAGATGGCAGAGCAGGAATTGTTTTTCTGACAAATCTGTTGACTGGGTAATAGATGTTTGCTTCTCAATAGAAGTCTATGGGTCTTTGGTTTCTTGGATCCAGCGGGTACTTCCTGTTTGGAAAATGAAAGGGGAGAAATGTCCAGATCACTTCTGAGTCTGATTCCTTGGAATCCGCTTAAGAAAAAATCCGCATGCATTCTTTGTCTCCTCAGATTTTTTTGGGAGACTGGATGTTGACGCGCCAACATCTCCATCACTCTCCTGTCTCGGGAGGTGCAAAGAAGTGTCACTGCCGTCCGATCAATAACCAGCACTGCGTCGAAAACTCTGTTATGTTTGCGAGGCTTTCCAGCCTGGAGAGAAATGTTGCTTTCATGCCACTCTGTGATCTGCTGTCAGACAGCTCAGGCACTTTCTTTGTTCAGGCTGCAATTGTGTGTGTCCACTTGAAGAAGAAAGACACCAGACTTTTATTTTGAAAAGAGAAGCAGTGAAGTAAGTCGGGTTTGTATCCAATGAGTTCCTCTGGACATGCGAATGCCATTGAGGAGATAGAAGCAGATGGAAACAACATAAATAACAGATAAAAGTTCTACGTTGGGATGAACCAAACAACATAAAAAACAAATAAAAGCCTATTGAGTGCAGCCAATGAGAGAATACCTATTTGGGGTTTTTTTTTGTGCATCAACCCTTAATCCAGTTGTGTCTTTGGTGCTTGGTAACAGCCGAGTGTATTAGGATTTCAGTGGGGAGGAGCTGAGGTTGGTTCCCAGTGGGGGTTTTCTCACTCAAGCGTATTTCTTTTCTTCACCCAGTGGGAGTTGATCAATCAGATTCTCAAAGGGGTTTTATCCTCACCTTCCAGCTGTGTGCTCTGTGGTACTCCGGGTCCTTGTGATGGTTGTTCTCTGAAGGTCTCTACTTTCAAAGTATTTTGTTGGGAAATAAAAGTGTTTTTTGTGCTTCAGTTGACCACTAAAAATCCCATTTCTAGTTCTTTGCACAATTTTTTGGGAGCAAAATACTTTGGTTTAATTTAAAATGTTTACTGTTTTTTTTAGTGCTGGGTAAAAGTTCAATTTTTTTATTCCAATTAGTTGCATAGTTTTTGGCGATTAATCGCTAAATTTAAAAAGCTAACGAATGTTAAAACAAATTTGTTCGGTATAAACACAAGGCTGGATACAGACAAGGGCAAGGGAGGCAATGCCATCACACCACTCTCTGATCATCATTGTAGACATAACATTTAATAAAAACAAAAAGGGGTTCACCCTCCACCCGACTGACCCTCAACTGGGTCTGAGTCCTCCTCCACCCTGCAGTGACCATTTAATGGTTTAATATAAGCACATCTACAGCGGTTTCTCAAGCAGGACTTTATCCATATTGCTCCAACTGGTGTGTTGAGACCATAGACTATATGTAAAATTAGCTCAAGTGAGTGTGACATCACCCATAGAAAATGCTTTACTTACATCTCAAACCAAATTAAGTCAATTTGGTCGCCTTTTTCTAGACATGGCTGGTGCTATGTTGGAGCCAGGTGATTAAACAGTGATTGGCCCAAGTTGATCAAGATTTCTGTGACAACCACTCTCGCCAATTAGGAGTGAGCTTGTTGGAAGTCCACACCTCTACCACTTGAGCCTGGGAGAATCTGTCAAATAAACGTTCAACATGAGACCGACTTTTATCGAAGTATCTGATTGGCAAGATTATAACTTGAATAACTACAACTACAGAAAAAAAATATCATAAAAATCAGGACTAGCAAGACAATGATAAAAAAAAAATTGAAAGAGCATGAATGGTTATTATGTCAAAAAAAACATTACTAAATAATAGTTGTTTAAATCTCAATAGAAGTCTATGAGATTTTGGCATCTTGAAACCAGCGGGTACTTCCTATTTGGAACACAAGAGGGGAAGGGTCACTCAGTCCTCTTATACAGTCAAAAGGTTAAAATGAGAATGGCTCATTTTGCAGATAGGAGAGCACAGGATGTCAAAGGTCAATGGAGAATCAATCACTGCTGATTAGTTATTCCATCGTGTTGCTTTAGCGCTCTGCAGGGCCATCCAATGGCCTCGCCGTTGTTTAGTCAGCCACTCGTCTTTTTGCTTCAGTTGCTTTTTTATGACTTCTTGCTGCTCGGTAAGGTTGCACATCCGCTTTGGACTAAACCTCCAAAAATCCTTAGTTGCCTGCATGACCTGTATGGTTTGCAGATCTCCCAAAAGACAGGATCTCTTCAGCATCGTACCAAATACAGACCAGGACTTCGTCTGAACAAACCTTCCCTTTGTGAGTTACTTGTTGGTAAAAAGCTTAAAGATGTGGTGATGTGGAACTATATGTGTTGAGAAGTGCAACCTGGCACTTTTGCGTTTCCATTTCATCTCTTTATTCCCCTGCAAAGTGGTGCATTGTGTCTCAGTGGGATTAAGACAGAAAGGAACCATTCTCCTGCTGTGAAGTCACAATGCAAAATATCAAATTTTTTTGTAGCACAAAACCCTTAAGAGTTTCTAACAGATCCAGGTATGCTGATATAAGAGCCTCAAATCAATGAAAGCCAAACCAGCTTAGGCGAGACCCGCTTATCTTCTCCAAACAACGTCTGTCGTCTTTTGTTCCACCCATGAGAGGCTTTCTGTCACACCGGCACAAATGTGGTGAGCAGTTTTATATTAAAGACTTTGTTGGGGAATAAAAGTTTTTCTTGAAGCGGTGTGAACACCTTTGTGTTGACACGCCAAAAACCGGAACATGAATGACGTTTATCAAATTAGCTCTTGAATACATTCCAGCCCAGAAACAGCATAAATTAGCATTCATGAATGACAAATTCGTTTTTATAAACATCCAGCGGTAAAGCGGCGCTCGTCTCTTTTGCCTGATAGCATTGTGCGCCGGGACGATGGGTATGTGTTTTTAACGGCTTTCTGTCCTTCCCGCATCATGTGAACTGCCTGAAGGCTGAAAGCCGTAGCCACCTCTTTGTGTCTGCCCCACAAAACAACAATCACACATGAGCGGTGGGGATTCATCAAAGGTGCTGATGCTCACAAAAAGTCGTGAGGCTAATATGAGGAAAGTAAAAAGATGAAGAAGGGGGGGGGGGGGGGGAAAGAGGGGGGGGCTGAAAGCTTGGTTTTTTTTTTTTTTGATCCTGTCTACGTGACCTTGATCACAGCAAGAGGAGAGCAGTAAATTGTGAGATTTCTGTCTGCCTCCAACAGACAACTGCTGCTCCACAAGCTGATCTTCTGCAAGAGGATGAATGGAGAGAGCTGTCTGACACCTGCTTAGAGATACGCAGACAGGTCCAGGTGAAAAATGAGACTGGCTCTCGGGCAGACATGGAAATAATGACTGTAGCCGCACTGTGCTCCGGTCGGCTCTCCTCCAGCACAACCAGGCATTTGTACTCACGGGAAAACAGTGGAGAGGGTTTGTTTTCGGCTTTGTAACTCCACCAAAGTGCAGGTTGGTAGTTTCTTCAATTCTCAGCAGCGTTTAGGGAGGCCTGGAGGAGTGGGACAAAATGCCATTGGAGCATCAAATGTATGAATGCAAGATCCTGTAAAGTAGAGGTGTCAAACTCCAGCCCTCAAGGGCCAACAACCTGATGGTTTTCAGAAACCCAGTCCCACTTGCTGCTGATTACCTTGATCAGGTATGCAACTCCATGTTTGCATAAAAGTGTTGACCTTATTCCGACAGTGGCCAATGCTCAGATGGACATGTGTGCGTCTTTGACCAAAGTGTTTCCCCAAAGAAATCCATGGACACTCATCCATCCATACATTCACCCATCTATAATTAATCCATCCATCCACCAACCCATCCATCTACTAACCAATCATCAATAAATGTATCCATCCATCAAAAATTAAATCCATATATTCATTCATATTTGTTCATTTATTAATTTAGCAATCCATCCACATATCTGACTATTTATCCATCCATCTATAAATCAGTCCATCCAACTATCCATCCACAAATCCAACTATCCATAAATTAATCAATTTATAGATTAATCTACATTGATTCAGCCATCAATTGATTCAGAAATCCACTTATCCCATCCATAAAGTAACTCATTCCAACCATTCACACATAAATCAATCCCCCCATCCATAAATAACCTATCCATCTATCCATTATTCTATCCAAACATTCATAAATCCACCCATCTATCAATATATCCAACACTAAATCCATTCATCAATTTATCAATCAAGGAGTCTATCCTACTATCCATCATCCATTTGCCAAACCTGCTTCATTCCTGATGGGGTCACAAAATCCCTAGAGTTTATCCCAGTTACAAAAGGGCGAAGGTGGAATACGCCCCAGATGATGCACCAGTCCATCACAGGAAAATAGATCATGTTTAGATTTTGTCATTTATCAATTAATCTGACTAGGTCTGCCAAATCCACAAAAATCCACCTGTAGTGCAAGTAAAAAATAAATTAATTAATTTTAAAAAATATATATAATCCAGGGTCTGAGTGGAAGTTCATGGAGACGTCCCAGCTCCACCCCAATGCCATGCTTCTCTCCTTACTATATACTATGTGCCCAATTGCTGTCATTTACAATCTGCCTGAATGACTATTTTGTACATTTTGTCACAGACAGTCAATATCTCTGCTGTTACTTTGCACAGATTGTATACTGTAAGTAGGAAGAGCCACCTTTGGTTTGTCTCCCCATGTAGGTCCAACTTTACATCAGAACCAATATACTTTGGCTCCAAATAATCTTTCTACACTTCTGTGGGTAAATAAAAAATCCAAGATTATTCTACGTGCAGGGCTTTTGGGTGTGGTGGTTAGCACTCTGGCTTCACTGAGATAGTGCCTTGATTCAAATTCCAACTGAGATCTTTGTGTGGAGTTTGCACATTCTCCCTGTGTTGCTGAGTTTTATTGGGGCACCTCGACTTCTGCCCAGTTCAAAAAACGCTTCATAGGTTAATAAGTGATTCTAAATCATCCCTAGGTGTAAAAGTGAATGTGTGGCCATGTGACAGACTGCAACCTCCAGGGTGTACCCAACCTTTGCCCAATAGTGGTTGGGATAGGCTCCAGCAACCCTGTGACCCTGAAACAGGGTTAGGGTTAGGTAAGGCAAGGTGAGGCTTGGGAGATGGATTCTTCTTGGATTATGTGTGTGTAGCATTATGATTTACATTTTTTGTTGTTTAAGATAGAAACTGAACAAATATGGGGGCTATTTGGTTGGTAGGACCATCCTGATATGGTCTGCCACAGTCAATGTGTGGGTATATCAACATCTCACACTCCAGTGTAAAAACATGTGACAAAAATTATTTAAAGACCCATTCCAATGGAAATTCTGTTTTTGGTGTGTTCAACATTTGCTTGTGGCATTTTTCTCACGATGCAGGACATGTGTGGAGAAAATAAAAATTGCATTTCTGAGTATTTCTTTATTCAAACTGTTGTGAATCAGAAGCAGACAAAAAATGCCATTGGAAAAAGGTTGGAGAAGTGAGGTATAGGTGCTACAGTCACCAGATCACAAGCTCCCTGCGCTTTTCCACTGCCAATAGATTCATGTAAGTCTTTGTTTAGTTGTCTGAGCTGACATCTGGCTCAAAGCTGTACGCCTGGATAGCTCTGATATTGCTCGCCCATTTTTGTTGCACCAATAATTGTAGGC
Source organism: Adrianichthys oophorus (assembly GCA_036245035.1). NCBI lineage: Eukaryota > Metazoa > Chordata > Actinopteri > Beloniformes > Adrianichthyidae > Adrianichthys > Adrianichthys oophorus. The sequence goes on along the minus strand of BSAI01000101.1, from coordinate 19,517,049 downwards.
TGGAGTTGTGAGGTTATGTAAGCCAGCAAGAGATAGTTCAAACAAAGGAATGATGGGAAATGATGGTAGGCTTACTTGATTGGAGTGGGACTTAAAAAAGTTTACAACTGAGGAGATTTGTTGTTTTGTTACAGCTTTAACCTTTTTAGATTTTTAGTCAGATTTAAACAGATATCTGGTATGTCATAAGGTACTTCCCGTTTTCTGAGCAGATGTCTTTCAGGTAACCAATCAACACCTTTTCGCAATTGCAGAGTGAGACTTTAATGTCATTTTGTGACTTCCAGCACCTTCCCGTTGTTCAGAGATCAGAAAATGCATTGCAGACAGAAATCCTCACGTCTGTAGCAGAGACATGTTCGTGAACAGAGAGCTGCAGCCAGTGCTCACTGGGATGCGGAGCGGGATTTATGAACGTTACAGGCCTCATTGTGTCAGCAGCTCTTCAGCTGAGAGACGACGACACTTGAGCTGCAGAAACGTTAAAGAGGTTAGCACATAATCCTAATGTTTACGCTTTGACACCTGTGACAGCACGCTGACTCACGCTGATGTTCGGAAGTGTGCTGGCAAGTGTGTGTGTGGGTTGAGATGATGCAAAGTAGCCACAAATTCCTCTTGGGTTGTCACTGAGAAATACATCTTTCTGGCTTCTCATCAACTCCGCCAGTAACTCGGTCACTAGTACGAGTGTAAAAGGCCCCATATAACAACATCACTCATACATCATAAGTGCACACAACTTATACTTACAAATACTTTACAATACACTTGTCACAACAATTGTACATTCCATTTTCATGACGTCACTTAAGGTGGCCAGATGAGCCACAAGTGAACTGTAATACGCACCTGCACGGACCTTAAGAGCCAAGTGCTTTTGTCTTTGGCCCTTCATGGCAGGGACAACTCAAATTGCAACTTGGGAAAAAATGTTGGAAATCAAGTTTGTAGATTTTGAACGGCGTTAGCGTGTCGAGCTTGCAAAATTAGTGTTCGCACATTTTTTACTAGGATACTGTGAAAACTTAATACATGAAAATGTTGGCATAAGCTGCACAAAACAACACGACAAATGATTTGTTGATATTAGGAATGTGGGCGTGGTTAACAAAAAAAAAAACTCATTGACAAGGAAAGGAAGTTTACTTTTGCTGATTCTTTTAAAAATGGCAAAGATGTGTTTGTCACCCCCAGACGACCAAAAATAAAATGGTTTCTATGGAGATAAATCAACAGACAAGTCGTCATTTAGACGAAAAGTGTTTTTTCATGAATTTGTCACATGCAACTTTAACCAGGGTGGCAAGGGCAGAAGAGGGGAAGAGAGGGGCATGTAACAATTGCCCAGGCAATGAGGGTGGGTCAGGAGGGCGCCACCAGGGGAGAAGCGGAGACCACCTGCTTTTTATTTGATTTTCCACAAAAGTAACATGACAAAAGAAGAGTTTTTTTAACCAGGTCTTTTGGGCGTTAATAAACGTTTCCGTTAACGGTTTTATGTTTGTTTTTTTCATATTTTTATTGGTACAACAGAAAAAATAATGAATTGTTAATAATAGATTGCGTTTTACATCCATAAAAGTCGCTTTCATGCAATGCTTCCTAACATAACAAATGTCATTGCCAAATGCAATTTAACTGTAGATGTAACAATACAATCCCAACGCCAAGTGCAAGGGCTTATGGGAGACAGAGTCATTTGTAGACATACAAAGGTGTTTGGGACAGGCCTGGAAATTTTTTATGTCTGGCATTAAAAATAGGATTTTTCTTCAAATGTAAGCAGGGAGATGGTGTCAAAGGCGCGCGTCACCTCCCTGTGTGCAGCTTGGCAGGCATCGCAAAGCCTTTTACACATTCAATTCCCTGTGTTTAAATCTGACACGCGGGGTTTTTGTTTTTCACTCTCCCTTCACCGAACCGAATGTGTCGGTGTCAGCGGGGAATTGCCGGATGAAAAGATTTCCGTCAGCTCTTTCAGAGATGAACTGAGCTCAGATGTGTTTGTTGGAGCCGTACAGCATGCATCATAATGAAATCATCCTTTTTTAAGGCAGGGAATCTCTGTTTGAAAGACTAAAGTGTGTAAAAATAAATTAATCTAAAAATCATTTTTTCCACTGCACTGCTCTACTTTCCACAATTCTTCAATCTTCATCAAAGTTTGCTTCATTCTTTTGAAGACTGGTATGATTTACTGTTAATGTGGGAGTTTTGTTTTTTTTTTTACCCATCATCCTCTAAAATGACATAATTTGACAAGAATTTGTGTCATCCTGCTCAGAATTGGTGTTTGCAATGCAAATTCTACAGTAAGCGATGTGCAGATAAGACTATTAAAGTCCATTCAGCGTAGATAAAGAATCAAAGCTGAAGTAGAAACTATAAGTGGAGTCAAAACACTTTAAAAAGTGACTTTAAAATGATTTAGTTCTATAAGTAAACCTCCAAACACATCAGATTGAGGGTTTTTCCCGGCAACGAAGTTCGCATCTGTGACGTTGAGAGCAGGTTATGTTTTCAACAAACGTTTATGTTCCTCCGCAGCTCTCAACAGAGGTCGGTTTTGGATCACTCCTGATCCCTACCACAACGACGACAACATCCAGATTGGTCGTGAGGTCAAGATATCGTGTCAGGTATGACAAAATGACTCGGCCGGCAGCAGACACAAGTGGAGTTACGTTTGGGCCAAATCTTTTTCATTTTGCTGCTTCCTTTTTTAATCACTCAGACTTTTCCTCTGATTGTTTGTGTTTCATTGCCTGCAAATCCAACACATTTTCAAAGGTGGGAGGAGCCTCTGCAGTGTTTGTTACTATTGGTTATATGTTTTAAGTGACAGGTTAGTGACCCAAACATGTTCTGGTTGTGTTTGCACAGCGCACAGCTTTTTTTTATTTCAAGATAATCATTTGTGTTTGTTTGTTTGTTTTT
>BSAI01000101.1:19447199-19509109 GCA_036245035.1 Adrianichthys oophorus | reverse complement strand
TGTAAAAATAAAAGAAGAAACCCAAATGCCAACAAGCAAACCCCCAAATCACCAGAAATATTCGAAACAAAACAATTCACTGAGGCGTTTATTGTCCCAATTGTAAAGTTAACAAAAGAAAGGTGAAGCATTTCAGGGTAAACCAAAGCCCAAAATAATAAACAAAACAGAAATAACTCAAATGTTAAACCCTGTATTTGACCTGCAGTTAAATAACAAGGAACATAGATGACAGAATGGCATAGATGACCTGTCTTCCTAAACCTAACCAGAACAGGAGAAAACAGTCACACAAACAAAATGGCAGTTCACCTCTACCGCTTCAACTAAAGTTTGCCAAAATTAAAGTTACAAAGTTGTCCATAAAGTTCACTAAAGGGTTTCACAGCCAAAAGCCTCACAAAAACAAACAAGTTCTGTCAAAGGTGGTGAGGAGAACCCAGCCAGACTACAATCCAAAACTCTCCCCCCATGAGGAAGTGGATATGCCAGGTATTTAAAGTCTTGTTCTCCAAGCCTGAGCAGCCACCAATCTTCTGTCCTCCAATCCAGAGCCGGCAGCAGTCTTCTCCATCCAATCCTGAGCTGCTACAAGATCTTGGTTCACTAATCCATTACCTGAAACAGAACGAGAGGAACCAGCACACATACAAGAAGACCTTTCACACCATACACAACCCCCAAAATATAAGAAACAAATACGACAATGGTTGTAGCAGATGATGTGATTATTAAAGATCACGACAATGAAAAAAACAAAATGAATAATAAAAAAGCATTCCAATTTTAGAAATGTAAGCAAAATTCCAAAAAAAACAGAACATAATTCAAAAAAATTGAAGCAAAATAAAAATGAAACATTTCAGAAAACAAAATGAATTTCCAGAAATCAAAATAATAATTTATAAAAATGTTAGTTATGATAGGACATCACCAACCAAAACCACGACATTTGTCACGACAATATCTTCTGTTAGACAATCTTTTTTAAGCTTCTGGCCACACCCCCTGCAAAAGTTTGATGTTTGATCAATCGACTCTTTACCACACTTCAGGTAAAACATTCTTCTGCTTTCCCTCTTCTTCAAAACTCAAATGTCATTATTCAATCAGAAACTACAGTTTCTTATTTTGTTCAATTTTTAAATATTTTAGTTTGATTTCGAGAAATTACTTTCGTTTTTCGAAAATGTTTTGTTTTTTATATAATGTGCTTGGCTTTGTCAATTGTCATGATCTTTAATGTTTTTTATGTTGTGATTTTCTTCTGGGCCACCGTAGTTTTTGGTGTCAATTTTTATATTTATTTGAAAAAAAGTAAAAAAAAAAAAAAAAACTGAAATCATGTAAAGCGTGACATGGGGCTGGAAGTGTCTCTTCTTGTGTAGAAAATCTTCTCTAAATGAAGCTCCACAGCACCTGGTGCTGTAAGCCTGACGCCTCTCATGGACCAAATCCGCCTGGTTTTTGTTTTTCTTGCCTGCTGTCCTGAAGGGGGAAAGCTCAAACCGCAATTAAAGGTCTTAATGAAGGAGATTAGAGCAGATTACCAGGAAGGTCTGGTTGGGCCTGGTACCGGAGAGGCAGCTAGTAAACAGGGAGGATGCAGCACTGAACACTGGTTTCCAAACCAGGGCTTATAGCAACCTTGGGGGACTTCCATGTCGTCACAGCGCTGCTCCTTTTTGACAAAGCTTGTGGAGGAGAAAATCTGAACAAAATAACATATCTGAGCATTAACAGACAGAAACGGCATCAATGTTCACTGAGTGGATCAAATCTGGACAGTTGCAGCTAATTGTTATCCACGAAGTGTAAATTTGGAGTCATAACAGCTGAATATTTGTCAGCTTTTAGTGCACTCTTTGCTGATAAGCCGCTTGCCTCTTCTTGCACTTATCATAATGGGTTTAGGAGTGCAGCGTGAATCATATTAATCCTGTAAACGTCTGCGGCGAGATAAGTCTGTTCTGGTTTCCGATGTAGCAACTTCCTCTGCGAAAGCTTCCGGCTGCCTCCGGCTCAAAACATCAATACTTGGCTCTTCCCGGTGTTTTCTGCAGCTCCACTTCATTACTGGAGCCAATCAATTAGCCACTCTAATGATTGAAAGACGAGCGTCTTTGATAAAACGCACTTCTGCTCTGAAGGAGATCTGAAGCCGACGGCGGCCCCGGCAGCCGTTACTTTGATGCTCATCCACCGCGAGCTGCCGTCACCCCGGTGACTGTACCCACGTGTGACTTTTAATGGACAGCATGACCGGCAGCGGTGGCTGCTTTTTTGTGCTCCTTTCAGTGACCTTGGAGAGGGGAGACCTGTTCTCCATCCTGACTGACCTCCAGGGTAAAACAGTTAAACTGAACTGAAGCACAATTCATGTCAGTTTTCTGTAGATCTAAAAAAAACTGCTGCTATTTATGTCTTTATTCCTGCTTTGCTAATCTATGCTTATGCTTGCTTATTTTTCCATCTCAAATACGTTAATGGTTGACAAACCAAAGTTCTTCTCATCTCAGCTGATGCTCCTTCAATAAAAGTCAAAGTAATTTCTAGTAATTTTGCATAAACAAAAACATACTAACAAGCTAAAGTACAATGAAGCAAACCCTTAAAAATCCATTCAAGAGTAGCATTGATAAAAAAAATCATGATCAAAGTTTCAAAAATGTCTATTTTTTATTCCAAATATTGTATCTCGGCTCCATTCTGATGCCTTCATTTGCAGAGAAATTGATTTGTGGACGTTTTTGTTTTCCTTGCCTGAGCTGCATCTGGCTCAAAACTGTAAAACAATACACCTCCACCATTACTCGCCATTTTTGTTGCACCGCAAATGTCAGGTTGGGAGGGGCTAGAGGGAGAGAGTGTAAATGAACAAAGGCATGATGGGTAATAAGGGCTGGCTTACTCTACGCGAACAGTTCTCCCCACCACTCAGAGGTGAATTTCTGATGAACTGCTAAAAGAGCATTGGAACAATTTAATAATAGATCGAAAGATGATTAAAGAGGGACTTTGCCACCATAGCTGTTGCCAACAACAGAAAAAAACACACTCTTCAAACTACCGTAACTCTTTGACCGTTCATGCAACTAACATGTTTCCAACAACAACAAAAAAAAGAATAGAAAAGCAGCTATGTGCCTTTATTTAACATTATATGGTAGTTAAAGAGTTAATAGTGTCAGGGATGTCCAATCATGGTTCTCAAGTAGATCCCTTGTTGCTCCACCAGGCATCTTTTTAGGCTAAATAGGGCCTGCTCTGATTAAGCTCCAAAGCGTCCCAGTGGGGACAGAGCATATTCTTCGGCTAGCACCGCATGCGTCTCTTAAACTTTGCGTTCCAAAATGAAACAGCTCAGGGAGTGAAGTGAGGTGATGAGCGTCTTGAGCATCTCCAAGCTTTGCGGTGAGCCAGAGGAGGCTTTAACATCAGGCTGGGGGGATGTGTGCAGGAGAAAAACAGCTGTGCGGCTGTCCTGGAACATCCCTAACATGGAAGCAGTTGACGGCGTTCTGGAAGCGTACGTGTCACCCGAACACCTGTGCTGATTCAAGGTTGACAGCGTTGGTGGAAGTGCAGTGGCGCTGCTGCTGCATGGCTCCATAAATCATATTAATAAGACGAGGCAACCCAGAGATTTCTGCCCACAGACTCAGCTGCTCCCCCTGCTGTCACACTTTCTGGACAAAGCCATGTGGGAAATTACTGCAGTTGAGGAAAAGAAGGGAGTGGATGTTGGGTACTTGACGCCATAGGGGGAGCTCCATCTGAGGAGGCGCCGCACAACACCAGAGCCTTGGATGTTGCAGCAGCAACAAATCAGGCTGCAGCCCAGGAGAGGAGAGATGGTTGTTGTGCAATCGGAGCCGCACAAATTCATACGGGTATCAAGAGCACAAGACGAGGTACACAAACTCAGGTGGAGAGGACACACACTCTAACACAGACAAGTGTGTAGCTGCTGTCAGCACTGAGCCAAATTTAACACAGCTGTGGATGTTGCTTACACTTCATCTATTCTGAGTGCAGATTCTGCGTCCCCATTTGCCGGACGCACACGCACACACACACGCTGTGTGACAAACGTGCAACCCTCCGGAGAGCCTCCGTCCCCTGAGGCGTGGCCTCACTGGAACAGAGAGTCCTGCTGCTCTCTGACCATCTCGTTAGCTTCCAGTCATCTGAAAGGCGCGCTCTCACACGTTCCTGGCTTTGCAGGGCCTGCAGGTGCCCGAGGAGTTGCCATGGCGACGGGGAGTGATGTCAAAGAGAGGAGGCAGCAGTGGAAATATTGACTCTCAAAGACGCCCGTGCGCACAACGCTCTGGCTGTAAGAAGATGCTCATTAGCAGATGTTTCCCCGCTGAAGGCTCCAGCCCGCAGCCTCTAGACGCAGAGAAACGTTCCTGCTGAGCAGACTACGAGGACCTGCCTCCATCGGGGTTTTCAAAGTTCACACAGTCACAGACGAGCGTTATTTGTGGGCAAGCGACACAGCAGAGCTTCCTGAGAGCTAGTGAGGCTGCATAACAGCATGCTGCCACCCAGAGGCCGAGAAGGAAAGCTCACATCCCCATCAGACATAAGAGACTTGAGTGCGACTCGCTTGCACAGCAGAGCGGTCATCATCACATGCAGAGGCAGAGTGGTCGCTTCGGAAGACATAACGGCAGGGAGGAGAACGGAGGGGAGTGAGGAAGAGTGAATGCCGTGTGCTTCTCCGTCTCTGCGAGGTGACAGACAGTGACAGCTGATACCCGCTATCTGTGCAGCCGAAGCCAGCAGGGAGAGGACTGTGAGCGGCTAATAACGCCAGTTGAGGGTGTAATGATGACAGCTGGATGAGTACTCCTCTCTCAGATGCTGCTTCAGAGGAGACGACCACAGCAGCTTGAAGGAAACGGGCCAACAGCTGACACCTGGTTGCAGCAACAAGAAGAGGCGCGTCAAGCGTTTGGGGGCGTTTGTTTTACACTCGGCACATTCAGGGGACATCTCGATGGTGGGCTCAGTGATTTTGGGCTGAACACTGATGCAACCCATTTCCAAAAGTTGTTAGTCGGTCAACCACTCACCAAAAAATAATAGCTGGTAGGGCTGTTTTTCCACATATAAGTTGCCCCGGAGTACAAGTCGCAGCAGCAAAAAATGCCTAAAAAGGTAGAACAAAATCATATATGAGGCACACTTTTGGGAGAAAAGTGTAACACTCCTGAACACAATGTCATGCTGAGTTCACACCCAACGCAATTCATGTGTCAAATATCCGTCCGCTGTCTCTTTTCTACGCGTGTCAAATTTGATGTTCAATGTCCGTCAAGTTTTTAGTCTGATCGCTACATGGAAGCATTGACTGTAAATCTCATTTACAAGGTACGAAAGACACGGATGACGTTAAGAGATCAGGTTTACTTATTTGCATCAGTAAACACGTTTTCACGTCTGGGTTCATGAGATCATTCGGTCTTTTGTTTTTCTTTGCGGCATTTTCTACTGCAAGAGCTGTGTGAATGACGGCGCTTTCGGCGGTACTTCCGCGTCTCTGTGACTCAGTTTGATAACTTGCATTCCCACAATAGTCAGAAGGGGAAAAAAATAAAATAATAATGTCTCGATGCAAATAAGGAAATTATCATAAAGTTCAGGAGGAGAATGATCAGATTCTCCTCCAGAATTGTTTTGGACGGCATTTCATTTTCTGCGTTACTGTCAGTAGCAAATATCAAATACTGATAAACACACTTAAGGGACCTTCTAGTGGTTGTGAGTAGGAAACAACCGCTAGAGGGAAACCGGACGTTAGTGTGAAAATACATATTTGAGCCTATTTGTATTCTAAAAACAAATATAAGTCGCTCCTGAGGATAAGTTGCACCCTTGGCCAAACTATGCAAAAAACGGCATTGAGGTTTGCTGAAGTCCACCAAAACCAGCCAATCATCCCTGGACTCCTCAAACACTACACATGGAAGCAAGTGACCTTATCAGTCAATCAAACTGGATGGACTTCTGGCATTAACTTTCTGGCAAACATCAGAGTTGCTGCTCTTTTGACAACAAGCTTCTGATTTAGACACACCAACACAACTCTACACTGATGATGACTCTAAACTAGCATAACTAAAGTTGCTATCACACTAGTATAGTCTAATGGACATAGTTGGCTTTGATTTCCATTTATTTTAGTTTTTCACTGACCTTGAGTGAACCAAACCGCCTGAAAACTTAATATAACGCATCATTTTCAAGGCACACTTGAAATCCTTTATTTTATCAAAAATCAACAGTGCAATCAACAATCAATCTTATATGGGAGTTTTTGTTTTGTGCACTCATCTCAAAACTCTGGTGAGCTTCAAAACCCACACCGCTTGATTGACTGTTGGAGCATTAAGGGCACTGTTGTCAGGAGTCTGGCGTTGTGATATGTGCTGTGCAAAAAGTATAAAGGAGAGTGTATTAGTATGTGTTTGATGTGCTACAACCGAGCAATGCTGAGAGTTATCGTCAATAAAGTTTGACTTATCTTTTGTGGTGAAGTCTCTGCAAAGGCTGCTTATTGCAGATAAAAGAAGAGAACAAGAAGAACACAGTTCACTAGAAAGACTTCCCATCAAGTCTTCAATAACCTTTCTGTCTGTCCATCAAGGCATTCTGGGTAGTGTGGTCAATTGATATGATTGTTTTGGTACGTCTGTTGTGTTTTTTAATTCAGTGTGCCTTATGGTTTGCTTAATTAGCATCAAGCAGGGAGGTGAACATAAAGGTTTTTTTTTTAAGTAAAAGGTATAACTGCTGACTCCAGCTCAATCCCTGACTATCACATGTAGTTTTAAATGCCTTTATTTCCTTAAATCACATTCATCAATAGGACTTTTTCATCATTTACATTCGTTTCTTTTGAGCTTTTCTGCTTACGTTTTTTTTTCTCAAAAAAACACAATATTTCTATTATTTATTCTGTTTTACTTGCACTTTTTGTTTCGCTGAATTTTTTGCTGAATCTCATCAGGGTCCACTTACAAGCAAGCCCAGACCCTTTGCATTAAAAAGAGCAGAGTTTTAATGTTTAGTCCAGAACATTGAACAAATGAGCTTTTGGCACTGAACCGGATGGACCAGCTAAGGAAATAAAGTGCTACAAAATAAGAGCCTGGTATAGAACAAACTAAAAAACACATGAGAGCTGAAGATCCAACCATAACTACAGTAACTTTTCAAGCGTTTAAACAATTACTGTAATTCCAGCACATTCTGAAGAGCAGAAAAACAGACTTACGCCATAGTGCAACACTTTACTTTAGTAATGTGTCGCACATTGATGCAATGCCGCATCAGAATCAGCCGATTCACGTTGACTGCATGAACAAGTTACGACAGGTCAAAGAACATGTTTTATTTTTGTGTCTCCAGCTACATCGCCAATGTTAAAGGGTTAATGAATAATAGTGAAGGAAATGCAGAATCCTCAGATTTACAGTGTTTTCATCCATTTGTTTGGTCATTTTGATGTCAGTGACAGCAGATTTTTCTATGTGCATTTCAGATCTACTGCTGCGTGTTCCCTGATGCATTTGACCCTTGACCTTTAAATGCAGAGATTGGTGTGTGCCTCCATAACACTGGACGAAAAACTTTAAGTGTCACTTTGGGCTGATTTAGGGGGTCTAAAATGAACAGTTAAGACCAACTTTTGAACAGTTCTGCTTCCTTTAAGCCTTCTTTCTGTCTCAAACCTAACAATGGCTGCTCTAAGCCCTTCTTGGACAAAGACAGTTGGTGATTGGAAGCAACCGCAGGATTCTCTCTGAAACAAAAACGACTCCAGCAGATGGCTGGACTCTCTGTTTGTGGGGTTTTTTCTTGAGATTGCGGCGTGATTTCATCACCGTAAAACTTCACCGCGGCCTGATTCCATTCCAACCGCAGCATTGTTGGGACGCAATGGCAGCCATTCAAGGATAGCTCAACTGGGTTTCATCATTGCTGAGCAGATTATCAGTCCCAACTGCTGGCTGGGAACAGAATTTTTTTTAAAGTACGAGACACTCTCAGAGTGTGCTAATGGTTTGGACTAGCACAAAACGCCACAAACACATGTACAGCTCTCTCCAGGAGCAGCAGCAATCTGCCAGGTTTCCTAATTAAACAAATTTATTTGGCAGGCGGGCTCCATGAGAAACCACACTGACAGATCCAACCTGCAAGGTTCTCTGCATTCCAAACTCTGAACAGAAAAACTCCACAAAACAACAAACCATTCCATTACTTCAAACTATAAATACTTTAGGTAACAGTTTTACATGTAGAAATTAATATTATAATCAGTGCTTTTACTAATGTGGGACAACAACATTTCTTGGACTAAGAATCAGACTCTGTAAAGATATAAATAGATAGCAGGAGATTGATGGCCTCCATTTTTTTTTCTTATTTTGTGGAGGAGAGCTTAAAGCTCCATGGTCGTCTCTTCTTCTTGATCTGATGTCATCAAACCCTGACCATTAACACAACAAAAACCTGGCAAGACGGACAATACAGACGGTTGTTGGGGCACATCCAATCGAACTTTTCTAAAGAACTCAATGATCATCTGCCAATGAAAACTACAAAGTGAGTACAATTATGACATAAAACACCAGGCTGGTTTCAAAAGTAATCAAAAATACCGTGACCAAACTGCTGTGCTGTTCCTGTTTGTTGGCAGGTGAGTCTTGATGGAACTCAGGTGTTTCTGTGAATCCCAGGCACAAACTTACAACTCCAGAGCCAACATGACAAAGCGTCATAATTTAACAATCATCTACAATGATCTATGAATCCTGTTCCACAGCTGTGTGTTAGAAGGAAGGCTCTGTTTTAATTAGCGTCCAATTCAAATCTAGTATAGGTTTACACCTGCTGTCAGGCGTGTCATGTGGTGGTTATCCCACTTTTTTTGCAGATTTTGGGAAAGTAGGGAATTTGGTGATTTCACATTTTGCCAAAACGTTAAAAACCAAAGGGTTTGCTCTAAATTGGTCTGCCCGAATTCAGTGTGCCATCCCAGAAATGGAGACTTGGACTTTAATCTGACAATTAGGGACTTGAAACTGAGCAGAGACAGTCTGTTTGGGACTTTTACAGGTTTAACCTTTGTTTGGTTTAACCAAGTGACAAAGGCACTTTTCTCTGTCGAAATCTGTTCGGAATACGTTTACCATATAACACCAAAGCTTTAGATTTCTTAGCATTCTTTCTACCATAACTCCTCAATCATTTACACAAATAACGAACATTCCAGCGGGTTCTGAATCAGAGGAAAGCAGCACATTAGTAATCTGTTGCATACCAGGACAAAGCCGCTAAGTTTCTTTTCTCCATGTCAGAACAAGTCGATTTATGTTCATAGCGTAAACAGTTGAAGAGTTATGGTATGTCAAAGATCGTGTGTTTTTTAGGAGCTGCCGGTGACATCTCCTGGTTTCTGTGTTAAGCTACAATCAAACCGCCCTTGGCAAAGCATCTTTAAGAAACTACTTTCAATGAAAAGTGCATGTTTATGAGCTTCCACGTTCACGCGTGGCTACACATTTTTAAGTCAATTTTTGGGTTCTACATACATCCATTGAATGTGCATTAAAAGGTAAACTGTGTCAAACTTTGACCAATCAGGGACTCGTCACTGTGGTAGTGACGAATGGGTAGCGTCCCCTTTAATTCATGAAAGTGCCAACCGTTTGAAAATTGATCATGGAGGAGAAATTGATAATTGTGGTTTGTTCACGGCATGAATTATTTGATACCAAGTCTCTCATATTTCGGAATTGAGCTCTGAAAAAAAAAGCCTGGAGCAAAATTCACAAGATTTGCACAGCTTTTGTCAGGGTTGACGTGTGAACACAGATGCAGACGACACTCGTAAATACAAAGTCTCTCGTTTAATTGAGAAAGGTTCACAAAAACTGAACACAAACTCATGAAGGTACAAAAGACCATCCGACAACCAGTGCAGGGGAGACGAAGACTTATAACAGGAGGAGGGGATGAGGTAAATGGAAACAGGTGTGCCAATAAGGAGGGAGAGAACACAGGAAGTAACAACCAGCAACAAAATAAAACAGGAAGTGGAACCCAACAAAAAAACAAAACAAATGTCCTGGGTCCATAACCCCACAGCTTTAGCATTTCACACCAAGTCTCTTCCAAGTGTAAGTAAATGCGCTAGTATTGGGTAGTGACAGTCCTTTGTGAACACTATATGCTAAATGCGTGCTCAAGATGGTGCATTTAGTGCATTCTTGAATGCACGTCACATGCCTGGTGTAAATGTAGCGTTACAGTTTAGGGTAGTTCAAAGAGCGTGTGTTATTTTGTTCTTGCCAATGACATATTCCAGTCTTAAAGTGTTAATGAGGATGAAACTTTCCCTGTTTTTGCCTTTTGTTTGTTGATAGTGTGGTTTAGATTCATTTTCTGCACTCGTGAGAAGAAAGAGGACTGCTCCCTTGCTTGTAAAGTCTACTTGGTCCATACTTTGTTGTTGTGCAGAGGTGCTGGCGGCTGCAAATGTTTCATTCCTCTGACTTCCAAAACTGAACTGGTTTTAGAGGCTGCATCTGTTAGGGTGGAGGGATTCTCTGCATCGTTTGTCATTGACTGTTTTGAAGCGTTTCACCAGCTCCTGCCTCCAACAATGGCTTCACGTGTCCTTCCAGCTGTTAGCCATGACTGCTGCTACTGTCTGCATGGCTCCGCCACACATGGGTATGTTGTTGACAGTCTGCTTCATTACCATTGCTACTAGAAAGCTCATCCGCTCGCCCCTCATGCGCAACCCTCTGACTCTCCCCGAATCTACCATGTCTCTTTACCCCGCCTGCTGACTTTCTAGAGCCCCATATCAGTCCCTCCTCTGTTTTTCTCTTTCTTAGTTCCCCCAAACTTGACGGTCCCTCGGGGCAAGTCCCCCCTGGTGGCCCGCGAGGGTGACACTGTGGAGCTGGAGTGCCTTGTTTCAGGGAAGCCCAAGCCCATCATCCTGTGGTCCCGAGCAGACAAGGAGGCGCCCATGCCGGACGGCAGCATGCAAATGGAGAGCTTGGATGGTGTGCTGCGGATCTTGAATGTGTCCAGGGACATGACGGGCTCGTATCGCTGCCAGACCAGCCAGTATAATGGCTTCAATGTGAAGCCTCGGGAGGCCATGGTGGAGCTGATCGTACAGTGTGAGTACCCCAGCATACACTTGTCACATTGGTATTTAGAGGCACAATGCCCTATTTTTTATATGATGCCCTTTTTTCCATGCACCAGCATAAATCTGTATGACTTCAAAGCTCCCGAGAAACATTTTTCATTCACACTTCTCCAACATCCTTCTGAAGGTACCAATGTAAGCTAACTCCCATGGTCCTCAGCTCTTCATCTCTTACTCGAGGGGGGACAACTTTCTCTGCAGAGTGTGAAAACGTTGACAAGACCATCCTCAATGAAGTACTGAGCTCTGAAAGCTTTCCTAAAGCGAGTTTGTCTACATGCATTTGCAGCTTTTATTGAGTGCTTGTTGTGACGATCTGTCCAAACGTTTCCATTTGATTGCACCAAAAAGATTTACCCATGAAATAAGAGCTTCTTTCTGTATTTTCACACTCCACCGGAGGATCACCTGTAAGGTGAATCTCTCACTGTGTGAAAACAAATATATTGTCATCCTAAGAACCTTTTGTCTTCTGGATCTGTGCTGCTAACACTCACCAAAACTTGGAAAAAAATGATTGGGAATTGAAACTGTGCCAAGATAGTGGCTGGTGCTTTTGCCTCAAACTGAGAAGACATTCATTCGAATCCCCACTGGGACACTTTTGTGTGGAGCTTGAATATTCTGAATGTGCATGCATGGGTTTTCTACATGCTTCATAGGTAAGGCCTCAATCACAACTACCCTTATCCTGGGTGGATACGGGTTGTCTGCGGGCAAACTTGGATGGGGCCCACTGAAACTTTTACGATTGAAGAACGCTCAGTGAGCCTGTAGAGGACAAACATTCACAGACTGGCAACCTGTTGAGAGTGAATCCCACTTTTTCTTAACAGTTACTAGGTTGGCTCCAGCAATCCCATGACCCCAAAAGGATTTCAGTAAGTTTTGAAGATGGATGCATGGATGGTACCAAACACAGCAAAAAAAAAAACTGGAGTGACTTTCTCGTTACAGATAAAATAGTAAAATAAGTCACACTATGAAGAAAATGTCATTGAGTTTTGTCACACACTGTGAGACAGTAGCGACAAGATAGGCATGGGGTTTACGGTGCTGCACTGCTGCAACTAAACTGCATAGGTTTACATAAACAGGATTGACCAAAGAGGAAGAGTGAGGGAGAAAGAAAAGCTAAAGACACTGATCCAGAGGGAATGCGCTTTATTATAAAGCTAAAATATGCGTGGACTGGTCAGAGCTCCTGTGCTGCCCCAACATGGTAAGTGAGACTTAGAAAGTGCCAAAGCTGCTTTACAGATGCTGCAAAACGCAACCACAGGCAGTGTCTTTAAACTCACAGAGTTTATAGAACAACTCGTAAAGAGTTATGAGGACAGCACTCTGTTCTAAATTTACATGTTTAAAGACAGCATAGAACATTTATCTCAGTGCTAGTAACTCTAGACATAGTTTTTTCTTGTTCAGTTTCATCAGTTTTTTTTTTTATGAAGAGCCGTTTCAGGTGCAAGGTTATATCAAAGTCTTATCCAATGAATGCAAGAAAATCATCAAAGCAGAAAAGTCAAATTATTCAGGTTTTTGTATAATTCACTTTACTTCAAACATGCTTTTAAAACCAAATTGCTGCACCTTTTTAACCCATGTCTTATATAAAGTAAACTGTAAACTGACAGGTGTTGTTCTGAACCCTTAAACTAAACATGGATGTGTGCAAATGCGAAGAAGAGCAGCTTCCTCAGATATGAAGAAAGCTCAAACAGAACCAGCCTCTGTAAGGGGTATGATTAGAGTCTTGACCAGTTAGGGTCAGAGACTAACGCAAAACTGAAAAGCATCTGTTATGAGACCAAAGTGGCAACACTGAAATATACAATCATGAATGAGAAGGAGAGCATATTGGAAACCTCAGCTGTCATTCTCTGGGTCTCTCAGGTTAGTCCTAACTTCAAGTTTTTTTTTTTCTTAAGTTAGGAGTTTTAATCTAAAAAAAAAAATAAATTAAAAAAGGTGAGTAAAATCATAATTGCTTGTCAACACATTATTTACCTGAAAAATTCCTTGTGTAACAAACTGTGGAGACCGGTTACCCAAATGTAATTTACCTTGAGGATAGGAAATCTATACTTTCACTTCAGTTGTTGTAACTTGTCAGGCTTAACTTATCCTTAATTTACATGATCTAAATTGGTGACAAGAACCAGTGGTAAAGAACCCCAGATGTAGTAGACAAAGACTTGAACTGAAAACCCATCCCTCAAATACAGCTGTGATTGAGAGGGGAGAAAATAACTAAAATTAAACAAACAAAAAAAACATGATCCACACAGTACCCCCTCCCCAAAAAGGCAGATTCCAGATGCCCTAAAACATGACAGTTGGGAGGAAAGGATCTTTAGGAGCACCGGAACAGCAACAAAACTAGAAAACAGTTATGGTTTTTGAGATCCAACAAGGGTAAGGGGTAACATGACCACCTGTTACTCAGGCACAGAACAGGAAGAAGAAATCTCTGCAATCTAACCCAATAACAGGAAAGAGGAGCAGTATCGGTGATCCTCCTTAGGGACGGAGAAAATGAAGAGGTGTGGTCACAGCAACTCTCCTCAGGGACAGAGAAAGTAAATATGGAGCTGGACTAGAGACCATCTTCAGGGACAGAGAACATGAAGAGCAGCAGAA
Organism: Adrianichthys oophorus; assembly: GCA_036245035.1. Lineage (NCBI taxonomy): Eukaryota > Metazoa > Chordata > Actinopteri > Beloniformes > Adrianichthyidae > Adrianichthys > Adrianichthys oophorus. Next base: position 19,495,218 of record BSAI01000101.1, on the reverse strand, counting down.
CTACTGATCCTCCTTAGGAAGAGAGAAAATGAAAAGGAGCGGTCCCAGCAATTCCCTTCAGAAATGGGTATGTGCATGACTGGATGTGCCACGGCATGGCTTGAAAAGGGTTGCAGAAAAAACAAAACATGACAAGAACCTAACAGAACGGAAATCAAACAAAGCTGACAAAAGGAGACAATTTTCACAACTGTGTTAAAATCAAAAGGACTTTGAATTGCTTCAGTGTATGAAAATTCCATATGTGTAAAACTGCCTTACCCAATATGGTGACATAGTATTATGATTGATACTGTATGTCCAGTTGGAAGCTCTAAAATGACCTTAGTCGGCCGTGCTTTTGTCATTTTTTTGTAAAGTCTCCTTTGTTTTAGAGATCAAGTTTGTCGATGACGTAATCTCTGGCAAAAATGTCGTCACATATTTGCTCATAACCAGCAAAATGTAGTCATGTGACCACAAGCTTTGTCCATCTCTCATAACTGCCCATGACTTTCATTTTTATAAGTGAAGAGTAAATTTTAAGATCAAGCTTCCTCTGGTGATTAACTTGTGGCTCCATTTTAATGTGTTCTATCAGCTAACTTAGAAGATCGTCAGTTATCAGTTTGTTCCATCTATTCTTCATTTGTGCTCACTGGTGCACATTTCAATTTTTTCTGTTTTCTCTGTCAAAGTCTGCAGGAAAGTTGGGTTGGGAAGAACTGAAAGTGATTCATGTAGAGTGCTTACCATTCTCTGGCAAGTGATTATAGGAACTAGAGCTTGCATTGTTTCCTTGTGGCCTACTTACAGCAGCTAATCCACAAGCTCCTTCTTTTCAACTTTACTTTATGGACTGCAGAGAACGTGCCTCAGCAGGTCAGTCTTCAGAACTGTATAGAATTCACTCCAAGTGCTCTTCTTTGTCTGCCGCCTTTTGTTTTTATCAACATAAACACAAAAGAAATCCCCAAAATGTTGCAATTTGAAGAGACTGTCTGTTTTGATTGAAGATCAGCTTGACATAGACCAATATAAAAGCTGTGATTGAAGAGAAACAAAAGCACTTCGGTCCTGTTTTCATCTGAGGATTTGCACATAATTCTCCCTCCATGTTCTCAAGAGTGCTAAAGTGTTCTTTGCTTTGACATCAGTGTTTCGGCTCAGCTGCTGCCCCACCGATCCGCTGACGGAATTAATGAAGTTTCGACTTTATTTGATGAGGACCTTGTTGAATTTGGGTTAATTTGATGACGATCGTGCTGCGATGGCAGCCCGGATCAAAGTTTTCAAGCTTTGCCAACACGAAAGGCAAACAAGGGATTTAGACTCCCTCCAGTAACGACTTGTTCTCAGTGGATCTGCTGAACAAACTACTAATAATAAACAAATTCATAGCTTGTTTAAAAAAGAAACATCCTAAAATCCTTTTAATCAACTTGTTTACTTGTTCTCAGAGATTTTCCGCGGCACTGGGTTGCTGTGACCCTAAATCCATTTGGAGAGCAGCAAGAGTGCACTCTGCACTCTGACCAACGCTTGTCTCTGCACAATCACAGCAGGGACTAATAATAACCCAACAAGTGAGCTTTGTAGTCAACTTAAGTAATTTTCCAAAAACATTTTTTTAGTTTGGTCCAACACATGCTCAAATATGGTCATTGCTAATAAAAATTAATGCATAAATACTTTTAAAATACTAAATCATAGCAAAAACATGAATTAATAACATGACACTAGGTTTATTAACATATGTGTGTATCTATCTATCTATCTATCTATCTATCTATATATATACCAGCATACACATTTCTTTTTACTTTAAAGTAAAAAATGAATAAACCAGATTTTTTTCTAAAAGTTTAATGCTGTGGCCGAATTAGAGCTGTGAAAAAAGCCAGTAGCAAGATTTAAACAGCTCCGTCATTTTGTACCAAGCTTCATTTAACTATGTGTACTTGAACTAGTATCGAGTAGCAACATACCTGTGTGAGCTTTACATGCTAAAAGCGCATAAATAGACCCATATTCAGCGCGTTTTTGAATGCGCCACACATGCCCAGTGTGTACTTATTTATTGTATGCCTTCTGTATGACATAAGTTAGAAAATAGAGCATTCATTGGCGGCACGCCTTACAATCCTGTACTTCCTATAATATGAAAAATTAGGTAAGTTGCCCCTGTTAGTCTTTCAATTGAAGTTTTTTGCTGCTTAAGAGGAACATGGTCCCTTCATATGCCAAGTACCCCCAACCCAAAACTGTACACAGTGGTTAGGGGGTTATAATCTTTTTTTTTTCTTTTTTTTAACTTGTCTTGTCCAACAGCTGAGCAAACAGATATGAGGGGCGTTATAATCTTTAACAGAAGAGAATCCAAGTATTTAGTACAGTTTGACGCAAAAGCTGGTAGGAGGCACCACTAAAAAAAAGAAGATCCACAGATCTTCTACTGCCCACCGTTTGGAAATGTTGAATGTCCACTCATGGTGGAAAACCACCGTGAGTGATGGATCTCCATGTTATTCAAGAGGAACGTTCCAAGTGCATTTTTTTCCACAAACCAGAATGGGTTTAGTCCTTAAATTCACCTTACTAAGGCGTTTAAGGGATTCAATAATGTGGGGTTTTTTTGTCAACAACTGGCAAAACAACATGGTCTTCATAATTATCGAGAAACAATGGGAGATTGGCAGAACAAATAATCATAAAGGAGCATCAGGACCCACAACAGGCAGCAGCCCATTTAAAAAACACCGTCAGCCTTCAAGAAACTGGAGAAATTCCATGAATATGGAGAGAATGCAAAAAGATTGATGGCTCTGACCTGCATGCCTCCATACTAATACAGGTTGTTTACAGGTCCGGATGTGCGCCAACGTCTGGTTTTTATGCAGAGTGGAGGAGCAACCTTCGCAATGCCGATGAGACTTTCCTCAAGAACGCTCCAATTTTCTGCTTTTAAGACCTGCAAATCATTTTTCAAACTTTTTTCTAAACTGGCAGCAACATAACATGTTTTCTGTACAGTTCTCCTCTTCCAATAGGGTTTTTATTCTGTCTTGCAAACATAAGATAATTTACTTCTCTGCAGTCCCTTTAAAATATATTAAATCACTACTACAGTTGGTGTTGTCATAAAAAGTTGTCTTTATTGTTTTTTATAATACTTTGCAATAGAAAACAGTTTTTTTTTTCAAAATACATTTTAAGAAATGCCATTAAAGTTGCTTAAATTAAGAGCTTGGTGAGGAATAAAGATAAAAATAAATAATATGTGATAGAAACTTGTTTTAGGACGTGTGCAGGTTTTTCCTTTAAAAGAAAACTTCAATAAACATGAAGATTCGGGGGAAGGAGATATTCAGAAGAAACAAAATAAATATAATAATTCAAATAAATAAATAACATATTTGTTGCAATGCAGACACATGCAGCAAAAAAACAGCAAAACAAGACTTTGCACCGGGAAAAGGCCAGGTGTCTGCCTGAATATTGTTTGAGTTGATTGCCATGATGAGTCACAGCTGGTGAGACCTGGAAACGGAGTGCAGAGGCTGATGGGAGTTGGAGTGTAAAAGAGGCTCAGGGAAAAGTCAATATACAGGTGATGGCTCCCTCTGTTGGTCAGAGGGGGAGATGGAAGTTCGAGACCTGACATTGTTAACCTTTATGTGTAGGTCAAATATGTTCAAAATAATACCAAAAAAACTTCAATAGAGAAAAAAAAGAGCCTCGAGAAAAGAGGAGGCTTCAGCAGCAAAAACAATAAAGGTAGAGCTATTGTTTAATGTTCCTCCCCCATACACACATTATCTGTCTCTTCCACTCAATACAATCCATTTTAAGAGTGCAATTACTAATTATCATGAAGTATTATTTTAATGAAGCATTTGTCTTGCACTGCACTGCACTTTTATCTCTCCCCACTTCCAAAGACAACAGCGAGCATGCTTCTAAGAAGCTTTGGGCTTGATAATCATCCAGCAGTGCTCTGCTTCAGCTTGTTATTTATTTATTCATTTATTTATTTGTGTATTTTTTATTAATGTCTGTTTTTACAGCCAGACCTACAAACCACCTGAGCAGTGAGACTGTTTTTTGACATATTGGCTTATGAAGGTTTTGCGGTTCAGTTTGAGATTTAAGGGGCGTAATGTTTTGAGTTGGTCCATGTCAGTCACTCCAGGCTCATGTTAATCATAAACAGCTGTTTTTCTTTCTGCTAATTGTCCTTAGTTATTCAAGTGTCTTGTTTTCAGTTGGTCATTGTCAGGTCATCTGTTTTGTCACAGATTCTTTTTCTCGATGCGTTTTTGTCATGTCAAAAATGTATTAATCAAATTGCTTGGTTTCTGCATTTGGGGTCCTACACCACTACTTTGTAACAGTATGACCTGACCACCTTGGACCCAGCAGAACTTTAGTAGAAGTGGGAGGCTTTTTTACCACTGCAGAACACACCACGCCACGTCACATGGGTTTCCTGCAGTTAAGTTCAAGTGATGGCATTTCATTCCCAGCCAATTCGTTTCTCGGGGGCCATCTTTCCTGTTAAGGGCCACCACGACCGCTCCTTTTCATGTGTCACTAGGGCCACATTTCATGATTCCTGTCCCTGAGAATGGTGACCGTTCATCCCCCTTGGCCATGATTCCTGTTCAAAAGGAGGGTCACCGGGCCTGTTCCCCTTCGTGTTTCCTGTCTCTTGGGAGAGTCTTTGTGTCTGTTCCTGAGGAGGAGTTCTCCATGTCACCACTCATTGCTGCAGGAATCTGAACAGTTTAGCTTTTGTTTTGTTGTTACTCAAGGTCCCCTCCTCCCATGTGTTGTTGTGTTTGGGCATCTGGGATCTGCCCTTTTTGGGAGGGTTACTGTGAGGATTCTGTGGTTTAATTTAGTTTTTAAGTAGTGGTTTTGGTAATGTTTTTAGTTGTGCCCTGTCAGTCACTCCTGGTTCATGTAGGTCATTAACAGCCATTTTTGTTTCTTTTAATTATCCACAGTTATTTAAGGGTCTTGTTTTCAGTTGGTCACTGTCAGGTTATCTACTTTGCCACCAGTTTTATTGCTCCCTTGGTTCTGTCCTTCTTAGGTTAAAACTTTAGATGTTTAAAGTTCTGCCACTGGTCCTGGTCCTGGATAGTGGGTCCTACACCACCAGTACCTGAAGAATACTTACAGAAAAAACAGATTTACTTTGTTCCTGGATATGTTTATCATCATATATTTTTAATTTCAGAAAGGAATCAGATAAACTTGTGTGACATTGTCAAAGTCCAGTTTTAGCTTTGGAGCAAAAGCTCCAAAGCATTTATTTTAACCAATAAAGTAAATTATTCATATTAATCATATACATTTCACCAAGAGTGTTTTTGCAGTCTGAAAATCATCTTCCATGTTGCTTGCAACAGCTCTTATATAAAAGGGTTGAGAGCTATAAATCCTAACCAAAAATGTTTTAATGTCATCTCAATTAAAACTGTCCTAGATTTAACAACTTGTGAATAGATATAGCCAAAGCATAATTTTTGGCTTGTATTTCTTTGTTCTTTCATCTACAATTTGACCTAAATTACGTATAAAAAGGTCTGTAAGTTTTACATGAAGCATAAATCAATCTGTAAAATGTTTCCAGGAGCTCAAATATAAATTATTGTTCTTACACTGAAAACTCTTCGTTTGTTATTTCTTTTCAGGCTTAACTAGTACAATCAGGTATTAACAAAGGGCCAATAGGCTGGAACTTGATAGGTTGCAGCCGATTTGCTGTGTGTAAGTTGCTTCGTTTAATTACATGAAACCACAGGTCAACTAAACATGTTTTCAGTAGAGTGATAGGAAATATGGTTCTGTTTAATATTTTATTGCTTTGAAATTGGGATTTTGGTTTAATTTTAAGCTAGTAATAATTGTCTGATTCGCTGCCTTAACAAAAAAAAAAAAAAAAAAAAAGGAAAGTAACCTCATTTGTTTCCTCTTTTTTATGTTTCAGATCATTTAAACTAAATTTCACATGTCAGCACTTTCTGGAATCAGCATTTGCTGGACATTAGGGAGCTTTGTTCCTCCCAGCTAGGGAATTCACTTTATTGACATGAGCTGGCCTCCTTTTGTTGTTTCCTCCAAAAGCCTGCCGGTATTACTCCAAAGCAGCCTCACTTTCTTGGCCTGTCTTGTGGTGTGTACGCACAAGCCAATCCCCCTGAGATGCTTTTCTCGCCTATATTTCCAGGTCCCAGCATGAGACGCCGCCTTTGGTGGTGAGCCATGTGCAAAGCCGCGTTTAGTAACTTGATCAAGGGGAGTGAGGTGGCGTCCTCTGAAGCAAAGAGCATTAGAAGAGTGAAGAAATTACCCTGGCAAGTCAACAGCTTTGATATGTAAAAACCTGCATCTGTTGGCTGGCAGCGGTGATGCCAGAAGGAAGAGGTAGAGGGGGGAATGCAAGGCGTCTGCCTTTAGATTCGTCACTCTAATAGAATTGCAAAAGCCAAATCCCAAGCTGTGAAACCGTAATGTTCTTAGTCAAAGTGACTTGGCACCATCTTCAGGCTTGTGAGAGGGGAAGGAAGGCACAAAGAGGGAGATGGGGTAAGGAGGAGGTGGAGGGAGGACTCCTGTCCTAGATTGCACTGCTTGCAAAAAGGAGAGAAATCAAGTACAACTTTTGCCAATCTGGTAATAAGTTCTGTCCAGACGTCACCTCTTGGACCTTCCAACATCTTCTTGATGCAATCGCCCGGCTTCGTGGGCAACAGCGCCGATCAAAAACAACTGTTCTGAATACCGTCTCTGCTCCAGCCACATTTGACATTAGCTGAACGCAAAGCTAATACCAACAAATTAATCTCAACATTACAGCACGGCTCACACACAGCATTGGGGGGATGAAATGTTAATACAGTTTTTTTACTAGAACCATGTTGAATTGATCACACCCACAGCTGAAAAGGTTACGAGCCTTCCCGCCGAAGCCTGGATAATTAATGGCGTGGTCAGTGGAAACTGTCAGGGAAACTGTTAGCAGATCAGCAAGCCTCCTTGCACCCAAGAAACCACATTGATTATCATTAGTACCAGTTTTGGAGCTCATAAATTATCCCTCTGCCTGAAAAACAATTTGGTTATCATATGTTAAGTGTTTGTTTTCAGAAAATAAACAAGCCCAAAAGGTCCTTTAGAGAAGAAACCAAGATAGAGACTATGATACAATAGCAAAAAAAGGAAAGAGAAGAAAAATAATGCACACATACATACAGCACTATAACCAGATTTAAAAAATAATAAAAAGAAACAAAAGTTAGCATGTATTGACCAAAAATGTGAAATTCCTCCTTTTAGAAACGTTTAAGTCCTATTGGCTCCCAGATTGTAATTGTGCCTTTTTTAGCCCCATAAACAAAATTAGCAGATGAGCAGCATTGTATCCCTGGGCTTTAGAAGCGCTGCCTCCACCTAATGACTACAAAAATATGTACCTTGAGACAATGTGGTGACAGCACCTCTGGGTTTTTACAGGGCTGTGTTGGGGCCAGATTTTCTGCTTCTTGGTGTTCAGTGTCTTGGAAGGTAGTGTCAACACCAAACTCCAGCCTGCAAAAAATTGAGAAATATTGTTTAACACATCCAGTAAGGCTTCTACACAGTTACAGATACAGAGGTGAGGTACCAATCAAAAAGATATTTCAGTAAAACTTCATGGTAATTTTTATAACTAAAAAGGCAAACACGTAGATTTTGATGGCACGCTAGCTTGTTGCATATGCAAAGTTGGATGCCATATCGGAATGGTATAGATGCCAGTTAGTGAACATTTGTCCAACACGCAAGGGTAAGGTCATTTCTACATAAAGTGATCGCACTTCCGTATTAGGTGTACACTATGTGCGTACAGCTTTCACGCAAGGTCATTAAGGGACCAGTACTCACACCTTACCAACAACTTGAGTTTTGTGTAAGGGGACCATACGACAGTGTGTGCAGCTTACATTAGCTTCACATATACACATGCAGGACAATCTTATGTTTCATTTTCATGACGTTCATTGAGGTGGCCGAAGACCCAGGTGTTTTAAAAGACTTTACACATGACAAAAGGAAATCTTTAAATGGCAAAAAGCACATACCCCTCTGACAAACCTGTCCAGACTACTCTTTTTTATGCCTTTATGGTCAAAATTGAAAAGTCAATACACAACACTTATTCTTGCATCATTATATTTTTCAGTTCAATCACTATTCTTCCATTTGCGGTTTTTTTTTAATATAAATGTAATTCAGGCAAGAGTAGAGTGAATTCAGTGTGTTCCAGCCTTACAAAAAAAATGATTCATTCGTCAAGCAAATTTGGACATGTCACCTTTAGGTTAAATGTAAATGAAACATGTTTTTTTTGTCTCCACAATGCCTCTTGTACATCATTGTATTTTCTGGGACTCGTGGTTGCCATAGAAATGTTGACTCAGACTCACTTGAGCCAGTCTGCATACTGATGATTTCTGGATCCATTATGGCGACATCCTTATCGCTGAAAAATGGCAATTGATTGTTGGAACCAGAGCAAGTCTTTTTCCATTGGTGACATCACACTCACTCAGTCCGGTGCTTATATACAGTCAATGTCTAGAACTTTGTTCATCTTTCACAGTCTCGCTGTTTCGTGGATTTCTTTAGTTCAAATATGTATGCTTTTTGTTTTCAACAGCCCCCTTTGTTCTGCGTCCTGATTGGATGTAGACCATTGTCATTAATTTTCTCTGTCCCGTATATCCTGTACAGCATGTGTTCAGTCTACCTAATCTACATAAATCTTCAATTGCGAGCAGATTTTTGTTTTCATTCAATGATACCAGACATATTTTCTTTTACAAAAGGTTTGAAATGTAATTAAATAAGAGAGAAAAGTGAACAAATGTTCATGTCCGTATGGGAACAGTATCAATTGTATTAACTGTAAAACATAGAGTTTATCACTTTGCGGATTTCATTTTTTGTAGGTTATTTTTGGAATGCAACAAGGAAATGCTGTACACAACTGTGATGCAACTCTACCATTAGGTTACCAGCTACACCAGATGGGACACTGCCATTATCCTCAGCAGAAGCATCTGCTTTATAACCAAATTGGTTGCGTTTGTGCGTTTTCAGCTGGCATAGGCAATAATCAAAGAATTAGCAAAGATAAGTGACGAGTCCAGAGAGACAAAGAAACCCATTTTCACTGCCGTCAAACCTGCAACCTCAAACTGAGGTTTCAGTAACGTCAGGGTTATGCAGAGGAAAATTGCTTTACGTCTGGGCTGCATTGACAACAGCACAGGGGATGGAGGAGCGCTGATGCAGAGGAATCTTCCCATCCATAATTCAGCGCAGAGGCCGCATATATAAAACACATGAATCAGAGTCATCATTTCATGTTCCCGGGACGTCTGCTCGATTTCCGGATGCAGGTTGTTTTTCATACATCAAAATGTTGAGCGATGTTATGCTGTAGAGGTTTTAAAAAGCTTCCGCTTCACTTCAAACCCGCAGATCTTCTTTAATCCTCCCACACACAGTCCAAATGTTAAAGCCTGGGAAAGAGGCGTTACATAAAAAGCTACACCAGTCAAAGGGACGAATCAAATCACAGCCACACACATCCAACTGAGAGCTGTTTGCTTTGGTTAAATGACAAGAGGCTGTCAAACACAGGGATCTTATTAAATTTATTGATCTTTCCATTTGTCCTTAAACTTTATTGTACAATGATCAGGGCTTTTGAAAATGGCTCAAGGGAACTCAATGTAGACTTAGTCATTGTACTACAGAAATATCTGTCTGATTTTTAGGGAGAAATAAAACTTAAACTCTATCTTTTGGGGGATTTTCTTAATTGCTGGTAAGTGTTGCTATGTTGCTGGTAAGATTGGGTGTATTGCAAGTAAACAAAACAAAAAAAAAACTTAGTTTTGCCTTATGTTTTCTGTCTTTGCAATGGCTGCCCACCCCTGGTCTTTGTGATCTAACACTGTCCTGATCAGGTGATTCTTGGCTTTGATTGGTCAAATGTGTCTAATCTGTGTTATCAGCAGCAAACCAGAGCAAGAATAACTGGAAAAGCCAGCAGGCCAGGGGAACCAAGGTTGGGAATTCTTGAAATTGTTATATTCCTGATCAGGACAAAAACACAGGACTCATTAGATAAAAAAGATCAACAAAAAATGTTATTCTTACAGAAAACATATACTGGAACGTGCTTTCTCGTACCTTCTTCAACTGGAGTGCAGTGCTTCTTGTAGCCATTTGCAGACATTGACATGTCCTTGAAGAACATGTTCACCGCTTTTCTTTGGCGGCAAGATTTGCATGTGCAACAATACGCAGTTTTTTAATGAGCTTTCAACAACCTCTTAATTTTTGGTTTATTTTAAACCACAACATTCCATTTAAAGACTCAAAATCAAATCAGTAGTACCAAAGGTTTCAGTTTCTCAAAGGACCACTGGATGTTGGTTGCACAAATAAAAAAAATTCCCATGTTTACATTTTTTTTACCTATTTGTTATTAATTATTTTTTATTTTACACCAAACCAAACAGATGTGTGCGCGTCTTCTGCTAAAAGATTCTTTGATTTGTATTTCTCTATTTTCTAGTCATGGTAATTGTGAGGGAGGGCTGGGCCGTGGTAAAGGGTTTCATTGGTGTTTTGAGGACTTGTCACAAATTTACACAGTCCATTCCTTTTTTACTATTTTGCTTTTTTTTCTTATTATTTACAGTCTTTTGGGTAAATTTTGTGATAGAAATCTGGGTACAGAAAAGCATCCCCCGACCATGGCACCTCCACCTCCATGCTTTACAGTACTTGCTTGTTCCCTGGAACGCTGCATTCAGTTTGCAGTTTAATTTTATTGAAAGAACAACGTTCCAAAAGTTTTTTCTCTTTGTCTCAGCTATCTTAACATGTAATCTGGCTGTCATGTTTTCTCTAAAGACCAAAGGTGACCAAAAGTTAAGCGACACATTAAAACGATTGTGAGAAAGTTCTCACAATCGTTTTAATACCTGCAGTCTGCTTCTGAGATGTATTTTTGCTCAGGCGGCCAGACACGAGGATATTGCCAGTTACCTCTGAATGTCCTCCACCTCTATGGTTTTCATGATAGCCGAATAGCTGTTTTCCAATTCTTTTGGAATCTTTCTCAAGACTCTTATCGGAGTCATAAGCTGCTACAATCTTCTTTCTGAAGGATATATTTCATTCTCAGTCAAAAGCACACCTGACTAAATGTCCAAGGTTTAAAACGCTGAGTTCTAATGTTTCCATCAGGAAACACCTGATATGACATGACTGTGTGTGATTGCAGCCATTTCAATCTCCAAGAACTGGATTTATTTTTCACAATGTTTCGAATATTTAACAAGTGTTACATCATATGTTTAAAATTTTTACCCACTCCGATGAAAATTGTGTTTTTGGTGTTTTTAACATGTTCACAGGACATATATTAGGAAAATTAACCTTTAAATTGTCTTTCTGAGTATTTCTTTATTCAAATTCTTGTGAATTCGGAGTAGACAAAAATTGCGGTTTAAAAAAGATTGTATTTGTGACATTGAAAATACTCTGGGCGGGGCCACAAGCTCCTGGCTCCGCTCCATTCAGATACATCCACTTGTAACTGACTTTATAAATGCACATCTTCATTTTCCTCATTAAGCTGGCGTTTGGATTAAAGCTGTATGGCTGGATAGCTTTGATATTGCTCGCCATTTTTGTAGCACCAGGAATATTAGGTTGGGGGTGTAAAATAGCGGCAGTGTTGGGTAAACTACTTTCAAAGGGTAATTGATTATTTATGTGTGTTACTGGATGAAATTGTAAATAAAATACTTAACTCATTCCTCAAATGTTCTAAAAAAACTTCAAGTTTTTTTGATTTGGGTTAAAAACTGCATAATTATAATTAAAAGACCACTGGGAAGAATTTTAAAAAAGATCAAAAGATGTGGGACTTTAAATTACTCTAGCTTCATAATTGTAAAAATATCATTTTGTTGTAATATGTTAAAAAACGTATACTTTCTTTGTGGTATTATATCTACTAACGCAGCAAAAAGTGACATTTATATAAAAAAAGGTTGAAATCGAAGGCAGTCATGATGGAGGGTGCCCCTTAATCGAGGACAAAGTTTTCCAAAAAGGGAGGATGTCTTTCATTGCATGTTTTCATCTTCATACATTTATGTCAATATTTTTAAGTCAAACAGCTTTATGGTACCAAAACTGCTGTGATTACAGATGATAAAAGCTCTTTCTGGTCCTGCCCTCGCACTGCACGCTTTGTTTCGTCTTTACAGTCGGGTGTTGTTTGTGTGATCACTGTCGGTTTGACTCATTTCACAAATGCAAACCTTTAAATAGGACTTCAGATGAATAACACGGCAGAGGTCATACAGGTCAGGCAGACAGCGCTCTGAACTGAACGAGCTGATTTTTCATTGTTTAGAGTACCCAATCGCTGAATAAACCCCGGTGAAGCTTTGGCCACGGATTTGGAAAAGAAGATTTTTACTTGAAATCAAATATTTGTATTCAGTCCTCCTTCCATCGCCTCTGCTCAGCGATCCCTGAAGGAAAAAGGTTCTGAGCAAGAAGGATGAAAGACAAACAAGGAGGATCAAACAAAGCCGTGTTTGACACTTCTCAAATCATAAAGAAGGACAGCAGACACACTTCACTTTCACAGTCTGTGCAGTTCAGCATGGATGTTCTTCGGCTACAACTCAGAGGTAAACATTGCTGAGGTTGATTGTAAAGTCCGACTTCCTGGAGTGCCTCTGCAGATGAATTTGGCCTCTTTACTGTAAATGTCAGTCCATGAACCATGGGGAAAAGGCCGCTGTGCTGCCTAAATGTTGTTTTTCTCCACATTAGTGTCGAGCCATCCACCAGTGGCTGAAGATGGATCGAGTTTTTAGCCCCAAGCAGACCTTGTCCCTGAACCCGAGGCTGCAGCTCTCTGTGCAGCCATGACGAGCTCTGTTCTGGGAACATCACGCTGGATCTTTTCTGCTCGTTTCTGCTCACTGAGCAGCTGTTTCACTCCAGAGGCAAAGGGGGGAAACGAAGCATGCGCCTATGTTTACAGCATGTTTCTGTTGCATAAACACGTGTTTTTATTACCTTTTTTTCCATTTTTAATTGTTTGGGAAATGTTCTTTGTTGAGATTTGATCAAATATGAACAAACGCTCCATTTAAAATCTATCAAAAATGTAAATTTTATTTGGTGATGATCTTATTGATCATGACTTTGATGATTTTATATTTAAAACATGTTCAAGCGAAATTTGAACAATAAGTGTTTAAAGCCAGGTTAGTTCATCACATAAACTCAAGGGCATTTGATACCCAAAGGAGACAGTCCAAATGAACTCCAATTTAGCTTCCATCCTTCTTCATAATCTTCTTAACCTCTTTTGGGGTCACATGGTTGCTGGAGCCTGTCCCAACCCCTGTTGAGATGAGGTGGGGCACACTCTAGATGTGTCCCCAGTCCATTCCAGTGAAATACATACATACTGTTCCCTGTTTGGTCCTAAAACATGTTTACAGTCTTGCTGCAATGGTTCATTTGCTTCTGTGATTAGAGTAGATCATCCATGACAGCTGTACTGGAGGTCAACATATCAGCTAAGATGCTCACAAGTTACTTTATTCTCTTCCCAAGTCACAAGTCCTTTAGAAATGCTACTTGAAAAAAACCAAAAGGAAACACAGTCATGTTTGTAATCAGAGATGGAGACTTAGACTTGAGAATTTGACTTGAATTACATTTAGGTCTCATATGCAGAGACTTGACTTGAGACTAGAAACTTGCCTCTGAGTGGTTACATCCTCTGACAGTCTCAGCATTACGAGTACAACAAAAATGGCGAGTAATATTGAAGTTTTGAGCCAGATTACGCTTCAGACAAGGAAAATGAAGACAGGGATCTGGTCGTTTACAAGTGACTGCATCAGAATAGAGCAGAGCAGGGAGCTCTTGGCCCACCCAGAATATTTTCTACATCCCAAATACAATCTTTTTCAAATGGTACTTCTTCATCTGCTCCTGAATCACAATTTGAATAACAAAATACTCAGAACAGCTTTAAGCTTGAGTTTCTTTTTATATGTTCTCCATCATCAAAAAATGCCATAAAAATATGTTAAAAACACCAAAAACACCATTTTCATTGGAGTGGGTCTGTAAGACTTACAATGGATTGCAAAAGTATTCACATCCCTTGAACTTCTCTATATATTCTCCTATTATGACCACAAACATGAATAGATTTTATTGGGGTTGTATGTGATAGACCAACACAAAGTGGCACACACTTTTGTTTTTACAAATAAAAAAACTCAAAAGTGCAGTGTGCAAAAGTATTCAGCCCCCTTTTCTCTGAGAGCATTCAGTTGCCTTCAGAAGTTGCTTGATGGTTGGTGACAGATCAAATGTTGACTTCATGCCTTAATAGAGTCCAGCTGTGTGTAATTTAATCTCAGTATACAAATCCAGCTGTTTTGTGACAGTCTCTGTGGTTTGTCAAGAGAATATTGGGGAGAAAACAGCATCATGAAGTGTAAGGAACATAGCAGACAGGTCAGGGAGAAAGTTGTGAAGAAATTTAAAGCAGAGTTAGGCTAGAAAAAGATTTCCCAAGCTTTGATCATCTCAAGAACCTCTGTTCAGTCCATCATCAAATGGAAAGAGTATGGCACAACTGCAAACCTACCTAGACATGGTTGTCCACCTAAACTAACAGGCTGAACAAAGAGAGCACTGATCAGAGATGCAGCCAGGAGGCCCATGGTGACTCTGGATGAACTGCAGAGATCTACAGCTCAGGTGAGGGAATATGTCCATAGGACAATGATCAGTTTTGCACTGCACAAATCTGGACTTTCTGGAAGAGTGGCAAGAAGAAAACCACAAGAAGTCCCATTTGCAGTTTGCCATAAGCCATGTGAGTGACCCAGCAAACATGTGGAAGAAGGTGCTCTGGTCAGATGAGACCAAAATGGAACTTTTTGGCCTAAATGCCTAAATATGGCAGAAATCTAACACTGCACATCACTCTGTACGCACCATACCCACTGTCAAACATGGTGGTGGCAGCATCATGCTCTGTGGCTGCTTCTCTTCAGCAGGATCAAGGAATCTGATTAGAGTTGATGGGAAGATGGATGGAGCCAAATACAGAGCAATATTGGAGGAAAACCTGTTGAAGTCTGTACAACAATTTAGACTGGGGCGGAGATTCACCTCCAACAGGACAATGACCCTAAACATAAAGCCAAAGCTACAATGGAATGACTTCAAATGACACGTATTCATGTGTTGGAATGATCCAGTCAAAGTCCAGACCTAAATCCAATCCAGAATTTGTGGCAAGATCTGAAAACTGCTGTTCACGAACGCTCTCCATCTAAGCTGACTCATTTTGATTTTTTTTGCAAGGAAGAATGGACAAAGATTCAAGTCTCTGGATGTTCAAACCTGGTAGAGACAAACCCCAGAAGACTTGCAGCTGTAATTGCAGCAAAAGGGGGTTCCACAAAGTATTGACTCGGGGGGGGCTAAATACTTTTGCACACTGCACTTTCCAGTTTTTATTTGTAAAAAAAAATTGAACTGTTGTATAATTGTCTTTCCACTTCACACGTGTTGTCCTAACATGAGAAAATGTAGAGAAGTTCAAGGGGTGTTAATACTTTTACTACCCACTATAACTTTATGCTTGAATTTAAGGACTGTAGGTTTGAGGTGAGACCCAGTCTCAAAAACTTAAGATTTGACTTGAGACTCAACTTCGAAGACTTTACATTGCAGATTTTGTTATTTTTGTTTATTCTTATTTTTTAAGCTGGTTTAAACTGTCAGGTTTAAAAACAAAAGCTCTCTCTATGAAGCTTTAGAAGCAGGGATGCAGAAACACCAACCTCCTGATTGTGTTCTGACAAGTTGTTTGAACTCGATTCATAATAATTAAATATTTGTTTTAATTGTAAGGTTTAACACTTGAGACTGGACTTGAAAATGCAACAAAAGACATTAGACTTCACCTAAATTAGTCAGCAAAGACTTTGGACTTGACTTGAACATGCAAAACAGCACTTGTAAGCATCTCTGCATTTTAGCATTTTTTTCTTTTGCATCTCAGATCACAACGTTGTGCCAAATGTTCCAGTTGCTGTCAGGCTAGTTGGACGGGATTTGTTGATGTTTGAATTGCCCAACATAGAAACAGGATGTAAACTGGTTTAAAACCAACAGAGCTTGTCATAATTACGTTTCATCCTTCTGTGTACACAGTCATCCACGTACATGAGATGGATTGAGCTTGAAGACATAAAACACGGAGGAAGAAACTATAATACGTATCAGAAGCACTCTCTGCACTTTACCTTTCCAGGGAAACCTCTTCAAAGACATTTCTTTGGTTTTCCCTGAGACCCCTGCTGTGCTGGTTTTCTTTTTTCTCAGATAACAGCCAGAATTCATCCAATCCACTGGAATTTGATTAACTGTAGTGGCTCCTCAAGGAACTCTGGGGTGTTGCATGTTGTGTGATAATTAGTGCTAAAGGCAAAGACGTTACCTCACTTTAGAGACTTGACTGTTACGTGTGTAAGTGATTCTGAATCATGTTACTAGCTCCGTTATCTTTATGGACTTGTCCATCCTTCACACTGGTCCTGCCAGCAGCCTCTGGGCCAAAGTTAATGTATTAGTAAAAGAAAAAAAAAGCTTGAATGAAGACAAACCATTACTGTTACTGTTCCTACTTAAGCTGAACTCTTGTTAAACTGCTACATAGAATCTTAAATTGGAGGGAGCTCCAAGCTTGTGCAAAAAAAATGCCATTTTAATTTCTATATTTTGTCTGTTGCACATTTGGAACCCCTTCAGTTAGCAAATCTCAGACCGTGGTAATCAAAATGCACCACATGGGGGCAATACACTACACAAAATTGGTTTTCCCAACATTTTCTGAATGAAATGTGGGCTGTGCTTTGTACGTCACATCTTCTTACCAAAAATGCTGAAGAATTGAATTTATGGCTGTATGACATTCCAGTAAGGATAGTTTTATATGGCAGCAGTGGATGCAGTTTATGTTTGTGAACAGAAAGGAATCATCATAATTGAAGGAGGACACCTTATGGAACAAATGTCGCTGTGACTTACAATTTGCAATCAAAGTTACCTTTTTAAACTGGGGAGTGACTCTTGAGATGGGGCGGGGGATCATCAATGGAACTGTGCGTGGATTTTAGTGTAGAACACAACGCTAAATATGGCATAAAGGCATTCAGCCACATTTCTTTATCAACCTGCAGTCAGAAATGCACAAAGGCATGCGCCACACTCCGCCCCATTTGCCCGTAGTCTCAGGAAGCCAGCGGAGCTAGCAGTGTGCTAAAATGCAGAGGGGGACCTGGTTGCAGACAAGATGGCGCCCAAACACATGATTAAACACATCATTATCCGGAAGCGGAAATGTTGCAACTTTAGCCGGAAGCAGAATTTGCGAATTTGCTTAGCTAAAAGATTCCTAACCCTAGCCCAGTTCCGATCTTTTTTCAAGGGGAAGAGCATGAACTTTGGTCGAATTTCAGTTGAGGGCTTCTGGCTAATGATGCTCTGGCACCCACATGGCGCCATTCTGTTGTTTGCGGCCAGGTCCTCTTAAAAATGCCAGGGATGTCAACACAGTTGAACCGCAGAAATATAATTAAAAGTATTTTATAGCTAACAAAAGCGATCCCAAATATGCTTTTGAACCAAAACAAACATAATTAAGTGGGGGAATAAATAAATATGCATTGGGAAATTTTAGGTAAGCATCTGTTTAGAACTGGCTGCTATAGATTTGGAAATAACAACATTGTTCCCGATGCCAAATGAAACGCTTTTATGCAACACGTTTCTCATTGAGATGGATATCCTGTGAAAGCTCAGTAATTACCTTATACCACTTAAAGAAAATGATGTAGATTATGTCACAGATTACAATTTCAATCAGGTAATCAGTGATCTGTAACAGATTACATTTAGCAAAATAACACCCCAGCCCTCCCCTCATCCTTGCACAAGCTTCCAACTCTCCTTTTTCTCGATCTGGAATTATGCAAATTTCAAGTAATTAAGGGGCTCGGTGTTGGTTCTGCCTCTTCTGCTCCATGTTTGCTGTTGTTCCCTGAACAAGCGTGCATGAGCCCTTCATCACGAGGGATGCTGGGAAAAAACCGGGAGATTTTGTAACTGCACAGAATTCTACATTCCCAGTATGCTCAATCTAAAATACATTTGACATGCTAAAATATGAATGCAACCCTTTTTCTTTTTTACTTTTCAAGTGCAGAAGTTAGTTTCCACACCCATTAAACTGGTGGAACGACTCACCTCTGAGCGGTGTAGAGGTGACGGCTGTCAGATACTTAGGAGTTTTCATTTCCATTTAGAAAGGCTCACTCCATCATCCCACTGCCGCTTTTGTATAAAGTGTTACTGATTTTTTGTTCTGAACATTGCTCAGGCTATTCTGCTAAACTGATCCTTAAAGGCTGAGCATTTTTATTATTCATTCATGTCTAAAATGTGCTGTTTGTGCCTCTGTGCCGCACTCAAAATAAGTTTAATCCTCACCTTTGTGCACTCTGTTTGCTTCATCGAACTGCTCTGATTTGCGTTTCTTTCTCTGAAATGGGTGAAGACTGTCAGCAAACCTTCATTTTCTTTTCATGTGATTCTTTAAAGGCCGCTCAAAAGTTTCTCTTCTGAAGCCATTGTTGAAAATATCCTCCTTAAGATATTTTTGTACATTACCCTATTTGTCTTACTTTTTTTAAGTAAGAACTTACTTAGTTGACTGTTGTATAGAGGTACTTTTGTTGCACTTGAATCTCATATGTAGACACTTCAGATTCGACCTCATGAGGTCTGAGACTTTACCTCAAGGACTTGAGACTTGGCTTTAGACTCGAATTCAAAGACTTGAGACTTGACCTCCACCAACAACCATGATTGGTTGCATATGGCCCACGTATAGGTCAGTAATAAACCTTATCAACAACTTTGTGTATCATTTTTAAAAAGGGCAGAATGTTTTTCAGGTCTGAGATTACGGCAAAAACTTTCAGTCAAATGTTTGAAGTTGTTCAATGTTCAGAGGCACGTTGTTGTTGTTTTGTTTTTCCAGTCCAAGAGACAATTTTCATGATTTATTTGGTTATATTTGCATCGTGTGTGTATCTGTATGATTACATTTACTCGACTTATGATATAGTATGTAAGTAAATTCAAATAGTAGGAGTCTCAAGACATTACCTTGTAGAACTCCTGTAAGACAGACAAGGTAGAATGATTTAGCAACACGTTTACCTCTTCTTCTTACATGTTTTTTTTGCTTTTTGGCACATGTAAAAACAGTTGGATCATCAGCACACACTGCGCATGTTAAATCACTGCTTAATATAAATGGAGTTAGCAGTCTCAAAAAACTTGTAGTGGGACCCCATGTGAAACAGTTCTTGTGATACTTCATTTAAATGGCATTTTTGAGATTTGGAATCTGTTTTTATCCCTCTCAGACCCTCCAACGGTGGAACCAGCTTTCATGGAGATGCGACAGGGCCTGGGCCGGCCGATTGTGATGACCTGCAGGGTTCTGCGAGCTCACCCATCCCGAGTGCTACGCTTTGAATGGCTTCTCTCAAACCGGCTGTTGCATGCTGGAGCCTTCGATGCCCAAAAAGATGAAACGGAGTATACCATTCGCAGCCTGAACAAAGAGGGTTGGGGCGAGTACACCTGTAACATCATCAATGAGGCTGGAGCAGGAAAATGCACCTTCCAGGTGACAGGTAAGCATTCCATTGAGTATTATATATGTTGTAAAATGCATTTTACATTCATCCTCTGTAAAATCTCTACAGATTCAGTTTTTTTTTTACATTAGATTTCGTACAGCATCAACTTTTAGATATGAAACAAAAATTTCCCTTAACTTTCCCCTTAAAGTTGAGGTTAAAAAATCAGGTCATACATGTCGATCCATGAAAACATCATATGACAGTAAACAGGTCTGTGGCACAGAAAATGTTGAGGACCAATGGACTTCACAAGTAAAGCTGATTTTTCTGAAGATCACATTTTAAAAATCCATTTGCAAACACCAGATCACTTCAAGTTGTCCATGTAAACACACTTAAAGTTACGCATAAACGATCCTTAAACTGATGCAATGGTTTCCATTGACACTATGACAGTACGGAATTATTCTGACACTAACTTGAACATTTAAAAAATTATAAACTCAGGCCAAGAGTCAGCTTAGTGTAGAAGAAACGTCCCTCCGTAAGTTCATGTGTCACTAAGCAGTCACCTCCTTCAGAAAATTGGGTTGGTGGTGGTGGTGGTGGGGGGGGGGGGTCTAAAACTATCATTATATTGTAAGAAGTAAAAGGTTTTTTCCTTTCGTGACCCATTTCTCTTTACCAGTATTTCAGACACTCAAACCTCTTGTAAACTCAAACAGACTTTACTAAAGTATAACAAAGTGTTAGGCTTCGATTTTAATGCTTCTAGACACTCGTCTAAAAATGTGTTCGTAAACTTGACGCTCCTGATGAATGTGAGAGGAGCTACTGTCAAAAACTTTTAGCCTCATTGACTGTATATTTCTATATCTCATATCCAGTCAGTGCATGCAAGACATGGATGATTTTGGGAGATTAGGTTAATTGATTTGGAAGAGCTCTACAAAAGCATTGGTGATCACGTTTGCATGTCTGCATTCATGAGGTCTTTCAGAGGTTCTCCCAGGAGGAGAGTGATATTGGTTTTAACCCACTGATAATGTCATTAACACGTCACTACCAAAGCTGAGCTCTTGATTAGTTGATGCAACACAAACTCTTTGCCAAAGTTTAGATATTTGAACTCTGAAAACATCACAGAGCGCCTGACGTTTATCAGAATGACATTGCATGCATTTTTACCAGCTCGACACATTTCGGTATCATTGTATTTTTTTTTATTTTTTTTTTTTGCATAGTTTGACCATGAGTGTGACTGAAAGGGATTTTTTTTAAAGAGCCGCTAAAGGGCACTCTAGATGTGCGTATTAGTATTTGCTAATGACAGCAATGCAAAAGAAGCAGCGCTCAGTCTTATGCCACGTACACACCGCAAGTGTGATGTAAGTTCAAGAATGACCTGAATGCGGGTTCTTAAATGCGCTTTTAGCCCATGGTGTTCACACCGGACTGTCGCTACTCTGTACTTGCAGTTGAACTCACAGTTAGTGCCAAATGTTGAAGCGGTGCAAATCTCGTGAGTTTCTTCTTTCACAGCTCTATTCCGATATATGAAAGATTTGGTGTCATAAAATTCCAGCCTGACACGAACCACAATTTAATTTCTCCTCTGTGGTCATTTTTCAATTGGTTGGCACTTCCAAGAATAAAAAGAAAAACTCTACCCAAACGTCGCTACCAAACCTGAGTCCCTGATTGGCCAAAGTTCAACTGGTTTAACTTTCCATGCAAATTTAATAGCCACACGTTTTGTACGAACAGCTCAAAAACTAATTTAAAAACTTTCGTAGCAGCACGTGAATGTGAAAGTTTTGAATACGGAAGCTCGAAACACCCACATGCACGTTTACATAGACTTTTCATTGGAAGTAGGCGCTTGAACGTGTGTACCCGAGGGCGGGGTAAATATGTTGCTTAATGCTATATGGGAATTTTCTGCAGCAGATAGTGACTGTAACATTGAAGCGCAGTGAGTCATGTTCTTCCCTTTTTAGCATTTTTAAAGGTTGCAGGGAAAAGCACAAGAGTGTAGAGGAGTTCTGCCAAAAAGGAGGTTTCCTTTCATGCAATCAACAAGCTGGACCTTTCGTTTCATTCGTATATATATTGGTACAAGCTTTTCAGTGACAGGTGCTTTCACCCTTATTGCTTATTGGATAGATCCTGACACCAAACTAGAACATCTTTAGAGTTTGTTTTTTTTTCATCACTTTTTTTTTCTTCAAAAGTTGGGTTTTTATTACTTTTAATCTGGTCAGACTTGGACACCAACTTAAAAAAAAAAAACAGTTTTCGCCCCTCAGGGTTGTGTTTTTCCTTTCTCCCTGATCTACTGCACCACATGTCCATCACCTGGTTCTCATTTATGACAGGACCAACCGACTTTGGCCACCTCAAGTGCCCACAAGAACTTTGTCCTCAGCTTCAATCTCTCAGACATCTGATTAGAGGCAGAAGCTGCAGGGTTGCATGGGGGAGAATTTGTCTCTTTGATCCTTTGCCTCTCAGGTCGCTCTCCTGCGCTCATCTCGGCAGTCTCTTATGTCAGCTTTTCACCACTTGATTTCTCTTTTTACCTGTCCCCCTCTGAGAGCCTGTTTTCCTTTCCTCATTCGTCATCCGGCTCATTTTCAGAACTCTTATCTGTTGTGGAAGGAGACGTGGACAATCCTCCATGTGTGCCATAAATCAGGTTTTCCTTCTTGGTGAACCTGCTGGAGGAGAAAGAGACCGATAGGTGCCTTTGGCATCATTTTTTTATTCCCAGCTGGTCTCGGGGTTCTGCCTGTTATTGCTCTTTGTCATTTCTACTCGCTTTTCTTCACTTTCATAATCAACCTCCCAACACACAGCCCACCACCCGACCGCTTCCTTTATCCACCCAATGGCATGGAGGCTCCTCTAAAACTCTGCCTGAAGCAACCCTCTAGTGCAGAAAATCCACTTTGGTTTTTCACTTATCTGTGAAATCTGCAGTACAGTGTTTCCTTGATACAGCTCTTAGTCTCTAAGTTTTCCCAACTTCTCCTGAAACTCAATAGGGATGGTATCAGTGTGTCTGTGTCTGACTGATTTTGACTGTTGGAGGAGGTCGGGCAAACTCAGCAAAACCACTATCGGACCTGAGAGATCTCATGACACTGGGGCTGCTTGGAGAACTGCAACACTTGAATGAGTCAGAGTGGGCCGGAAATGCCAGAATATGAAATGACTTTGTTAAAACTTGGGCTGCCGAGTTTTTTTGTTTGGTTTTTTTTTTTATGCGCATAATTTGCAGTAACTTTCACTTTGTTGAAAGTTAGCTAGTTACATGCACCCTTATATGTGGTACGAATTTTAGGGTTGTCCGGGCCCTTGTAAGGTTTTAGAGAGGATTGGCCACATCTTAAGTGGGGTACAGGGCCCATTTTTCTGAGTTTGTAGTTTGTAGACTTTATAGTAGTGGTTATAGATGTGCTGTCCTTTTTTAGAACATGTTGAACGTGTGTCCAATGTGATATAGACATTTTTAACATTCATTTAAGGTTTATTTAAGTTATTTAAAGCCATCACTTTAAATTGGACTTAAGTTTTGCTCTTTCATGTCTTAAAAGGTTTTTTGGGCTTATTTCCCTTGTTTTAAACTTGCAGATTCTAGTATTTCTTCATCAGGCTCTCCTAGCTTTAGTGGTTAAATGTTGCTAAGTTGACCTGAGCCCTGGAGCTTGACCCTTTAACACAGGATATACAGTAACTTTTCAACTGTTCACACAATCAAAACCAAAAATATGTCGCAAACTGGTGTCAATTGTATTCAGGAACTCTACAAGTACGTAAACTAACAGAAAGTCTCCAGCTGTTTCCATTCACAGTATACTCACATCATGGTAATTACCTCGTACAACGTCTCCACAGGTGCTCTTACTTTGTAAGAATGTCAATGGTTGGCTCAAAAGCCTCCTAATGCCACAGATTCTCTGTCACCAGGCAGCAATAGAGAAGACGAAGAAGAAGAGTGCTTCCAAGAAGATGAAAACCTATTTGTAAACCCCTGAAAGGATAAAAAAAAAGAAAAAATAAGGTCAGCCTATCGCCCGCAGGCTTCCACTGAGCTCTTATGAATCATTGCATTGGTTATGCTCTTATAAACAGGATTTTAAAGAAATCAATTAAGCCTCCTTTGCTGTATGTTTGATGTCTCCCACCCAGAGTTATCCATTTCAAACCTTATAAAGGGGTTTGGTAATGTGCTTCACCACACATAACACTGAATTTTAAAAAATCCTTTCATTTCTCTGATTATTCTTTAGAGGGAATATCAAAGTGGAGGGTGGAGAGTTAGAGAAATCCTCTAAAAAAATCAAATCAGCTGATATGAAAGGTTAAAGTATAACTTTCTATTAAAAACTGCACACTTGCTCGACTCTGGAATGCATCGTTTCTCTCGCCCGGAGCGGAGTCTGTGTGGAAATCTGGGTTTGTTTAATTAACCTTTCCTGCCTTTCTCTCAGCTGCGTGTTGCAGCACCTCCAATTCCTCCACTTTGCTGTTTTAGACGCCACCAAGGGTCTGTTTCTGCCTCCTGAGCAGACCTTCGCAACCAGAGTGCCGTAAACACAGCTGGCTCTAGTGCATGCTGGGTAATTAGCATCAATATAACGTTAGCGAAGCGTCGTGTTGGAAAAGGCGTCACTGCTGACAGACTGCGTAAGCTTGAGGGTCACTGAGCCAGGCTTGCATTTTGGCATGATGCTAAGTACACACGAGGTATGTGTGGTTCGTTCAAGAACGTGCTGAACGTGGATTTTTGAACACGCTTTCAGAATATGGTGCTCACACAGGTATGTCGCCACTCGGTAATGGCGCATGTACTCACAGTTGGAGGGCTTAGGTGTGAAAAGTCAAAGCAGTGCAAATCTCACAAATCTCGCTCCAGGCTTTTTCTTTCACAGCTCCTTTTCAATATACTAAAGACTTGGTGTCACAGAATTCCAGCTGACACAAACTGTGATTATTATTACAGTTATTATAAACTGTAATTATCATTTCTTCTTCATGATCAATTTTCAATCAGACAGCACTTGTTTTAAAAAGGACACTACGCATACACAAAAATCCACCCATAACCAAAAATAAGTTCAACTTTTAGTATAAATTGTTGTCCTGGTTCTCCCCCCAGGTAAAGCCTACCCTCCAGAGTTCTACTATGACACCTACAGTCCACTGTGGCAGAACCGACCCCGGGTCTATGGATTCAAACTGCAGTGGACCCAGATGAACCCCAGCGCCGTGGACCGCATCATCGCCTACAGACTGGGCATAAGACAGGTAGGATCCAAGCCCCCAGTTTCTGTACCAAAAGGTGACTAAAACAGGAAGCATGGCAGTTTTTCAAAAGAACGGGCTGGTTAAAAACAGAAGCAATCATTTTTGACTCCCATATTTTAAAAAAATTCAACTTTTCGGCCATGATGCAAAGGTAGAGCGGTCGACCTCTGATTGGAATATCGCAGGTTCGTTTCCCGCCCTGTCCATGCATCGCTGGTGGTTAAAGGTTGGCGCCAGTGTCAGGCAGTGGATCTGCCATCAGTGTGTGAATGTGTGTAGAGGTGAATGGGACTGTGACTGTAAAGCTCTTTGGGCCTTTGAAGAAGGTTGTAAAGTTCTATGTTAATGTACACTATTTACCAAAAAATGCCTTGGTTTTGCCTCCGTTGCTTCCACAATGGATGTAAAAGAAAAAAACATAGAGAGAAACAGATCAAAGTGTGAAGTACAAAGGAGTTTCAGAGCTACAGAAATAAGAATGTGACTAAAAGACTAATAAGACAAGTCTCAACTTGTTTCTCATGACGCTGTTAAGGCAACGCCCATCCGCTGCCACCCATTCCACTTTGGATGCCAAAATCCTCCACATTTTAGTTTAAAGTGCCCCTTCGATCATCTTTTGATCTATTTTAAAAGTGGTCTTTATATTATGATTGTTGTTTTTAGGCAAAATCAAAAAAACTGCATTGTTTTTTAGGACAGAACAGTAACTATAGAACTTGTATGTAACAAGATACATGTTAGCTATGCTCGAAGCATTAGCCATGTTAGCATATTCCCAACTCCCAACCTTTTTTGCACATGAAAAAAAAAGATCGATACCACAAAAAAAAAAGTTACTTTGACTATGCTAACTTCCAACCTTCTTAGTAACATGTAAAGAAAGAAAACAATCCAACATCGCTACATGTTAGGCACGTTAGCGTATTCAGAATAACATCCAACCAAACAGAGCGCGGTGTACCCCTCAAAATCACTTCAACATCAGTGAGTGAACACAACCAGAAATGATCCATATAAAAGGCATTTTGGATTATAAGGCACTCTATCGTTAATAATTTTAAGTGTTCCTTAGAGTCCTGAAAATATAGTACTTGACCATGGAATTTTGAGCTGAACTTCTTTTAATTATGTCCTCCATCATCAGAAAAATGCCACAAGAACATGTTAAAACCACCAATTGTTATAGGAGTGGGTCTTTAAAGTGGCTTTGTTGACCATTTTCAATCACACAAGAGTTCAAACTGACTGATTTTCCATTTCTGCTCGGAGCTTCAATGTTTGAGTGATTAAAAAAAAAAACAACATACCACAAGAGAAAGAGCTTGCAGCTTTTCCCGTGACTTTTCTCTGGTCGACCACAGAAAAACTCCTGCGTGTACAGGGAATTATTGTTTTCTCTTAGGATTTTATTCTGACTCATTTGTTGTATAGTTTGTCCAAAAAGTTGAGAAAAGCTTCAGCAAACAGGAAGTTTAGGGCATTTGAGAGCATGTGTAACAAGTACAGATCCATTTTGGACTGGAATGTGAATTTCCTTAGGAACAGAAACCCTTTCTGGCGTTACGAACTGCCTCCAGCAAAACCCATAGATGAGCAGAAATGTTTTTCTTCCTCACTCAGGTGTTTCAGAGATTCACTGAGACACTATGCCTCAGAGAAATGAGTGTCTTTCACAGATATCTGTATAAGTCCTTGCTGATCCAGAAGATTAACAGAAGCAGCAGAAACAAAGAAAAAAAGACATGCAAACATAGTGGGGGAGGGCTCTGAGCATAAATCAAAGATGACTGTTGTGTTGAAGCTCATATATCTCTCACAATGCAGGTTTGCTTGTAAAATTTGCCTAAAACCTGCTAGGAATTCATATTTTCTTTTAGGGACTCTTTTGCATTTGTTTTTTTTTTGTTTGTTTTTTTTTTTTGTGTAGCTTTAATTTGGAACAAAGCAGACGTTCTATTCCCATCCCTTTTTTTGTGTGAAAGAACGCATTTTCTTTCATGACAAATTAACTTCTTTCCATTTTTCTCCTTGGAGACTGTTGCTTTGAAAGACTGTGTCTTCTTCTCAGTTATGAACAGTGTTTCTTTTTGTTTCCATTCAGTGCATCACACAGGGGTTGAAAACCCAGACTTGACAGTTTTTCTGTCCTTGGGCAAGACCTCGAACCTCACATTGGCCCCAAATTGAAAATCTGTAAACAATATGACCGTATAAGACGGGTCTGCAACCTGAGGCTCCGAAGCAACACGTGGCTCTCCATTCTGACTGGTTGAAAAATATCAAGTGTAAAAAAGCAGATAAGTCAAACTTTATTGAACTCACAAAGCGCAGTGTGTATCACTCAGCCAGGCTCCTGACTACCCATAATACTCCAACAATCCATCAAGCGGTGCAGCTTCGTAGTTTTCCAAAACGAACGTTTAGACAGATTTTGTAGTGTCGTGTTCCACACGGCAAACTGTCAATAATTAAACAAAATTCAAGAATTTTAAGGGAGCAATATGGCCAAGCAAGACATTAAAGGTTACTTAATTAGCTCTTTTGTTAGATTTACGATAAAACAAACTGTGTACATTATTTTTTAAATCACTGCTAGCATCACATTATCTACTATTACATTTGCTGCACTGAGACGATCTGATACGGGTATCTTTGAACCCCAATCAAAAGTTGTAAGCTATTTCATATTTTGGGATTTTTGAATGAAACAATAGGTTACAAAACAATAGTTTATTTATATTTGTCATACTAGAAACAATAACATAAATACAAATCAGTGTCTTATTTTTCTAAAGGGTAAAGTAAGATTTAATGGCTCCTGTTGGGTTGTGGTCAGTAAGAAATCGACCCGAATGGCTCTTTAGGTGTTGAAGGTTGCAAAGCCCTTGTGTAAGGGAACTGGATCAAGTGACTCCTCCGCCCTGGCGTTCCAAACAGGAAGTACCTGCTGGTTTCAAGAAGCCAAAATCCCATAGACTTCTGTGGAGAAATAACCAGCTATTACTCAGTCATTTTATTTGTCAAAATAACCATTCTTGCTCTGCTACTTTTTTAACATGTTCTAAATAATCCTATTTTTTTCTGTACTACAACTTATGTACTGACCAATCAGATGCCTTGATAAGAATGTGGTCTTACGTTGAACGTTCAAAACTTATGATTGACAAATTTCATGTAGCCCGTTTCAAGTGTTCATAGAAACGATGGAGCTGGAAGTAAGTCATTTTCTGTGTGTGACGTCACATTCGCTCTGTCCAGTTCTCATATACAGTCAATGGTTATGAGTCTAAATCAGGGATGGGCAACTCCAGGCCTCGAGGGCCGCATTCCTGCATGTTTTCCAACATACCATGATCTGGCATGTTCTAATTGGCTGGACACACCTGAAGCAGGTAATCAGTCATGAGTAGGGCTTGGATATCTGGAAATCCTGCGCACACTGCGGCCCTCTAGGCCTGGAGTTGCCCATCCCTGGTCTAAATGCTGGGTAATGTAAAAAATAATTGACAAAACCATTTTCATTCACGTCTTAAGATGAGTGAAAGCTGCATCAAGGAGAGGCTGAAGTGTCAGGAAAGCAAGGAGTTAGAGATGTGAGAACAAAAAGAGCAAACGCCATAAGGGGGGGGGCTTCTTTTGGAAATGAAGAATGCCGACACGGCGTTAACTGACAAAGAAAGACTGCAGTGCCAGAGATTCATCTATTAATAGTTCCAGGAGCAGCTCCTCACACTTTTCCCCGTCTCCTCCCTCCACTTCAGCTTTAATACAGGAAGCTGGCAGAGCCGGTGCCTCTGCTGGCGGGCTTTGTGCTCCCACTCGATGTCTTTGCGACACGCAGTCTAAAGGCAGGGAAGTAGGAATGAAGCTGTGCTTGAAAGGCTCCAGCCAGCCAGCACAAAACAACACATCACCACAGTCGTGCGGTAAAAAGACACCACGGGTGCTCCTCTTTTTGCCGCTTACCCTTGCTCAAAGTGACCCATGTGGGAACATGGTTACCTGTCTGTGCTCCTCGGGTCACGCGGACATCTTTTTCAGCACACTCTGACAGATTTCTTTTTCAAAAACAAGACTGCTATGTTTGTGCAGCACGTTTTAATCAATGTTCATAGTCACCTCCTTTAGCAACATGCATTCAAGCAACTACTTCCAATGAGAAGTCTATGTAAACATGCAAAAATGCATGTTTCGGGCTTCCACATTCAAAAGTCTTGCATTCACACATAGATGCGCAAGTTTCTGCGACAATTTTCGGGCTCTGTGTACAAAATACTCAGCCTGAACACATGTTAAACCATGTCAAACTTTGAACAACCAGGAACTCAGATTTGGTAGCGACGTATGGATGGCGACTTTGGGCTCAATACAAGAACATAAAGATTTAAAACTGCAATTAAATCTATTTGCAACCGCACATAAATGAAGTTTCATCATACCGCAAAATAGATCTGTCCAAGAATTGTAGGTTTGCAAATGTGTAAAAAAGGACCTGCACGTCCTTTGATGGATCTCTGTTCTAAAAAAGATTTGCGTTTATGAAATAATGTCTTTGTTTGTTTTTTTTTGTTTGTTTGTTTTGTTTTGTTTTTTGCAGATGCAAAGCAAAAACCTACGCGTGAGCTCCTGACGTTGTGGTTACGAATTCTGTGCCCGTCTTTACGTCTTTATGATCGGATGGCCACAAATCAAACTGTCCAATCAAAGAGCAGGTGGCTTCCCGCCCTGCTGCAGACTTTAAGGGGGATTTCAGTGTTAACATGACCAGGAGGAATGTACAGTGTTCCGTTTTTTTGCGGCCTTTAGTTGTGTCACTTTTGTGCAGTGTTGAAAACGCGCTTTATAGTGATTCGTATTGTTTATATTTACAGTTAATTCAAAGATGTATTGTGTTTAAATAAAATTCTTCAATTAGAAAAATGTAAAAGCCAAAAGTGTTTACCAAAGCAAATGAATGTTGGACGGGAAGTGACTCAAATACCACACAACAGTTTAATGAAAGGTTTGAGGATGGGTGGATGGGTTGGGGGGGGGGACAGGATGTCTGTGCTTCTTTTGGCTCCCGCTGCTCTGATCGATCTGACTTTTAGTTGGAAACGGAGCTGCAGTCAGATGAAATGAAACCACACGGATGAAAGGCGCTGGGTTTGAAACTCAAAGGGAATCCAAGAACAGGTGGAAAAGAAATCCCTGTTTTTTTGTTTTGTCTGTAGAAGTTTGGATTGTGGAATGCAAAGTACTGCAGTGTCCTGACCCCATCATATGACAGACACAATGGTTATCAGCAGGTACAGTTGAGGACTTGGACTAGACACTCGAACTTGAGTCACACTTAAGTCTAACATGCAGAGACTAAAGACTTAACTTGACCTGAGACTCTACCTCAGACACTTCAGAATCAGAATTCTGAATTATTGGCCAAGTCTGGGCGAACACGCAAGGAATTGGACTTTGGTGACTTAAGGACAAAACAAACAAAGACAAGGCATTAATTGGTGTAAAAATATTTTTAAAAATAGTGGAAAAAAGTATAAAGGTATGTGCAACATTTAAGCTGGTTTAAAAGCTCTCATGTTTGTGATTTCATACTCTGTTGGTCAAGAGTCTGACCCCCACTCGCTATAGACTGCTGGGGTGTGTGTGTGCATGTATGTGTGTGTGTGGGCGTACGTGTGTGTGTGAACGCACATCCTCTCTCTTGCAGGATTTGCCCAGCTTTGGCTACTGCCGGGGTACCCCGACCCCCACCCATGGTGCGGACCAGGGGAATCCAATTTAATTAGAAAAAAACAAAAAGGTATCACACGGGCTGGTTGCTGTCCATGGTGCTGACGCAATGTGATTTCTGGTCACTTCAGTGCTCTGACTGTGAGAGCAACACGGTTGACAGACGGGTTTGTCCGTACGTCTTCTGTGGTTTCACCGTGGTTCACATGTGATACATCTGTGGAAACTTAATGCCTACAGACCCCAGATAATTAGGATCCATCAGGATTCCAGTGATTAGACAGATCCTTCCCTGAATACATGAAGCTGTAAACATTTTGTCAGTTTAGAAAAAAAGAGAGCATGTGCAACAGAGACTCATTTAAGACAGAAATGCTATATTTTTTTATATTCCAAGGGTGGCTTTGAGGTAAACCTCAAGAAAAGACAGGTAAAGACTGAAAGAAACTTTTTTATGAAACTGGAACCGCTTTTTATCTGATGAAGACAAATCTTTATCCTTCATTCAGGTATGCCTTAGCGATTCATGGAGACTTGACTGATCCAGAAGGTCACCAGACGCAGCAACAACAATAACAAACAAAAAAAGACAGAAAAAGTTATGAGTCACTGACTTAAAAGAAGAACAAAATAAATAGGTAGATGTATTTATCTATGGTACATTTACGAAATGTCTAAAAAAAAAATGCTCTGCAGAACTGGAAAATGCAGATGGAACAAACTGGTTTCCAACCACACACTGTTGATCAAAACTGCTTCACGTCTGAAAGGGTTTACTTTTGTCTGCATGTAAATGCATGCCCGTGGTTTGCTTATTCAGGCTGTCAGATAATATTTTTGTTGGAGCCACCCCAAGTCATTTGTATTTCTCATCTGGGCCAAAGAAGAAACGGTTTGTGTCATTAGACCACGGAGGCTCGTCGAGCCGCAGCATGGCTGCCGCTCTGGGCAGGAAAAAGTTGCTTCATTACCTTCCCATTGATTTATGTGTGTTACAAAACTGTTTTTGTGTTCAGAAAATGCATTACCTGCAGCTGCAAATATGGGCTTTTATTTATTTTCTAGGCCTGTACAGAACACTCCTTTAGTTTGGAAAAAAAAAGTCACATTGCTGAAACAGTATATTTGACCAGATTGAAACACTTCAGAAAGTGTGTGATAAAGACAATCGCAGAAATTCCCAAAAAACGGAATGAGAAATGAGAAAATGTTTGTTGGATTTCTTTGGCATCAAAGGATTAATAAAGAAAAGATAAAAATAAAACAACACCATAAATCATAGAATGATAAATATTCAGTTGCTGTCTTTTCTCAGGAAGAAAAAAGGGCAGAAGAGGATATTTATAAAACTAAAAACTTGTTGTTTATCAAGTTTAAAGAAGTCATCCAAACATTTATTAAGGTCCCTGATAAAAGTATCTGGAGGAAAAAAAAACTCCCTTAGCACACTTTAACACTTTTTGATAGGAAGTCCAAAATGTATTAAATCCAGTTTACCTATGAACTCCCAAATCACAAGAATTGGCCCAAATGTTTTTCACACATTCTTTTTGAAAAATTGGAAAAATGATTGCCACAATCTACACTCACCGGCCATTTTATTAGGTACACCTTGCTAGTACCGGGCTGCACTCCCTTTTGCCATCAGAACTGCTTTAATCATAAGGTACTGGAAACATTCCTCAAAAAGTTTGGTCCATATTGACACGATAACGTGACGCAATTGCTGCAGATTTTATGCCAATCTCCTGATCCACCACATTCCGAACGTGTTCCATTGGGTTTAGATAAAAATACTTACATCTTTAAGAATTTAAGACCAGCCCATTTGGCACGAACAGCCATGCCACGTTCAAAGTCACTCTTCTTCCCCATTCTAATGCTCAGTTTGAACTTCTGCAGGTTGTCTTGACAATGTCTTCATGCCTAAAATGCATGATTTTATTTCAAATAATTTAAGTTTCAGTTCTGCTAAGTCCAGATCAGTTTAACATTTAATCAAGTAAATTAAAAAATAAGTATGTTGTTCAAATTCTAGTATTTCTAACATTTCTGAACAAACATAAACACAAAAATTCGCTAGATAACAAAAGCTCAAAGAAGCTTAGTAAGAATCACTGTTTGAATTTAGTTCAAATATGCTTTTTTGTGCAAAAGATACAAACAAAACCCTCACAAATGGGTTTCTATTCAGGAAAAATAAACTGCATCCACTGCTGCTTGGTCAGAATTTCTTTTGGGGATGAAAAACGGCTGTTAAATTTCCAAATAGACTGCTTGGCCGTCTTGGTTCACCACAATTTGAGGTTTACTAATACCACTCGTATCACTTATATCAACATATTAACCTACAAAAAATTAAATCTGAGAAGCCAAAAGAAAGGAGTTAATGACATCTAATAGGTTTTAAATGTATGTAGTTTTAGGACAACAAAATAAAATGTACACTACACTATACACTTTAAAACTACACTATAAAACATATGTGGAAGACTATGAAAATTAGGGATTAGATAGTTTCCTAAACCTCTATTTTCGTCAGGTTGGGATTAATATGGTTTGCTGTTGCTTTTGTCCTTCCTTTCCAGATGGGGCAGCAGCGCTGGTGGGAAACCGAGATCCCAGTAAACGCAACCCCCAACAAAGGAGAGCTGATGACTCACAACCTGACCGAGCTCATCAAACCCGAATCCTACGAAGTCCGTCTCACGCCCATCACGCGCTTCGGAGAGGGCGATTCGGCCATACGGATCATCACCTACAGTCGTAAGTGCTGAGCAGCCGCATTCCCATGCACAGAGGCCAGTCCTCCTTCTATTAGCCCCTTACAGTCGGATGGGCAGTTCCCTGTTTGACCTGTGGTGATCCCAGGAATGTTGGGATTGATAGTGACGCTGGAAATTGTGTGCAAGGATGAAGCAGCAAAAGCAGAATTCATTAAAAACCCCTTGCTACTGGGTCGAAACCTTAAAGTCCTCCTGTGAAAGCAGGAATCAGCACACTCCAACTCTTTTAGCCACATTATTGCACATCAAAAGTCTTGACCTTTCCACTGACCTTTTTCATAAAGGCAGCTGCATCCTGAGCTGGAGGCAAGGCCGGATGTTGGTGCTTTCTCTGTTGCAATGACTTTAAAGGGTCACATGACTCACTAAAGTCATTTACATCTCAGGAAGAAGGAGACAACGCTTGACATTTTTGCAATCAATTCATCTTTAGACAGACATTTGACCTAGAACTGAAGGGCACCGAACAGCATTATAAATAAATACAAAACATAAAATTACAAAAAAAACAAGTAAAACTAATCATGACAAAGATTAAAATGAGACAATGTTGTGTTTTTAGATTGAACAGAAAGTTCAAACAAAAAAATGTTTAGTGAGGGTATGAAAAGAGTCTGAGGTCAGAGTTCAAGAGTCTGGGGTGGTTTGGCAAGCATTAGTAAATAAAGGAAGAAAATCTAAGAGAATGGGAGACAGTAGAAATGCGGAGGAGGTCCAAAGGATATGGAGGAGCGAAGTTGTGATTGGCTTTGAAATTAAGCAGAGAATTTTGAGTTTGAACTGATTTGTAATCCAAATAAGGGCGAAAACGGTATAAGGGTTTCTGGTGGTGAAAAGAGTGGCTAATATTCCTGCTATACACGATGTACCAGAAGTGAAGAAATAAAAAGACGAGCTGCTGGATGACCACCGTTGTTGTTGCTTTTCTAGTCGTTGCACTACAATGACGCAAAAACTCTAGCGGTCTACACCGTGAAAACAAACCGCTCAGTGGAAGAAAGGCTTAACTGAATGGAAAAACTTTCCAGACGACTTCTTACTGTACCACTAAGTGGAAACAAGGCTTATGATATGCAATGTGTTGTCATGGTAACAGCTACCGAGCCTGCACTGACCTCGTTTTGCTGCAGCTGGTGTATAGGGACTAACCAGCGGAGGAAAAGGGTAAATATGCTCTGTGTCATTTTTTGTGAAACAAAGCATCATTTCAAAGAGATAGTTGACCTTTTTTTGTCCAGGCAAGAAATATCCAACATTAACTCTAATCATTAAATGTGTATCATCAAACAAACTATTTCTTTCATTGATAATAAGATTATTTATCAACATGAATTCACTCTGTAAATTGTCCTTCGGTGGGATTGCGAGTGTGTGCAATGGCCTTGCGATGGACTGATGAACTGTTCAGAGTTTACCCTACCCTTGCCCAACAGTGGCTGGGATAGGATCCAGTAACACCCATGAACCCAAAAAAGATAAGTGGGTTCAGAAGATGGATGCATGGATGGATGGATGGATGGATGGATGGATGGATGGATGGATGGATGGATGGATGGATGGATGGATGGATGGATGGATGGAAAGATGATGGATGAATGGTTTACTTCATCACTCATTAATTTTGTCTTTTTATAAAACAGCGTTCTGTGGATTTCACAGATGTTGGGATGTTTTAGGATGTTTTTTTTTTTTTTTTTAATGAATTACATAATTTACCAAATCAAAGATAGTATCTAAGTAAAGACGTGCCACACTTTCCTGAACTTTGGTACTCCATTTTGTTGGTTATGTCAATTCTGGAGGAGCGAGCATTCATCTTGCTAACAAACCATCTTTGTTCCACGGCAGTGAAACCTTAAGACTTAGCTTCTTTTTCCTAAGAGACAGCATTCACACAGCTCAGTTAAGCAGCATTAGAAATGAGGTTGATGGTGGTTGATCACAGCAAGCATGACAAATATTTCAATTTTTTAAGTGAAGTTCAAGCATTCAGAGAGTGTAGTTTTATATAAAACTGAAAGTCAGATCAAAAATGTGGTTTGAACATCAATAAATGCGGCCTTTTTTTCTACAAAGGCGTCTAGAAAAAGTGTTTAGTGCTGCATGAAAATAACTAACGCAATCAAGTCAATTTTCTTGGTAATCTTTGACTTATTCAAGACTGATTACCATCAGTCCCATATTTCTATTATTTGTTTATTGTAATTTCTTTTATTTTATTTTTTATACTATCATTTTGAAATATTTAAAATGTCCAATTTATAAAGAAGATGAAACATTTGGGGTTTGAGAAGGATAAAAGTTGCTTTAGAGATTCTAAAAGTAGAAAAAGGACACAACATTTTTTATAATTTAACTGCTGTTTTGGTCTGTTTGTAGGTTTTAACTACAATTATATCCAAATGAAACGGGTTTGAGTGAAGGGTTTACATTCAAGTCAAGACTTATTTATCTCTTTTACAACTTCACAGACTAAATATTAAAAAGCTTAAATGAATGAAAAAAACTACCTTTCTAAGACAGAGGTCCCTTGTTATCTCACAGTTTAGCTTTAGACCTTAAATTCTGTGTCAAGGGGCCTCAAATAGACCATAATTCTAAATGGAGCTTTTAAAAAACCATACCTTTTGTAGTGAGGAGTCTAAAGCCCTGTTTATACTACAAAGCGATCGGTCATCGCATCAGTCGTATTCAGAATTGCATACTAATGTTGGCTGGTTTTGCTTGCGACTCTCCGCGATAACTGCGATGGACTTCTGAGCGGTGTTTATACGCGATCATTTCCATCGTTGGTTTTTAATGTGAAGAACATCTTTCTCACACACTTGCATGCGCCTGTGAATGCACAGTTACATGAAAGGCAGAGGAGGAAGTGGTGTGTTCATCCACTAAACAGAGGCAGGCAATACAAAGGTGAAAAATATAAAAATAAAAAAATGGGGCAATTGCATTTTGGAGTGCTGCAAGATATGAAATATAAGACATATCATTCCAGTAACTTGCTCTATTTTCTATCTAGTTGTCCGCTCTCTCTGCCTCTCTCTGTTTCTGTGTGAAGTTCGGTATTTACTTTAACTTGTTCAGTAAGTTTTCATTGTTTTCAGTGTTAAAAAGTTATTTTTTTGGACAGTTTCCTCCTTAGTTGTCTACTCTATAATCGCTGAAATAAATTCAAGTTAAATGACGCGATTTCCCCGCAATTGCACTCCGGGTGTAAAATTCCAGTCGCGGGTCACGTCACCAGCAGTTGTCACATTCTGCAGCGACTGGGGCGACTCTGCTCCGATGGCCGCGCGACCGCTGCGGCGCCAGCGATGACGAATCGGCCTTTAGCAAAACCTTCCGTACGTAGTGGCCTTAAAAAGACAATAAATGTTGTTGTATGGAGCCTTAAATTCTGTTAAAAGGGGCCTCGACCCTGAAAAACTCCTAGCTAACCCGTGCACTTCGACCTACTGTAACTCCTCGACCGTTTGCGCAATCAATGTGAATCAGCTGATTCTGATGCAAAGAAAAGCAGCTTTTCGTATCAACTTTGCACCAATATACAACATATTACAAACGTAATGGGTTGCGTAAAAAAGCTAAGCCGCTTTTTTCATCTTCACTGTAATTACGTTCATTTCATAAACGGTTGAAGATAGTAGATAGATGGTAGTCGAAAGAATGTCAACACGCGACCTAAAGATTCAAAATAAATACATTTAGTTCACACAGCTGCTGTTGTTTCTTGTTGCTTTCTACATGAACCTCAAAGGAGCATTCACTCAAACATTTCTCCTGTAAGTCTGTCATTCAACACTGTTTCCTGCTTTTTTAGATGATCTTGTTGATCCAGCACCGGTCGAGACATTTGCTTACAATTTAGCTGCTAGTTTGGTCCATTCATCCAGGCAGGTCTTGAGCTGTGATGCTTTGGGGCTGTCAGGGGTCATCAAGGACATTCAACTCCCTCCACAGATTCTTCATTTGACTGAGGTCCAAAGACTGGCTAGAACACCCCAGAAGAGCATTGAAGACCTTTCTTATCTTTTTTGGTGGAACAACTTGCAAGTATTTCTTTGACCCCCAGTATAACAGGGTAATTTGTGATTTTTTTTTTCTGCTTCTGACACATGCACTTCCGCCTCCTTGTTTTTTCATGCTGACATGAACAGAACTCACAGTCTGCACCTCATCGCCTTTGTTTGTCCTATTGGGTCAACTCCGCTTTATTGATTCACGCATCTGTGTGGTTCTGCTTGACATTAGTGGAGAAGAATCTCCTAGAGAACTAACAAGAACATACATCTCAGGTGACATTTTCATTACTTTTTTTGTGGCCTAGTTTTGTCTTGAAAGCACACCTACATTATCCTGCAGTAACATTTGAAATATTTAAAGGTTAACTTTTTAGTTTTGCACCTACTTTAAACCAATAAGCCAATCTTGCACCGGGGTGTGTCTGGGTGTGTGTGTGTGTTTAACAACACACAGCAGAGTTTTTTTTTTCAGCATTCACCTTGTGAAACTAAAAGTCTTTGTTTTTTGTAGACAGAAGCATGGCGGTAAAGGTTTTGTTCCCGTGTTTAAATTTATGGAAGTCTTTATTTTTCTTAAATCAGTAAGTGTTTTCACTGGCCAGGAATCTGCTGAAAAAGCTTTGAATCTTAGTGCATTACGACTGCGTTTGTAGCAAACAGAGCTAGCTTAGCTCTTTGCATATTGAAAACTTCATTGGCTTTAGTTTACTACTGTTCTGCAACTACATTATGCAACATACACTCCATGCATGTGTGGTGCGGTCAAATATGCACTGGATGTGGATTTTAAATGCAATTTCAGCAAATACCATAAATCTTGCTCCAGGCTGTTTCTTCCACAGCTTAATCCCAATATTAAGGATTTGGTGTCACGTAATTCTAACCAGGCTCAAACCACAGTTAATAATTTCTCATTTATGATCAATTACACGGTTGGCACTTCCGTGTTTTGAAAAGGACGTTACCCAAACATCACTGCCAAATCCCAGTTCCTGACTGGTCAAAGCTCAACTGGTGCACTCAAATGTGTCTGTAGAGCCCTAAACCAGACTTCATTTCATTACTTTAGTCCTGTGAAATTTTGACTTTTTTTCTCATAATTTTACAACTTAATTCCTGTAAAGTTCTGATTTTTTTCTAAGAATTGTACAACTATATATCTGTAATATTTTAATTTTTTTCCCACAAAATTTCCACTTCTTTATACATGATTTTACAACTTTATTCTCATATATCTGTTCATTTTCTTCTTCTGTGGTCGCCCTAATATTTTGTTGTAGAAACCTACAAATAA
The DNA here is from genome assembly GCA_036245035.1 of Adrianichthys oophorus. NCBI lineage: Eukaryota > Metazoa > Chordata > Actinopteri > Beloniformes > Adrianichthyidae > Adrianichthys > Adrianichthys oophorus. The sequence goes on along the minus strand of BSAI01000101.1, from coordinate 19,456,238 downwards.
TTTTGTGTATAGCAACATGATTACAATTACTTGGCATCTAAATAGCATGACACGGCTTGTTTAAAGTGAACCTGATGTGTGTGGGAGTCCATTAGGAGCCCCTGAGCTTGCATCAGTCTGTCTTTTGCCGGCTGATGTAAGAGCAGAAAAACGGGCATGCAGTCAGACTGGCTGCCTGGGCTAAGCTTGGCGTGTCCATCTGGGTGTGACTGACTGCAGGCTCCGTGCAGCATACTGTATCTCCACAACACCCCTTCACTGAAGGACAAGAGGAGGCTCTGGCTCTTGTTATTCCACTCACGAACACAGGCAGCTTTTTGGAATTACATTCTCGCACGCTCGCGTTATTCCATCTGATGGGTTGAAGGCACCTATCTGGACCTGCTTTACCCGTCAGATGGTTGATTTCCATAGATCACGGGAGGTCAGTGAAAGAACGGGGTCAGGCTTTTGCTGCACGTGAGGCGCGGCTGCTTCGTCGTTGTGAAGTCAATGAGCATTGATTCCTGCTGGGATGAAGGCAGAGCTTTTACCTCCACACAGCAACACCTTTGAGCCAACGTTAGATTGAAGTTAGACCCTTGAATGGGAGCCAGCAGAGAGTCAAGCTTATTGGTGTGGGGAAACAAGAGTCCACAAGAAATGTGTCCGTGGAGTTTCTACAGCAGAACAAAGGCGATCCGCTTTCAACAAGCCTGATCAGAGGAGATCCGCTCTGGGAGCAGCTTTAAAGTGAAACATTTTTTTGTGCTTCCCAAACTGGTTAGCTTATGGCTTTACAACAATCTGCACAAAAATGTGCATCATTTGAGTCGAAACAAAACTTTTTAAAGTCGCGTGAGTAGACAAAATACTAATTTAATGAAGTAGTGTAATGGGATTACATTAGAGTTAGAAACATGCCGAACTTCTTTTGGCTAAAGATTTACAGCAGTTTCCTTTTTAGAGACACGTCCCCACTGTGGCCAAACCTGGGATCAAACCTGCAACCTGAACTAAAGACACTGCTCCAAAGCACCAGTGCTCAAAGACCATAAAATATCAGGTGGCGGTACAATAACCTGCTCAAGCAGAGACGAACTCATGAGTATGCATGCAGATTATTTTATCATTCCAGTTCATCAGAAAGTAAGGATTACTTTATAAGCACTGAGACAAGCTAAATACGTCAACTAAAAAAACAATAACTGAAGTTCTGTTTTAGCACGTTTTAATGAAGTACAATATTACTTAAAAATAAACCTGATTTACCAATTACGCTTTTGTTGATGAGTCATTCGTTTTTTGTGAAAGAAAACGTTAAAAATGTTTATTTATTTGAGAGACGCAAAATCATGAAGTCAATGCAGCTCAAAGCGGCTTCGCCGTTGTTTATGTGAAAACTACCCCCTGGCGCTCCAAACAGGAAGTACCCGCTTCGTTTTTTTTAACATGTTCTTGAGATCCTAGTTTTTTTTCATGGCACATGTTTCTGTGTATTTTCCCGTCAATAGCAACATGTGGTCTCACGTCAAACATTCGCAACGTTTGATTAACGGGTTTTGTGAAGCTCGCTTTCAAGAGGTTGAGATGTGGATTTCAATCAAGCTCACTTCTGTTTGGCAAGAATGGCTGCCATTGAAATGTTGACTCGGACCAACTTGGGCAGATCCCTACTAACCAACAATTTCTGGTTCCAAATAGGCGACGTCAGTATTAAAAAAAAAAAAATGGTGTCTGAACTGACTTAATTTCATTGGAGATGGAAATGTCATATTTTTCGCACTAAAAAAACGTAATTTTTTTTAAATCCGGAGCTCCTTATATATGGATTGATTCTGGTTATTTTTATTGATGTTGAAACATTTTCAGAAGTATACAGCTCTCGGTCAAAATGTTTGTTTTTTCGAGCTGCGAACAAGGTTTGGAATTACAGGTATTGTAAATACGCTAACGTGAAGCGCCGTTTTTTTTTTTTTTTTATGTCCTACTAACAAGGTTGAAGGTTGTGTAATCACAGTAATGTTTTTTTAGCGGCACCAGCCCGTTTTTTTCACGCATTGCAAACAAGTTCTACAGATAGTGTTAACACAGTTCAGGAAGTCTTGTCTAACTTAATGCGCCTTTTAGTTGGGTGTTTCCTAAAGTGCAAAAAACATGGGAAGCCTGTTGTTTTTATCGGTGATGTCACACTCTCTCAGTCTGGTTCTCATAAACGATCAGTGAGTTCTTCCAGCTGCATCCCTCTCCTTCAGATCTCAGAACCTGTTGGATTTTTGAAAAATAAAAATACCACAAATACAATAAAAAGTGTCTAAATTGCTTCAACATTAGGCAAAACAAACACAGATTGAGTGGATTTAGTGTGTAGGAGCGACAGATTGTCACTTTTCTGGACATCTTTGTGCGTTCATTACAAAGGGCTGTATCGGTAATTCATGGAAAACCGAGCAGGTGAAGATAGTGGATGGAGACTCCGGCTCAGTCCATCTCTTCATCCATACTTCGGGTGCATTCATCTGCTCCTGCATGTCTGCGTTCCCTCAGCAGCAGAACAGGGCTCAGATCCCCTCCTCGGGGTGGGGGGGGGAGCTATGGTCCGGGCAGACACATTCATCTGGATTAGGGTTGGGTGAGTCAGCCGGGAGAAGCTGCAGGTAAGAAATATAACAACAAAGTGTGCATTCATGATTACAGGCCTGGAGGAAGGAGAGCAGAGAAGGGAGGAGGAGGAGCAGGAGGGATGAGGAGAGCTGCTAGAGAGAGAAGAGAAAAAAGAAAATGAAGAATGAGGAAGAAAATAGGCCAGAGGAAAGAAAAGTTTTCTTTTCTGAAGCTCCGGGCTGGAAGTTGTCATTTGAAACATTTTGGCTGCAGAAGGCGAGATGATTTCCTGCTTCGCTGTGGTTTTGTGCTGCTGCATGGCGTTTGGTTAAATGTGAAAGGAGAGCGGCGGCAGACCATCATTTAAGACCCACTCCAATAAAAATGCCGTTTTTAACATGTTCTTGTAGCAGATTTCTGATGATGGAGGACATATATAATAAAAATTAAGTTTGAACCGTATTTTTTTATTCAAATCGTGGTAAATCAGGAGCAGATAAAAAAAAAATGCCCCCAAAAACAATGACATCTTAGTGGAAGAAGCCATCAAAAAAAAAAAAAAAAAAAAAAATTTCAAAATCCACCAAAGAAACCAACATACGTGTGTGCCTTGAATATCTAAAGAACGTTTAGAAATGATTATGGGATGGTCACAGTGTCTAATGTGATTCTCTCTCAATGAGGAAAAAAACTTTTGTTGAAGCAACAATTGCAAAATTTCACATGAACCTCAAATTTAACCTTTGACCTCAGGAAGAGGCCGCCATCTTAAATTAAAAATAAAAACTTTAGTACCAGCTAGCAATTTATACCAAGACTTTTGATCTGTTGCCTCCTAACTCGTCGAGCATCATTGGGAAGCTACTGGCGAAAAAAATAATGGTTTTAGAAGTTACAGATTTTGAACTTTCAAAAGTGCTTTTCCCTTTTGCTTGCACATTGTACACAGGAATGTTGTAAAAACATGAAACATCATGACATACAAGAACAGATCAGGAACGTGGGTGTGGCTAACAAAAATCTCGGTTGCCAAGGAAATCCAAAAGTTTAATTTTGGCAATTTTTCCAAAAATGACATGGACCTGTTCGTCACCCTCAGGCGTATAAAAAATAAAATGGTTGCTATGAAAAAAAAAAAACCAACAGAAAAATCCACCCTTTTGAAAAAAGTGATCATTTAATGAATTTGGCACATGTAGCAGCCACAGTTTGTGGGGGTGAGCTGAAAGGGCAGGGGCGTCTCCCACCAGAGGGTGTCCTCTGCTCATCAGCACAACAGCAGACAGAGAATAACTCCTGAGCTTCAGCTTTTAAAAGACCAATTCCATCAGCAGCATCAGGGCTTGTTTTCCTTTACGGGAACTATCTTACCGCCTTTAATTGACTGCATTAAAACCCCCTCTCCCCCCACCGAGCAGGAAGGTTTCATAAATCATGCATTCAGGTGGGTTTGTTGCATCTAATCCATTCAGTTGGCCAGCAATCGATCACGAAAACGCTCATGAATCTTCTTGGCAGGTTAAATGCTATTTACTCCCCCAAAAGCATGGGGCCGGCGCTAACTGCCGCTTTGTAACTCGGCGCACTACCCTTGACCTTCTTGGGACTGGCCGCAGCCTCTGAAAACCGTCAATATGGCAGGAAATGAACCCAAAGAATGTGAACAAGGTCTTTTGAAGTATGGATCTGTTATCTGGCAAATCTGGAACTGAAACCGAGAGGATGTGATGAGCACAAAGCCTGGGATTATTTTCTTTGAGGACTTATTTGCAGAGAGCGGATGGGTTAGAAAATAAAAAAAATGGCTTCCTTAATGGAAGTCACCTTGGATGGGAACATTAGCAGTGGCGGTTAAATGGCAGCAATGATGAGCATAACCGGTTAATGTGATCAGGAGGATCTTTCTAAAGCTGAGGTAACAGGCTGGGGAGGACTGTGCCTCCTCTTCCCCCCGTTAGCCAACACAAACGTAGATATTTTCCAAGTTTTGCGCGACATAAACAGGTTTTGTAGAGTGTTATTGTCTGCAAAATGACAGCAAGATGAAAGGACATTGGGATGGACGGCCTCTGTGTGTGGTTTCTGCTGTGATTTCATTGTTTTGACTGCACTAACCTCAGTCTCTGCCGTTTCTCTTTTTGCAGCTCCCATCAACCCTCACCTGAGTAAGTACCTCGATCTGCCACAGCACCCTGGGTGGAGAGCCTCTCTGCAGAGGAGAGAGGCTCCACCCGTTCCAAACGCACCTTCCACCCCGCCGCTGCAGTCTGCAGCTGGACTTAAGATGCAGGCGGGATGGAGTACACTAGAGATGCTCACAGCTGACGAGTCTGAGAAAAGACTTCAACCAAAAGCCGCACCGGGCTTCTCCGTATATTCAAACGTCCACACAAACATTTCCATCCAGACCAGCCCCCCACTGCAAATACGAATTTACTGTCCCACACATAAGCTCACCATTCATCCGTCTTCCATCGAGCATGTCGGTAAAAGTCTGCTCACGCCGAGATAAGCTGGAGTCTGTGTTTACCAGGAGGTTCGCAGTGGCTCCTGAATATAAAAGAGGAGCCATAGCACCAGACAGCGAGTACAGCAGGCCCGGGGGACTCAGAGAGCCCCCCTGAGGAGACGGGAAGTCCAAACATTTTGGTCAACGAGACAAATATTAAGTAAAGTCGGTGTTCTCTACTGCTGACGTTGAGAATGAAAACAGTTTGAGTGTCTATGATTCTCCTAATAAGGTCAAAAGTTTGACTTTTGCTGATCTGCGTTTTTAAAAGGAGACTGAAAAATCACTGAAAGACCCACTCTGATGAAAACTGTGTTTTTGACATGTTCTCATGGCATTTTTCTGATGGTGGAGGACATTTCTGAAGAAAATTCAGCACAATTCAGCACTGATCCGTGCCAGCTGTCCCACCCACTACTCCATTCTAAGAGTGTTGCTAGTGGTCTTTTAATTAATTGCCGTTTTCAGCTAAAACCAAAAATCAGTGTCATTTTCTAGAACATATTTTCCGCAGAGCAGCAGGAGTTTATTAGACATTAGCCTCTGAGTTGTGGGCAGAACCGTTGGCACGGAGTCGCTCCGACCCCCCTTCCTCTCACCCATAGCAGTAAGCCATCAGTTTACGCTTTCTCCCGCTGGCTTACAGCTCCTCACACCCTCAACCGAGCATTAGCGGTGCAACCCAAATCACTGAAATGCAATTTTGAGCTTCATTTTCTTCATATATGTCCTCCATCATGAGGAAAATGTCACAAGAACATGTTAAAAACAAAAAACATATGCCGTTTTCATCAGAGCGCCTCTTTAGTTTAGTCCAGTTTCTAAAGTTCGGCAAAGGGTTACAACATTTCCCAAGAAAATCTGAAGCTGGAGTCTCTGCACGTCATCTCTGGTGTACGCTCACACAACTCCACCCGGAGGCATTGCTCATGCATGCAACTGAGTCTTCATCACCTCATCCATGATGGTTTTCAATGTAGCAACAAAATCCATCTCTAATGATGTTGTGCAGATCTGCTGCACACATCTGCACAGACACCTGAACTCTAGTTTGTCTTTGTTTTTGTCAGTGTAAACATTGCAAACATCATAACAAACATCATAATCACCCGCATCATTATCTAAATCCCTGCAGGAAGAAGATCGCATCTCCACGCCTCCTCCTCTTCATCAATCCTCCAAATGCTCATCTCGCAGAAGGCACAAATATTTGGTTTAGCCCACAAAAGCCGGCGTGTTTTGTGAGGAGGAATGTAGTGCGGGGGTGGGGGGGTTATAGGAGTTGCTGCTCCCTCTCCATCCACCCACTCTCCACCTTTAGTGGGATATACCTCCATTACCCGCAATGGCCGGCCTTCTCAAGGTCACCACTGCCAAAGTGCTCCCAGCTACGTTTGAATAAATCAGTGAATATTCATCATTCTGGAATGTGAACTGTTAGACGTTCGCTCCTCATTGTCTCCTTCCACTCTGCTGCGTTTTCTAAAAACCTGCTGCGACGTGAAGACGAGGGGAGTGGAGGTGATGCAGGAGGAGGGACACGGTGTCAATTGTACGCACTGATTACACTGAAAAGTACAAGTGAGGCTTTCCTGCTACATCCAAGGACAATCAGCTGCTCCGGTTCAAGAGGAGGCTCTCAAAGTCACGATCAGCTCACAGATCACCTCCAAAACCTTGAACGTTTTCAGGGGATCAGTTTTTATTCACTCACATACAAAAAACACACAAAATGACACACACTCACCTGAAAGTGTCATCGTCAGGAGAAAAGCACTTAGCAGCATTCTCTAGTACAGTCAGAAGAAGGTCACATCTTCATTTAGAAATTGTTTACAGCAGATTGCATGATGTAAGTAGGAAATAGTGAGTTGTGTAAACCCCTGAGACATACAAACACACTTCCACCGCAGCGGCTTCCTGCCATGTTTGATTTTTTTATCCTTTCCTGGCGTTTGGTGCTCCTCTGAAAGATCGAGCCTGCTTCTCCTCTGCTCCTCTCCAGGGGAGTTCCACTGCAGCTTCGAGGAGGAGGCCATCTGCATGTTCACCCAGGACAAGAACGACGACTTTGACTGGACACAACACAGCGCCGCCACCCGCGACACCAAGTACACGCCCAACACCGGCCCCAGCGCCGACCGCACCGGCTCCAAGCAGGGTGAGCGGAGCAGCCTGAACAAAGCAGGATCTCCTCCAAGTCAATAAGAAGTTTAGTTTCCCATCATGCTCTACTGGTTTACATCACGAGAGGCTTTTTTACAAACTGAGCTTCACTTTACTTTCGCATTTCTTATCCAGTCTCTGTGAAGCTGCGTTTCAGCTGTGAACACGAGCAGAATCTAATGTTTAATGATTGTGAGGCTGAGAGAAATCACAACTCACTTCAAACACATGGTGTTATCTTGTGCCAAATCTTTGAAAGTCTATCTCATCATTTTTTGATCTATTGTAAAACGCTCCCAGTTTTTTTTTAACTAGGATTTTGTATATCCTGCATAAGAGGAAAAATGTCACAAGAACATGTCAAAAACACAAGTTTCATTGGAGTGGGTCTTTAAAATAGTTCTTGTAGATCTAAACTAAGATCCCAAATCTGTTTTAGGGTGAAAACAAACGTAATTTTTTGTTTCTCATGATCAGGCCAACAGCTTTAGACTGTAGGCCTAACCCTTAAATGAAGACCTTTATTATTTTAGCTGGTTTTACGTTTAAAATGCGTTTTGTGTTTTATCCTGATTCTTTAGTGGTTTCGATTTGTGTTGTGCAGCATTTTGTGATTATTTCTGGGTAAAGTAATGTCTAAATAAGCTTTTTTTAGTTACCACCTAACATGGGACAGAAATTTGCAGGAATGCTGGTTAAGACCTGGTTGAAAAAGTGTTGTAAAAATCAATCAAACCAAGTCCACCGGAAGGAATAAAAAAACCTGCAGTTTAATGTAGTTAAAAAATGTAAAGAAAGGGTTTTTTAAAGCCATACTGCAAATAAACGTAAGGTGTTAGAAGCTTTGTGATTGCAGAGCCAAAACTTGGATCAAAAGCTTTTATTTTAAAAATTTGTGTCAGATTTCAGTCTGCCTTTAGTAAAACTGTTAATTATCTGTGTAGATATTTTGTATGATCTTTTTATGATCTTTTTTGAAATGTAAAAAAAAAAAATATAAGCCATGAGTGATTCCATCAAGCCCGTCTCTGTGTTTCTGTGATGGGAGTTTGAAGTTATGGAATATAAATGCGACTGTGGCGTCAGCGGCAGCTGAAACGGTAAATAATGCATCGACTTTAATCCCCTAATGGTTGCAAAACATCCAGCGTGTCATTACCGGCCCCGTTCCTCCCCACATACAACGATCTGATACGGGATGGAGCACAGGGGCTTTTCTCATGTGACTTGGGGGGGTGGGGGTGCAGCTGCTGGAGAACACAGCAGAACAGAACCGCCTCGGCTCCAGAGGACCGTCTTTATAACTGCAGCAGCATCGCTGTCGAGCCCGGAAAGCATAAATTGAAACAACACCCCCCTCCGTCTTATTGCTCTAATTTGCCTCTGGCTGTTCCTGAAAGGGCAGCTGAAGAAAAATCCTTCATCTGTGTCTCTGATATGGAAGCTTTCATTTGTATCACACTATCTTAGTGTTTACCACAACCAAGAAGAAATGTAGCCTCAAACCTTAAATTCAGCTTTTCTTTTCTCCAATTTTTAGCTGAATTTCTCCTCTTAATTGTCAAAACAGAACATTTCTAGCCTGAGAGCTTTCAATCTTTCCTCCAAGTCCCATTAAAAAGTCAATTTTCTTACCCCGACTGATCAAAACTGTTAGATAACCAAAGAGGAATTGATTTCATTACATCCGAACATGCTTATTTTTCAGCTGTCCTCATACGGTGTTTGTTTTGGTTTAGGTTTCTACATGTACATCGAGACATCGCGGCCACGTAAGGAGG